>JBCFYV010000935.1:72966810-73047043 GCA_039000515.1 Timema cristinae | reverse complement strand
AAAAAATTTTTTCAAAAGGGGCCCCCGGATTTTGGCCGCTCGAGCGGTTTTTAAACGGGGGAAGCTGTGCGCCCACTGGGGCTGGAGGTCGCCCCCTCACGCACTTGGAGGCAATCAAGAGCCCCCAGTCTGACAGGATGAGGCCAGTCCACCACACAATACTCACTTGTTTAGTTCTCAATAACTCCCTAACGAGGTTAACAATCTTTTCCTTAAATTAGTATTCATCTAGGGGAAAGTCAGGATATGAGACAACTGCTCAGATATCTTCAGTTCCTAGTCAATGTTTGTTGTTAGGAATGTAGATTTACCGATGGGCTCCTTTGTTCATCTCCTAGTCAATGTTTGTTGTTAGGACTGTAGATTTACCGTGTAATACAATAGATTGACCCTAAGGAGTATTTTGAAAGCATTGACCTTTTTATCATTATAATTATTCATATATTCAAAAAATATTTACATATAATTAAACATTTTTTACTTTATTTAAATCTCACAACCTATTTACGTGGCGCTTAAAATCACGTCCTTCCTCTAAATTATTTACTAGTTAGTTCACGCCTCGTGGAAAGATGGCAGCATCTACTGGAGCTAAATTTTAAGAAATGTTAACGTCTTTTAAAGTATTTCCTCTTCGAAAAGCTTCCAAAAGCAATAGGTATTTTTCTTTCTGAGTTTGTAGGTGTGAAATTTTTAACCGTTTAGAAAGATTCCTTCGAGAAGCTTCTATTGAACTCAGATATATTGACTTTTTGAAACTTCGTACTTCACTGTGCAATCTGTCGTGGGGCTGGAATGGACGTGCTTTAAGCGATCGGTGATTAGGCCCTCGAATGATCGTGTTTCGATAAGAATATTAATAACAATATGTGTTCAATTTAAGGAATAAATAGATATCAAACTTTATGTGATATATTATCATTTATTAAAGTATAATGATAAGGAATGAGGCATTATAAGTAAAGCACATAGTTGCGTAATAGAAGCAATGATTTACGGAGTGACTCTTAAATGATTCTGTTATGTAATATAACAAATAGCATTCTAACGTGGGGAGGAGAAATATAACAAATGACTTCCAATCACGGGGCTATCATACGTCAATAAAAAGAGAAGTATAGCAAATGGCGACACAACGTGGGGTTAATATGCAACTATTAACGCTCGCCAAGACTCGTAGTGTAACAAAAGACGTCCAAACGTGGGGCATTTATAATCAAAAATATTACGTAGTGAAACAAATGACGTCCAACGAGGGGCTGAAACGAAATATAACAGCCGATAGGCTCCTTTATTCATCTCCTAGTCAATGTTTGTTGTTAGGACTGTAGATTTACCGATAGACTCCTTTGTTCATCTCCTAGTCAATGTTTGTTGTTAGGACTGTAGATTTACCGATAGGCTCCTTTGTTCATCTCCTAGTCAATGTTTGTTGTTAGGACAGTAGATTAACCGATAGGCTCCTTTATTCATCTCCTAGTCAATGTTTGTTATTAGGACAGTAGATTTACCGATAGGCTCCTTTATTCATCTCCTAGTCAATGTTTGTTATTAGGACAGTAGATTTACCGATAGGCTCCTTTGTTCATCTCCTAGTCAATGTTTGTTGTTAGGACAGTAGATTAACCGATAGGCTCCTTTATTCATCTCCTAGTCAATGTTTGTTATTAGGACAGTAGATTTACCGATAGGCTCCTTTGTTCATCTCCTAGTCAATGTTTGTTGTTAGGACAGTAGATTAACCGATAGGCTCCTTTATTCATCTCCTAGTCAATGTTTGTTGTTAGGACTGTAGATTTACCGATAGGCTCCTTTGTTCATCTCCTAGTCAATGTTTGTTGTTAGGACAGTAGATTTACCGATAGGCTCCTTTGTTCATCTCCTAGTCAATGTTTGTTATTAGGACAGTAGATTTACCGATAGGCTCCTTTATTCATCTCCTAGTCAATGTTTGTTGTTAGGACAGTAGATTAACCGATAGGCTCCTTTATTCATCTCCTAGTCAATGTTTGTTGTTAGGACTGTAGATTTACCGATAGGCTCCTTTATTCATCTCCTAGTCAATGTTTGTTGTTAGGACTGTAGATTTACCGATAGGCTCCTTTATTCATCTCCTAGTCAATGTTTGTTGTTAGGACAGTAGATTTACCGATAGGCTCCTTTATTCATCTCCTAGTCAATGTTTGTTGTTAGGACTGTAGATTTACCGATAGGCTCCTTTATTCATCTCCTAGTCAATGTTTGTTGTTAGGACAGTAGATTTACCGATAGGCTCCTTTGTTCATCTCCTAGTCAATGTTTGTTGTTAGGACAGTAGATTAACCGATAGGCTCCTTTATTCATCTCCTAGTCAATGTTTGTTATTAGGACAGTAGATTTACCGATAGGCTCCTTTATTCATCTCCTAGTCAATGTTTTTTATTAGGACTGTAGATTAACCGATAGGCTCCTTTATTCATCTCCTAGTCAATGTTTGTTGTTAGGACTGTAGATTTACCGATAGGCTCCTTTATTCATCTCCTAGTCAATGTTTTTTATTAGGACTGTAGATTAACCGATAGGCTCCTTTATTCATCTCCTAGTCAATGTTTGTTGTTAGGACTGTAGATTTACCGATAGGCTCCTTTATTCATCTCCTAGTCAATGTTTGTTGTTAGGACTGTAGATTTACCGATAGACTCCTTTATTCATCTCCTAGTCAATGTTTGTTGTTAGGACTGTAGATTTACCGATAGGCTCCTTTGTTCAGCAGTCAATGTTTGTTGTTAGGACTGTAGATTAACCGATAGGCTCCTTTGTTCAGCAGTCAATGTTTGTTGTTAGGACAGTAGATTCAGTTTCTTCGCGTGATCTGAGCTTATCTGAAGATTTGTCCTTTCGTTCCGGGGTTCTGAGAGAGGTATAATTGAGTGGAAATTTACCCGAATTTGTGTTGAGGGAGCGCGGGGGAATGATTAGGAAACCACTCTCGGTACATCCGACCGGGATTTAACCCTTGACCTGCCTTCACTACAGACCAGAACAGATTAGTGTGATAACTTTCTTCAAACCTGAATAGGTGGGCACGCGGCCTAAGTTGTCTAGCTAATCTAGTCCGATTAACTTGTTGAAATGTTTCCCACTCATCCTCCAAACAAATGTGTGTACATTTTCTCCAATTCTAGCATTATCCCGTAGTTTAACATTACATTGTAGGAACAAACGTATAAATATCACGTGTGTGGTGTTGAGCAATAAAGATAAGGTGTTTTTCTCTAAACACACGGGTAAACTAACCAGGGTTTAGTTTTGACAAAAGGCATCAAGCTGCAATATGACAATGGAGGTGTTAAAAATATCGTAGACAATTTTGTATCCTTTTTCACAACAAGGATACTTAATTCTTGATCCAAGGGGTAAGGATTAGGATGGATGAACCTACATCAACGTGGAGGACAAGGATTAGGATGGATGAACCTGCATCAACGTGGAGGACAAGGATTAGGATGGATGAACCTGCATCAACGTGGAGGACAAGGATTAGGATGGATGAACCTGCATCAACGTGGAGGACAAGGATTAGGATGGATGAACCTGCATCAACGTGGAGGACAAGGATTAGGATGGATGAACCTGCATCAACGTGGAGGACAAGGATTAGGATGATGAACCTGCATCAACGTGGGGGGAAAACCGCAGATAATCACAAGCAACCGGCCGGAATTCCAACCCGATTAACGTCTTTATCCGCGTATCCACCAGTGCGGATGTGTACAAATAAATCCCAGAAGGCACTGGTTGGAGACAAGACAAAGTCAAGGTTCGATCCTAACCGAGCACAATGTTGGTTACAGGCGACTCCTCCTACACGTTTACAAACAAAATATCACAGCTTGGAATTTGTTTGGTAATTATTTATTTTTATGTACAGTGGAAGGAAAAAGTAATTACATTTAAGTCAGACTTTAACTTTATATTCGTACAAATACTCAAGTTTTATTCAAACAAACGAGTTAAATCTAGAGTGAAAGATTTACTGTTTCTAATTAGCCAGATGTCAGAAGTAAATTACTAGACGTCCCTAAACTTTTTAAAAAATGTGTGTGACAGCGAAACGTGTTCTGTTTGTTCCCTAAATCTCCCCCGCATTTAAGATGCTGACAGTCAAAACAAGCACCCTTTGTAATAATTTAAACACTAGCCTGATAAGAAATGTCTTTACACCATCGTAAGGGTGATATTATTTTAATAATTAATTATATTATTTTACAAATTAAAAGTTCTGGTGGTTTTTTTTTATAGTCTTTTATTTTAATTTTAAATGAATAAACTGTTTACTTTTAGCTAGATATCACACGCATTTTATATTTTGATAAAAGCCCGACTATTGCGTTAAATGAATCTTAGCTATACGTGTTCTTGTCGAGAAGGAAGGATCACTAGCAGTGAGGAGATGTGCGCATTTGAAGGGGTATATCAAGCGACATTTCCTTCTCGAAGCTTCCTAGAAGAAAAGGGGTGAGGTCATCCAGGTGCGTCTTTCCACGGAAAGTGCGTTGTCTTTTTAAATAGAGACGTAGAAGGATTTCACCACACCTTACAACTCGACAGTTCTACACAAATAAATCTTACAGCCCGCTCGAATATTAAATATAGTAATTTTGAATATAGATTTGAATAATAACATATTGATATGTATAATTTCATATCATTACAGTTACCCCCCTAATTGCTGGAAAGATTGAACGTGTGTGATATCTAACAGCAATTACATAATGTACATGTTTCTTATAAATACACTTAAAATTGAATATACAGAACAAAATTATTTTTAAGTACAATTGTTGAGTTAAGGTTTGTCCTCAACCATACTTTCTCTCTTGAAATTCCTTTGTTACATACAACAAAACAGAAAAGTCTTTTTTTTTATTTAACAGTGTCACACTAAAATAATTTGTTTTCTTTATTATGTTTTTTTTTAATCCAATAGCATTATTCAGAAAAAATTAGTTCTAAAATATTTAACCAAAATTACATTTTATTTACTTAATACAATATATTTGACATATTTAATATAATATGTTATACAATGTAGATAAAACCCTTAATCTAATTGTTTTAATACAATGCCATTATATTAAACATTTTATTAATACACAAAGTTTTAAATTATTTATCTCAATATTCATTGATCGATCCTCCTTAATATCATGGTATTATCCATTGTTCTTTAACAATGTTTTAATCAAATCAATTTGATTTTAATTAAGTTAACTTTATTTTAATTTTTTAATAGGACTTTAATTAAATCAGTCTTTGCTCCAGCTATTTTTTTATTTTATAGGCCCAAGACAAAATATTTGACATTCTCCTTTACTTCACCGTTGAATACTTTTATCTAGTTTTGTTATTAACTATATTGTTTTAATTTGTTTACGAAACACACCAGAAAATCTCATCAAACAATTTAATTCCTTCCCTGGTATAGGTTTAAACAAAATGAATTACGTCGACTAATATCTTACCTTTCTTCAATGACGTAGACTCACATAAATAGATTTTATGGGGCAATTCCTCCCATATATATCTATATTTATTTTGAACGACTTAACTTACCTTAAGGTATATTGGATCAACGACGGAGCTCACCTTATTTGGTGCAATTAGGATCAACGACGAATTCTTCACCTTCAACTGGTGTTATCTTCCACGAAGACTAGATATTAGACCTACGACTATAATTCATATCATTGCATAACTACCTATCCATACCAAGCGAATTTAAAACATAACCTCCTTTTCTTTAGACATCTTGCATTTATGATGGTACTTTACCATGAACGATCATTACTGGATGTCGTAAACAAATATATTTAATTCATATCGATCATTTAGATCGGTCAAACAATTTTTTTTTTTTTTTAACTCTGTATCAAAGATTCTTAATACTCGTTCATTTCTTTGGCCTATAAAATTTCTTGCAAATTTTAACATTTTTATTGTTTTGTAATAGGTTATACCTTGACCCTTGTTTGATAATGCATTTAAATTCTATCTTTAAAATTTCCCGACTGTTACTGATGAGTCGATCTTTTGAATATCATTACTTTTAAGGCACTTTTAATGAATTACATACACTACATTTCTATGATAAGCCCTTGAATTACATACACTACTTTTCTATGATAAATCCTTGATAAATTATTATTATTTATCTAAACACAGCTTGTCTAATAAAGATGACACACTTAATATAGTAACATTGAAATGCTTCCTTGTTAATACATTATTAATACAACACAAATAATTCCATTTTAATCATTCTTGCCTAACACATTGGTAGTACAACACATAATTCAATATTAATCATCTTTGCTTAATTTAATATACAGAATACATAGAATTTAATATTCATAGAACCTTGAACTAATTTATTTATTATCCTTATCTCATTAAAATTATACTTAAAGTTTTACAAAATTTATGACATAATTTAAGACTTGTACATAGAAAAAACTATCTTCTATTACAATATAGTCAGAGAAAGAGATAGTGTGAGATAGGTAAAAAAAAAGTTTATTCTTTTTACTTTCATGTAGAAAAATGCTACCTGCCTTACTGGCCATTATAGTTGTTTACTTGAAACTTATTTCTTTGTCAAAGGAATCCTTTTTTTTTTTCTGAGAATTGAATATGATGGACAAGGGTCACTCTCCATCTCTTTTTTCTTTCTCTGCTTTGTAACAATACATTTTCTTAGGAAATATTCGTCGTATTTTTTAGTAACTACTAACCTGCGTAGCATTTCTAATAACTACAAACCTAAGTCGCATTTAGTTACAAGGTAAATTCATTTCTTCTTTGTGTACAGACAGACCTAGGGTTCAATTCTGAACACCTATTACATATTAAAATTATATGATATGAAACTCTCTTTATTTTGACATAACAATGAAATTTGCCAGGCGATTGTGGAATCAATGGACAACATTAATATATATATATATATTAATTTTGATTTGCTCATTTTTTATAATAAGGTCTTAATTCAGTCAAATTGTAGTTGCCTTTTATTTGAAACGTAACTGGGTCTCGCACTAGATAAACATTATGACCAATTTGTTTTATAACCTCAAAAGGTCCCTTGAATAAAAGAAAGAATTTCTTTATCTCTTTATTCAGGCTGGACGATTGTTTATGTGATTTTACCAATACTAGTTGCCCTATTTCATATTTGATAGGCTTAGATATATTTTTATTATGATATTGAGTTCGTCTTTCTGCTGCACTTCTTAAATTTTCTATAGCCAAGTAAAGTTTTGTTTCTCTATCCGGTTCTGTCCTAGGTGGAAAATTAAATATTTCTTCTAGTTTTCTACTAGGTCTAATCCCTTTCATTAGCTCTAGTGGGGTATATCCGGTACTTTCATGAGTTACACTATTTAAACAATCTTCTATTCTTGTAACATAGGACGCCCACGAGGCATGGTTCTGGTGGCAGAACAGTCTTAAGAATCGTCCAATCTCTCTATTAGCCCTTTCCACGCCATTACTTTGAGGGTGATATATAGGTGTATTTTACAACTATCCCTTCTTTTGCCATAGCTTCACGCCACTTTTTTCCTACGAACTGTGAGCCATGATCTGATACTATTGTTTGTGGCTTACCTACATCATTAAAATAGCTTTTGATTATTTTATTGGTAATAATAGTTGCAGTAGCCCTTCTGATCGAATATAGTTTTATATATTTGGTACAGATGTCTAAAACGACGAAAATAAATTGCACACCCCTAACACTGGAAGGGAGTGGGCCGAATAGATCAACAAATACTAGTTTTAGTGGCTCGTCTGTCAATATATTTTTCATCAAACCCTCATATTTGACATTTGGAATTTTACTTTTTTGGCATATATCACAACTACGCAATTCTTTTGCAATTGACTTGTACATTTGTGGAAAATTACATGATTCTTGTAATACCTTTTGACACTTTTTAACTCCCACGTGTCCATATTGCTGATGACAACTATCAATTACTACCTCAATTAATTTTTTAGGAATACAGATGGTCCAAATGTTTGTTGACAAGGTTCTTTTAAATAATAAATTATCATGAATTTGGTATCGATCTTGAATTTCTATTTTGGGGTTATTTTTTTCTAATTCTTCAAATACCAACTTAAGTCTAGGGTCCTCTTTTTGTAGGGTTGGCAATTCCTGTTTGATTTTCCTATCCTGTTCACTACTGGTATTTTTTCTTTGTGCTAATATCTTAAACTCTGAATCAGTGGCGTGTTTAACCACTCCTTGTGCTGGATACCGTGAAATTGTATCTGGTACAGTGTGCTCAACACCTGGGACGTATTGAATATTCAAATTGTATTCTTGAAGTAATAAGATCCATCGAGTTAGTCTACCATGCAAAAGTTTACATTTATTTATAAAAATAAGAGCCTTATGATCAGTATATAAATTGGTGGGTCTCCCATAAATATAAATTCGGAATTGTTGGCATGCAAATACTATTGCTAATAGTTCCTTTTCTGTGATTGTGTAGTTTAGTTCAGGCCGTTTAGCACCCTACTAGCAAAGGCTATTGGTCTGTGATCACCCTGTTCGTCTAGTTGAAAGAGCTCAGCTCCTATTGCTTCTCCCGATGCATCTGTTGCAACGCACATTGGTTTACTTAAATCAGGTGTTTTAACATCACGGTATTAATGAATTGTTGTTTTATCCTTAGCATTGCAGCATCCTCTACCTCTCCCCAGAACCATTCTTCCTTCTTTCTAATTAATCGTAACAAGGGGTATACAAGATCAGAGTGGTGTTTAGTAAATTTTCTATAGTAATTTATCAGCCCTAAAAATGCCTGAAGTTGTTTCTTATTCCTTGGTGTAGGAAATTCTCTAATTGCTTTTGTTTTTGCTGGGTCTGCAGAAATCCCACCTGCGGAGATTACGTGACCTAGGAAATTGACTTCTTTGCATAAAATTGATGACTTATGTAGATTAACAGTCATTCCCCCTTCCTGAAGTTTTTTTAATACCATACTAAGTTGTTCGATATGCTCTTCGTATGTTTTTGATGCTATTAAAATATCGTCTACATATAAGGTTACAAAATTAAGTACTTCTTCTCCCAGGACGGCTTCTAACCCTCTTATAAATTTACTGGTTGAGACGCATAATCCAAATGGCATTCTTTTAAAGCAATACGTTCTTCCATTATACATAAATGACGTATACTTGCGTGATTTCTGTTCTAATTCAATTTGCCAGAACGATGATACAAGGTCTAGTGAGGTTAAGTACTGACATCCATCAAACTTCTGTATTAATTCACTGGCAGGGGCGGGGTTTCATTATCATTTATCAGGATTTGATTTACTCGTCTAGCGTCTAAACATAGCCTAACCCCCCCATCTTTTTGTTTACAACCACTATTGGATTTATTATCTCTGAGCTACACCGCTCAATGATGTCCCAGTTCATCATGTGATTTAAGGTCTCTTCTACGGCCTGCCGTTGAGTGTATGGTACAGGATACGATTTACAGTTAAAGGGTTCTTGGTTTGACACCTGTAATTGACATTTATAAAATTTGTTTAGCCCTGGTTTTTTAGAAAATATATCTTTAAACTGCCACATCACTTCAAGTAATTTCTGTTTGCGTTCAATAGGAATTTCTACCATCTGGCCTATTTTATCTTCTATTTCCCCCCAGGGTATCTTTGGGTCATCTATGGTTATTTGTCTAACCTCTACCTTCTTTCTAATTATCAAAGAGCTATTATCATTTTTATTAACCACTCCTGTTATATGCATACATAGCAAATTCGATTCTGACTCTCCTACAAATGGAACATTTGTATTATAAGGTTCTTTATTAATTGATATTTGCTTACTTTGAAAATTAACTACTGCATTTAGGCTGACCATCCAATCTGCACCTAAAATTGCTGAGACGTTAAGACCTTCTATAACCAAGAATATAATAGTCATTTCATTTCCCCCTATCTCTACATCCAATAATATCTGTCTTTTTACCTTTTTATTTTTAGCTCCTGTTGCGCACATAATAGTTACATTACTCACAGGGAGTGTGGGAATAGCTTCTTTGGGATTCTGTTTACACAATTGTTCATAGTATTCCCCTGAAATGGCTGTTATTTCAGATCCAGTATCTATGAGAAACTTTATAGTTCTTCCATTAATTTTACCTTCTATTTCAGGTGAGACGGCTTTGCTATGTTTTTTATATTCATTGCCTTCAAAAAGTAAATCTTCTTTTGGGTCACCCTGTAAAATACTATTTATTTTCAAATCACCACAAATATTTTTTTGACGGTTTTCTAAAGTATCGGCCCTTTCTCTAACTTGAGTGGATGTCATTGTCGGGCAACTCAATGACTTGTCTGACCATTTTTTTGTAAGTTTTGTCCCGGTTCTTCATGAACAATGACATGGGTTTTTAGTGGGTGTGGTTCTATTTTTTCAAGGTCTGTGTTCATCAGCTGATTTCTTTGTTGACTAACGTTACCCTTGTGTTCTTTTCTTTTGATTAAGTTTATTCTATCCCCTGGTGGTCTAGAAAAATCTCCCTTGTAATTAGAATTAGAATAATTTCCCTTTTGATTAGGATTAGTGTAATTAGGATTAAAATTGTTTCCCTGATTATTGGAATTTTCCCAAGTTCGATTTCTCGACTCCTGGTTCGATCTCTGGATAGGTCGTGCCTGGTTATATCTACTCTCCCTATTTAAATGGTTTCCTCCATTTTGAAATGAGCTATCTTGCATGTGTGGTTTCGACCTTTCTCTCCTAGAGCGCTCATCAAATATTTCTAGAATTTCTCTCATTTCAACGCTAGTTTTTACTCTAGCAGCTATAAGAGCATCTTGTATTTCACGTGGGAAGTGATGCAATAACTGATTTACTAATCTTTCCTCGTCAATAGGGATGTCCAAATTCCCTGCCTGCATGGCATATCTATTGTAATAGTCACACATAGGCCCTCGATGTGGATCATACCGGCCTGTAAAAATATCATTTACTAATTTGTCCTGCTTATACACGGACCAAAATCTTTTACGAAAAGGTATCTTTATTGCTTCATATGATGTATATTCAGCCTCGTGATTATTCAGCCACGCTTCAGCGTCACCTACTAACTTTGAATTGAAAAATGCTATTTTTTGTGCTTCAGTGAGTTTACTATTTTCAAAAAGTCTATCCATCTTTTTCAAAAACTGTACAGCGTGCACCCTATCATTATTTCCACTGAAGGTGGGTACAGATTCCATTAGTTGATTCTGTATGCCCGTGCTGGGTAATACTAAGGCACCAGTGGTAATTAGCGTCCCTTTTTCTACTACCTCGTCATATTTTGACTTAGCCTGTTCTAATTGTTGTCGCATTTGTTTGACTGTTTGTGACGTCTTGTCCACAGTCTCAGTCAGGTTGTCCTTAAATTTGTCCAATTGGTGGTCAACTATTTCCTTTATGTACACATCTGGTACAGTGTGTCCATCAAAGAGGTCATTTTGGAATTTAAGGTTATCACTATATATTTGTTGCTCTTTTTCAACAGTCGCAAACCGTTCTTTTAAATTTTGCACCTGTTCTAGAATTTCATTTTTATTCTTTTCGCAACTTTCCTGAGTAGTTTTTACCTTAGAATTTAAAGAATCCTGTCTAAACTTCAATTTTTCCTTTGCATTTTTGAGTTCTTTTATCTGCTCATTCGTCTGCTTTTCTGACTTACTATAGTCTTCCCTAAGCGTCTGTAGTTCGTCCCTTACCTGCATTTGGTCACTTTTAGTCTGTTGTTGTACTTTCTGTAATTTTGTGTCAAAGTCGTTTTGTACTTCTTGAAATTTACTCTGTAATTCTTGTTCTAACCTGTTGAATTGTTCATTTACATTCTTAAATTTTTCATCAAACTTAATGTTTAGTTTCTGATTATTTTCATTGCTTTCATTAACCTTTATTTTTATTTCTTGTAGCTCCTGGCTAGTTTTTTGTAGCTCCTGACTAGTTTTTTGTAGCTCCTGACTATTTTTTTGTAGCTTCTGACTATTTTTGTCAAACCTTTCATCTATTTTCTGACTATTTTCATCTATTTTCTGACTCAACTTTTCACTACTCTCTTTCATTTGCTGATTTAACATTTCACTCTTTTCACTACTCTCTCTCATTTGCTGATTTAACATTTCACTCTTTTCACTACTCTCTCTCATTTGCTGCACTAACTGCATTAATATTACATTGAGGTCATTTGCTGAGGTGGTTTGTTGAGCTATACCTTCTACCTTTGAAACATTCTCCACCCCCCTTAAGTCTTCTTCTTTATGAGCTATTGGTTCAACTACCTTCTTAATTTGTTGTTCACTTTGTTCCTGATCAGATAGTTCTAAACAAGAATGTTCTTTTACTATTGGTTGGGAATATTGTGCTAGGGGAAGGTTATCTTCACTGCTACTACTGTCCGTTTCTTCCATATTTAATGCAATTTTTTGTTGTTGTTGATGACTTACGTAAGATTCTCCCTGCGTACCTCACCTGAAGTCTAGAAGCTCTGACCTTCTTGTGAAGCTACCTGATTTGGAAGTTCTCCCTTTGAAGTCACCTGGTTTGGAACTTCTTCTTCCGACGTCGCCTGCTTTGGAACTTCTTCTTCTTAAGTCACCTTTTTTTTTTTTTTTTTTTTTTTTTTAGTTAAGCTGTTTGTGGCACTTTCACTGTTCTTTGAGCACTCACTTTCACTTTCTCGGGTTGTGAACTGAATTTATGTATATATATATTTTTTAACTCAGCTTATCAGGCCCTCCACGTTGGGAAGCCATTATTGTAATAATTTAAACACTAGCCTGATAAGAAATGTCTTTACACCATCGTAAGGGTGATATTATTTTAATAATTAATTATATTATTTTACAAATTAAAAGTTCTGGTGTTTTTTTTTTTATAGTCTTTTATTTTAATTTTAAATGAATAAACTGTTTACTTTTAGCTAGATATCACACGCATTTTATATTTTGATAAAAGCCCGACTATTGCGTTAAATGAATCTTAGCTATACGTGTTCTTGTCGAGAAGGAAGGATCACTAGCAGTGAGGAGATGTGCGCATTTGAAGGGGTATATCAAGCGACATTTCCTTCTCGAAGCTTCCTAGAAGAAAAGGGGTGAGGTCATCCAGGTGCGTCTTTCCACGGAAAGTGCGTTGTCTTTTTAAATAGAGACGTAGAAGGATTTCACCACACCTTACAACTCGACAGTTCTACACAAATAAATCTTACAGCCCGCTCGAATATTAAATATAGTAATTTTGAATATAGATTTGAATAATAACATATTGATATGTATAATTTCATATCATTACACCTTCACCCTCCTCCTCCTGGCCGCTTGGCTAGCACACTGTGTTCGTGTTTCTATCCATACCTTGATCTCACAACAGCTGCTGGAAGTGGGATCATTTTACCTTTTCATTCATTTGTTTGGATTATGGAAAAACTAATTCACTGCTCCCAATGTCGGTGTTTACAAGTAGAGACTGTACGAGAACACTTCAAAACTATTTCTGGTTGTTCGTGGTCTTCTATCTGACGCCCCGGATAATCGGGATACCTTGTGGAAGCACCCTAGGCCGGAGGTGAAGCCCAGACTAGTTGGCGCACATTTAATAGAAGAGTAATTCTACAATTGAACTCGTTAATTCAGAGAAATTTTAAATAAACTCTTTGGAGAGAGAAGCAATGAATTCACTTGATATTCTCCTGATGAACGCCAATTTAACAATCCTCCTAATCTTCTTCTTTGGGAATACCCCTCATATCCCCCTCTGGATCTTTATAAAACGACGCAGAACAAGTTCAAGTGAAACTCACACGACCGGACTTGCAACTTTACCAGGCTGCGAGTTTTATTTGACTGAACAAAGTCAAGTTTGGAAATTATACCTCCTCCAAAGTTCTGTTCCCTGGGTAGTGGGAGGGAGATCTCGCAAAGTTCGGAACTTGGGCAAATGATCAAACTGAAAACACAACAGGAATAAATGGGGAACTCCCCCCCAGACACGAGGGGGGTTGGGGGCGCAGAATACACCCTATTTCCACGACAGTCCTAATTGAATATTTATTTTTCTCACGAGTTGGGCACCAATGTTCCTCTCCTCTATCTTGTATTTATCTTCTCTACAGCGTCTCACTTGGTTCAGCTTATACCTTGACCTCCACCAGAAGAGGCAGACATTTAGACCGCATGTCCACCGTTCTGCGCAATGGTTGGTTGTTGGTGACACAGCGTCAAGGGGCTTACCAAACTTTTAAAATAGAAATAGAAATAAAGATTAAGTTTCAAAAAAGAAGCAATTTTGTTTCTCGGCTGGATTCGTAAAGTTCACGAACAAATTTAGAACAATTAAGTTGTTTAAACTCCAACGACAACAAACAGCTGCTTTGATGGCCGCATGGTCCAAGGCGTCATTCTCGTGCTAAACTGTAATGAGAGGGGCTATTCCAAAATGGTTTTTCACTCTCCTTCCAAGCAAATGCGAGTACACTTCCTCTAAATTCAACCTCCATAACCTCTAAATTATTAGCGTATTAGTAAATATGTTTATAGCCTGGACAAATACTAAAATAATAAATAAAAAATATCTTTGAGAAAATTGGAGCTAAGATATCTCTCAAAAATCAAGGACAATAGAAAGAGAAATCAGGGACAGTAGAACTGCTAAACAGGGACTGTGGAACTGGCGATCAGGGACAGTGGAACTGCTAATCAGGGACAGTGGAACTGGCAATCAGGGACAGTAGAACTGCTAATCAGGGACAGTAGAACTGCTAATCAGGGACAGTAGAACTGCTAATCAGGGACAGTAGACCTGCTAATCAGGGACAGTGTAACTGCTAATCAGGGACAGTAGAACTGCTAATCAGGGACAGTAGAACTGCTAATCAGGGACAGTGGAACTGGCAATCAGGGACAGTAGAACTGCTAATCAGGGACAGTGGAACTGGCATCATAAGACCTGAGATTGACCCTGGTATCTCTAGTACCCGTTATTCAATTTGTTACTGACCAGGCTACTAACACACACGACTTACAGACTAACAGAATAAGAGAGATAAAGGAACCGTAGTAACTGGCGATTGCAATGTTCACACAAATACATCACGTATTATCACGTAGGATGTCAGTGGAGATTGGGTGGTAATTTACAAAACCATAAACTAATTGAAAATATTGATTTTATAGCTTGGATCTTATTTTAAAATGTACTGTATGATTAATTTAAACTGTAACATAGAATATTTAAATGATCCATTGACATTATTTAATATCGGCCAGACCTATTTCTAGAGATCTGTTGATTCTTTGATCCCTCAGTCCGCTGTGCAGCGTGTCTTGGGGCGGGTAGTTTGGGGAACATAAATAAATGTTCCACAGGCCATTATTTATTAGAGTGAATTACTTATTCAACCCGCAATACACAGATTCCCTCGCCTGACACACAATTAATGTGATGTGTTACAAATAAAGCTATTAGTCTAATTATAGCAAGTACTTGCTAACATTCGGTCTTGGAGCGAGTTACTACAACTTTCTGATCTTTTGTGCGAGTATGCTCTGTCCCTTTAAGGGCAAAGTTTCACAGTAAATAACTTGTAAGTGGGCACTTGGGCAAACATCTAGTTTTATTACACAATCATTATCTTCTCTTTCTTCTTGTACTGTTTTATTATTTCCTCGTTCAAAGTTAAGTTTAATTTCAATCCCCGGTGGAAAACAGGTCCAAGTCTCGTCTCTCCGTGCGACAGTGCTGCCAGTGGTGGCTCTAGAATGACAACCTGTGGTCTCGCTACACCCAGCACTCCACGAGGAAGGGACCGCTACACCCAGCACTCCACGAGGAAGGGACCGCTACAGCCAGCACTCCTCGAGGAAGGGACCGCTACAGCCAGCACTCCTCGAGGAAGGGACCGCTACAACCAGCATTCCTCGAGGAAGGGACCGCTACACCCAGCACTCCACGAGGAAGGGACCGCTACACCCAGCACTCCTCGAGGAAGGGACCGCTACAGCCAGCACTCCACGAGGAAGGGACCGCTACACCCAGCATTCCTCAAGGAAGGGACCGCTACACCCAGCACTCCACGAGGAAGGGACCGCTACACCCAGAACTCCTCGAGGAAGGGACCGCTACAGCCAGCACTCCACGAGGAAGGGACCGCTACATCCAGCATTCCTCAAGGAAGGGACCGCTACACCCAGCACTCCACGAGGAAGGGACCGCTACACCCAGCACTCCTCGAGGAAGGGACCGCTACTCACATCAACAACCTCTTTGCTGTAAACATTGATAAAGTCTACTTTCTCCCGGTATTGTGATCGTCACAAACAAAATGGCAAGTCTACTTTCTCCCGGTATTGTGATCGTCACAAACAAAATGGCAACTCTACTTTCTCCCGGTATTGTGATCGTCACAAACAAAATGGCAACTCTAATGTGTCCCCACGAAACTTACTTTATAAAACAAATTTCCCATTTTGATAATTTCTTCGCTAATATTTGAGTTACGGAATAACTTATAATTGTATGGTTGTGGATAAGCAAACATGCTTGTTTTTTTAGGAAGGTATTTGAAAATTGAAATCGATGGTTATGTTATTTGATGGACAGAGATATTCTTTTCTCAACATTTCTCTGTGCCATTTGCTGGAGTATTTCTGCAACAATTTATATTATTTAGTTTCACGAATCTTACGAGCTATTCGTGAATGTCTCTCTCTCTATTTTAAGAGGAAAGCGAGAGAAAGTGTGTGTGGTATAGTGTATATAGACTTGACGTATAAACACATGAAGGTAGCAAGTGCCGGTATAAACGGTGGCTATTCGTCCAAACACCGAGACCATCACAGAGCGTCGTGAACTGCCGACATAATAAACACGGCCTACAAATAGGAAGGATCGGTGTTAGCAACTTTGCTAAATAGCGCCCCAAGTTTTCGGAAACAACTTTTATTGGCAGAAAAAAGAAAAGAGGGTGCTACGAAGTTTGGGACACAAAAAGATAAATAAATATGCAGAGAAATTTAAAAAAGGCGTAATCCTCTTAAAGAGCAAATGGCAACTCCGTACGGATACTGGAGACCGGCACTACAGCCAGTGCTCTGTTCACAGTTGTATCAACAAGCACTTTAGACCAACCTTTCAAGTATCATACATTCACTCGAGGTGTCAAGTTGTCTAGTTTACACCTTACTTTGACTTCTCCCAAGGACGTCAACAACAAACATTATCACATCAGTTACAATAACAGCAATAACAGATCTCTTATGACATGTATCGACTACAGCGCTTGGTGGTTAAATGCTTTATTAACGCCGGGTCTTCGGTTCAACACATATTTTAGTCCTTCAATAAAAACTCCTAAACGAATACATCATAGAGATTCAATGATCTGCCATTTTTAGAGGGGAACGTGTATCTAGAGTCTGAGAACGTGTATCTAGAGTCTGAGAACGTGTATCTAGAGTCTGAGAACGTGTATCTAGAGTCTGAGAACGTGTGTCTAGAGTCTGAGAACGTGCAGGGTTGCTCAGAGTTGAAAACAGGACCTCGGGAAGAGGACTCCACTTCTCCTCCTTACAAACCAGTAATGGATTTGTTATTTCCGCAACAGAAACTGGAGGGTGGATTCCAGCTGTCCATTTATCTTCTCGCAAGATGCGAGGCTGGGATGCAAAATGAATGCAAGAAAAGCATTAAGGGGAAATGGAAAGAGTTAGAGCGAGAGTTGTATTCCTCGGAAAAACATCCCCTAACCGAGATAGTGACGTCACAGGGAGATTCCAGGCAAATGGAAACGCGTGTTGCCGCTTGTAGAACCACCGCAACTCCAACTAAACATAATATTCTACTACTTATGGCAGGGATGTGACGCTCAGCTACAAACCTTTCAGCAAACAATATAAAAATACTTCCACAAGTTACAAACAAGGTTTTGTGGGAGCGGCATTTTCCCGTTGTCGAGAAATATGTAACAACAGTGAAGTAAAATATGGAATAAAATATTATTTTGCAGTCATTTTACTTTAATGCGAGCCTAAAGATTTCCAGCCCTATCTATTCACAGATTAGTTTGTTTTCTGGCAAAAAATCATAAATATAGAGCTAATAATGGTTTTAAACATATAAACGTGTTCGTATACAGCAACATTTTATAGAAAGAGCTTTTGAGAAAGTAGGAAACCTATTTCTATTGTAGTCATTGATAACACCGGGTAGTAAGACGAGCTCCAAAAAAATATTACATTATTATTAATGTTATTTTATAAGCATTGATGTTAATATCTATCAACGCATTTTTTTTATAGTTGTAAAATCTGGGCTAGTCACTCTATCTTTGTTTTTTCACTCCTCAACAAGTTAGAATTTGCCTCAGTCACTAGCGAGTAGAGGTGATAGAGCGCGTGCAAACATTTGTCTCTCGAGCCCCAACAATAACCAACCAGACCACCAGAGAGACAGAGAAAAATGAATACCAATGAATAATTAGTGTGCTCGACAAAGCCTTCCCAAAAATCAAATTACCCCCGAATAGCCCCCCCCCCCCCAACCCCCAACAACCAATCCAACCAATATTCGTTCGCTTTAATCCGATTGGTTATAATAAAAATATATGAATAGCGTTGCGGGAACTGTAGTACCGGTTAGAGAGCTTCACATAATTGGGAGTTAGGGGGGCGAATTAGTTTTACGAGCTCGGAAAATTAAAAGAAAATTTAATGTAATGACCCCCCCCCCCAGCTTAAGAGGGCGGAGGGCCGATTCCGGCCCGTGCCTAATATTGCGACTATTTGTCTATTAACATTAACATTACTAGGACTGGGTTTGGCTGTTTATGGTTAACTCTCGCTGTGATCATTTTTGTGCTTAGAATGTGCACGTCAAATTACCCAATCAAAGTCCAAACTAAAAAAGTAAACGGAAAGCTGCAAAGAGAAGTTGGAAGGTAACTTACCCGGGCATTATTAAAATTAATGGCTGGTATAAAACTTCAACCCTTTGTAACACCGCCATAAAAGTTCTCCGCATTGACGCGTCGATCACCCCCTTCCTCCCCCCCCCCTGCAAAATGGTATAAAGAGACGAACTATAAATAGAAGAGAACACCGATAAAGACAAGAGAAGTACATTAGCAAGACGATATTAACAATCGATCAATTACTGGAGTGATTCAGTTCACAGTCTGTGTAATCAACCAGAGCACTCCTAACTGGCGAGGCTACTGTCTTAATATAGTAGTGCCTGAGAGCGAGGCTAGCATCACATTAGTGCCTAAGAGCGAGGCTAGCATCACAATAGTACCCGAGAGCGAGGCTAGCATCACAATAGTACCTGAGAGCGAGGCTAGCATCACAATAGTACCCGAGAGTGAGGCTACCATCACAATAGTGCCTGAGAGCGAGGCTAACATCACAATAGTACCCGAGATCGAGGCTAACATCACAATAGTGGCCGAGAGATCAGACGCCTCTCCCCGTTCTTTCTCCAAGCGTATAATTGCCCGTCTCCTTAAAATACACCTTCCTCTGCCTGTTTTCTTAGATTAGTGTTAGTCACATAAAGCACTAAGCGGTTTACGGGCTTGTGTCTGTAAGGACAAGCGTGACACAGTTGTTGTGCTAATTATAATTAAAGAAGATCTAAACCCCGGCCGAAGAGTGCTCTGACATCCATCCTCTCTCTTGGAACACAACTGCTGCTATTGGGGACTCTTACATCCTCTCTCTCTTGGAACACAACTGCTGCTATTGGGGGACTCTTACATCCTCCTCTCTCTTGGAACACAACTGCTGCTATTGGGGACTCTTACATCCTCCTCTCTCTTGGAACACAACTGCTGCTATTGGGAGACTCTTACATCCTCCTCTCTCTTGGAACACAACTGCTGCTATTGGGAGACTCTTACATCCTCTCTCTTGGAACACAACTGCTACTATTGGGAGACTCTTACATCCTCTCTCTTGGAACACAACTGCTGCTATTGGGAGACTCTTACATCCTCTCTCTTGGAACACAACTGCTGCTATTGGGGACTCTTACATCCTCTCTCTTGGAACACAACTGCTGCTATTGGGGGACTCTTACATCCTCTCTCTTGGAACACAACTGCTACTATTGGGAGACTCTTACATCCTCTCTCTTGGAACACAACTGCTGCTATTGGGAGACTCTTACATCCTCTCTCTTGGAACACAACTGCTGCTATTGGGAGACTCTTACATCCTCTCTCTTGGAACACAACTGCTGCTATTGGGAGACTCTTACATCCTCCTCTCTCTTGGAACACAACTGCTGCTATTGGGAGACTCTTACATCCTCTCTCTTGGAACACAACTGCTGCTATTGGGAGACTCTTACATCCTCTCTCTTGGAACACAACTGCTGCTATTGGGAGACTCTTACATCCTCTCTCTTGGAACACAACTGCTGCTATTGGGAGACTCTTAATCATCCTCTCTCTTGGAACACAACTGCTGCTATTGGGGGACTCTTACATCCTCTCTCTTGGAACACAACTGCTGCTATTGGGGGACTCTTACATCCTCTCTCTTGGAACACAACTGCTACTATTGGGAGACTCTTACATCCTCTCTCTTGGAACACAACTGCTGCTATTGGGAGACTCTTACATCCTCTTCTTGGAACACAACTGCTGCTATTGGGAGACTCTTACATCCTCTCTCTTGGAACACAACTGCTGCTATTGGGAGACTCTTACATCCTCTCTCTCTTGGAACACAACTGCTGCTATTGGGGGACTCTTACATCCTCCTCTCTCTTGGAACACAACTGCTGCTATTGGGGACTCTTACATCCTCTCTCTTGGAACACAACTGCTGCTATTGGGGGACTCTTACATCCTCTCTCTTGGAACACAACTGCTGCTATTGGGAGACTCTTACATCCTCTCTCTTGGAACACAACTGCTGCTATTGGGGGACTCTTACATCCTCTCTTGGAACACAACTGCTGCTATTGGGAGACTCTTACATCCTCTCTTGGAACACAACTGCTGCTATTGGGGACTCTTACATCCTCTCTCTTGGAACACAACTGCTGCTATTGGGGGACTCTTACATCCTCCTCTTGGAACACAGCTGTGCTATTGGGAGACTCTTACATCTCTCTCTTGGAACACAACTGCTGCTATTGGGGGACTCTTACATCCTCTCCTTGGAACACAACTGCTGCTATTGGGAGACTCTTACATCTCTCTCTTGGAACACAACTGCTGCTATTGGGGGACTCTTACATCCTCTCTCTTGGACACAACTGCTGCTATGGGGGACTCTTACACTGACACTAACAAGACTAGGCTGGATCCACGGTCAACTTAACCTAATAGTTGTCCTGGGAGGTCTCTCACGTTGAGTGAACGTCACATGAAGGCTAGCACGTGACCTAGTCAGCCAATCATTATGCGAGTTATGTCTACAGCGCTAATTAGTAATTCATTCGTTGGGTTTATCACCAAGGTCTACTCTTTAGCTTCAATTCTAGTGATCGGACAAGGAAACAAAATAATTAAACTAAAATAGTAAAGCTAAATTTATTGAAAAAATTTAGTTATAAATATTTATTATATCGATAGGAAACAGTAAATATTCACAGATCATCACTTTACAAATAGTACAATCACATCAAAATACACAGGTACTCTAGAATGCAGGTGTTTGGCTACGTTAAGTTAGGTTAAGTTACGTGAATTGTTGTCACACATCTGTTTTCTTAAGCTAAATGAATCTTAAGTGAACACTACGTTAAGTTAAAGTTAAGTTGACCGTGATCCCGGCATGCTGTTCGGGAAAACTGCTTGTCTGAGATCAAAACAGCCGCCATTTAGCTTCCACGATATACCAAGAATCAAGGCGGTCACGATGACGTCACGCAAGGGCAGAACGCGCAATGACGTCATCGTTGGAGAAAAGCTAGAAAAAGATGTTCTACAGGTATTAATTATCCTTTACTTGCTATTATTATTATTATTATTATTATTATCAATTTACAAAGACAGTTTACGTAGATCTACAAATACCTCAGACATGTTTTGGTTGCGAGACAATCCACCGAGACAAACTCGCTGTCTCTTATGTTTGTCTCAAGGAACACGAGTTATATATGTTCCACGTCTTACCACCCATCCGCACACTACACCAATGATATAAGGATCAGGAAGATAAATGTACCCACGTTTGCGTGGGGGCAAAGTGGGAAATTAGTTAGGAAATAAATCACTCCTGGAACAGAACCCTGTCACAGAGAGAATGGGTGAGGTTGACGCCTTGGCCCACGCGACCACCGCTGCGGCGCCTGCAAGCCGAGTATCTTGTGTCTATAGTCAGTTGGTGTCCTACACACAGCTCGCGAATATGAGCTGTCAGTTTGACAGGAACATAACTATAGTAATAATAGTGATAATGTTAATTTGGGTTTAAACGTAGCCTATTGGCTTAAATTGTGTTTTGCTCTTCAGAGCCTTCTTACCTGTGACGTCAACTTTACAACTTGCGATATCTTGAGTGAATGTTGGAACATTTTGTTGGAAATATCACACACACACACACACACAAGTGGGGGGGGGGGGGGGACAGAGCCTCCATCTAGTACCAGGATGAGGAGTGTTTACAACGTATTTGAGAGTAAACATTCGGATGACAGGAAGGACAACACATTGTTTTACATTATTTCAAGCCATGTTTGTTAATCATTAATACCAACATTTCACTGATGTTTCAAGTTACACAAACAATTGAATGTACAGTTCAATGCGCATAGCCTTGGGTAGACAAACAATAGCATGTACAGACAATCACATCTCAGTCCAACCCAGGGATACTGCCCCTAGAACATTCTTCATGCTCCACGTAATTTGATGAACCAACATTAATTTATTTAAAAATAATGTTTGCTGACTTGTGAGCACCCCCCCCCCCCCCCCCCCCGGATATCGACCCCAACAAGCACAAGTCTGTCCTTGGAAATGTTTTAATTCGTCGCGTCTTAAAGAACAAATTAATTGGTGTCGCGAGGAACGTCACGTGGAAGGAAACAACGGGAAGATAGATGGAGACAGGGCCACTAATTATTTCCCGGCACAGGGTCGTACACTCCGGTACTGAACATAGTGGTACTGTAGAGACAGGGTCGTACACTCCGGTACTGAACATAGTGGTACTGTAGACACAGGGTCGTACACTCCGGTACTGAACATAGTGGTACTGTAGGCACAGAGATAGTACACCCTACCACCTCCACCACGGAATGTGAAAGGGTCCTTAGCCACCTCGTTATCCGGACAATCTTCTGAGTGCGGTTTAATTAATTACTAGAGCCCCGTCCCGCCACCCCCCACCCCTGAGGTGTCCCAGGTCGTATTGATCAAGACCAACACTTTGGGCGCTAATTCGCTTCGTTAGTCAGCAACTGTGAGATGGAGTTTAAAACTCCTCCTTGGTAGTCAGCTACCTGCTCTACAAGTCCCAGTTTGTTTGTAAGTCTATATCCCTGTGTGTTGGTCTTGTTACCCAGACATCACGCCACGGAGTCCAGAGGACTGCTATCACGCCACTTAGTCTAGAGGACTGCTATCACACCACAGAGTCTAGAGGACTGCTATCACACCGCGGAGTCTAGAGGACTGCTATCACACCACGTAGTCTAGAGGACTGCTATCACACCACAGAGTCTAGAGGACTGCTATCACACCACAGTCTAGAGGACTGCTATCACACCGCGGAGTCTAGAGGACTGCTATCACACCACGGAGTCTAGAGGACTGCTATCACACCACAGAGTCTAGAGGACTGCTATCACACCACGGAGTCTAGAGGACTGCTATCACACCACAGAGTCTAGAGGACTGCTATCACACCACAGAGTCTAGAGGACTGCTATCACACCGCGGAGTCTAGAGGACTGCTATCACACCGCGGAGTCTAGAGGACTGCTATCACACCGCGGAGTCTAGAGGACTGCTATCACACCGCGTAGTCTAGAGGACTGCTATCACACCGCGGAGTCTAGAGGACTGCTATCACACCACGTAGTCTAGAGGACTGCTATCACACCACAGAGTCTAGAGGACTGCTATCACACCGCAGAGTCTAGAGGACTGCTATCACACCGCGGAGTCTAGAGGACTGCTATCACACCGCGGAGTCCAGAGGACTGCTATCACGCCACTTAGTCTAGAGGACTGCTATCACACCACAGAGTCTAGAGGACTGCTATCACACCGCGGAGTCTAGAGGACTGCTATCACACCGCGGAGTCTAGAGGACTGCTATCACACCACAGAGTCTAGAGGACTGCTATCAATATTCCCTCCTCTAACAAGCGCGAAGGACCGACCTGAAGCAACCAATGAACCCCGGGGGTAAGTGGGGTAAGGGGTGGTTTAAACGTGCTGACGGCGAGGGGAGGGGGTTACAGCGGTTGTGCTGATGCGTCGCGGTGCCCGCAATCGTCGGTCGTCGTCCTTTACCGACAGACGGAGGCAAGTAGCGGCCGAGATGAGCAACAAGGGTACAAGGGCACTTTCCCTGAGCCTCGTGGAGAGAGAATGAAAAACCACTTAGGAATAAACACGTGACCAGTAGAGTCTATCGCAAAGTCGACCAGAGAAATAAGCCAAGACGAGGGAGGGTTCGATCCCTGGAGCACACTTTGATAGTAGTTTCCTTGAACAGAGGAAATCACCAAGTTTAGGCTTAATAGTTTCATTATGTAGTATTCAATAGTCTTCTAAACAATAAATAATATCGCTGTCCTCGTTCCAGTGGACGGTGAAATACTTTACTCATATTCTCCGTGGTCCAACACAGTAGTTATATTCTCCGTGGTCCAACACAGTAGTTATATTCTCCGTGGTCCAACACAGTAGTTATATTCTCCGTGGTCCAACACAGTAGTTATATTCTCCGTGGTCTAACACAGTAGTTATATTCTCCGTGGTCCAACACAGTAGTTATATTCTCCGTGGTCCAACACAGTAGTTATATTCTCCGTGGTCCAACACAGTAGTTATATTCTCCGTGGTCTAACGGTACTCCAGTTTAACCAGATAACAATGTTAAAGCTCTCTAATAAAGTGCAGAGAAGGTTCCAGGGAATGTTAAGTCATCCTTAGCAAGAAACTGTCCAACTTCTCAGATAAAGAGAACAAGATAAACTTTCGAGCGCACACCAAGTTAGCTCGCTTTCAGGAGAAACTTAACAGAAACTTAGAAAAAACAAAAACTAGGAAGAGTTTGTTGAAAATATTATTATTACTTGTGAGCTCCACATGGTTGATCAATACTCAAACGTTCACAGGCAGACACGACCAAGGCTCTGTGACCACACGTAGGTAGTCACGGGGCCAGGATGAGGAGATGAGGGGGTAGAAAACGCTAATAATGAAAGTTTCCTCTTGTGAGAACGTCTCCAGGAACCAAAGTGAAAGAGCTCAAGTTTGAAGAAATGAGAACTAGGCAGTTCCTTGGTGTTGATGTTTAAAGTGAGAACTGGGCAGTTCCTTGGTGCGAGATTGTCACGCCCTTCCCCTTGACACCCCCCCTTTCAACCCTGAGGGATCCCCCCGGGTCAGGTAATTAACCAGGCTCATTAATAATGTCTCTCCACTTGTCTCAGGGGAGACAGATTCCGACAGTGCGCTAAGGAGGAAGTAGCAATTCAGATTAAATGTACCAGCGTTTGTCTGAAAGGAAAGAGGAAAACCATAGTTCCACTCCAAGAACCAACTAAAACACACGACAATCCCTGGTATATGAGTGGTACAAGGAGGTCCCTAGTGCTGTTAAGACGTGTGATAAGAGTCCCCTGGAAGCTATGCTAAAACAATCAATGCCAGGCAGAGAAAACGCCGTGAGATAGGTGGAGTGTCAACCCGCGCTACAGCACTGTAAGACGGAGCAACAAACAATCGGACGCTAGGGGCGATACGTTGTATCGAAAATATGGACACATTTCTCACGACAAAGAATCACGAGTTGGACCAAAACAATTCCTCTTGTTCTAACAAATCTTTTTAACTTTACCTTGAGGGTTTTTGTATCAAAGTTTACAAATTCTATAAATCGAGGCTGTAATCTGTATATAATATACGATAGTCAGTGAATGTTTGAGCTCTATTGAGACGGGGTTTCCCCAAGTCATCAGAGACTGTCTCTAAAATAGGATCATATATATGTGTGTGTATGTGACATCAGAATGAAGGTCCATCCCACCTGTAATTGAGAACCTCCAACCACTCAGCCATGGGGAGTAACCATCACGTGAAATACGTTTTAAACTTCATCCTGATATCTTCCTTGGTGCTAAGAGAATCACAGAGCACAGAAAAAGAGCAAACCTCCCCTTCCAAATAGCCCCCCCCCCCGGGGCGCCAGGAAAGAGATGGAGGAGGGGGGGTCTGTTATTCCAACATAGAGACCCTATTAACCAAGTAAACATGGGGGACTCCAGCCCTGGGGTTGTTTCAAAGTGCAAGGGTTGATGGAGCAAAATATCTGTCCAAAGAGAGGCAAGGTTACACTAGCTAGGCCACAAGTCACATTGCTTGGATAGTTAGTTACCTTGGTGTGATAGCCACTATCCTGTGTGTTTCTACAGCTGGATACAACTATCCTCTGTTTGTACAGCTGGATACAACTATCCTCTGTGATTCTACAGCTGGATACAACTATCCTGTATTTCTACAGCTGGATACAACTATCCTGTATTTCTACAGCTGGATACAACTATCCTGTGTTTGTACAGCTGGATACAACTATCCTGTGTTTCTACAGCTGGATACAACTATCCTGTGTGTTTCTACAGCTGGATACAACTATCCTGTGTGTTTCCATTGAGAGGTTTCTTACACGTGTTCTTGTGCTAGCGCATAACATTGGCTGATTCCATGAACTAATGAATCAGCTACAGTCCACTCTTCATAGAAAGAACATTATCTGATAGCAACTACATCTAATTACATACGTCAAGTGATTTTAACTACAGCTGTCACTTTTGATAGCTGATATTATCAATAACAGAAATAATAGATAACAGTAAAATGATATCATTGTAAACAGCAGAAAGAGTTTGAAGATTTCTTAAACCAGAAAATGTTATGGATGTATAGTAAAAACTCAACACTAGTGTGTTAATCAAGCGTGGGACTGCATGTATCCTTTCTAGTGAACTCCGAAATACTTCTTCTATAAGTGCCGTCACATAATCTTTTATCTTGAGTCGAGCACCTAAATGTAACAATTAAATAAAACATTAGTTCAGTAAGCTCAGATTGTGCTGGAGCAGTGATACAATTTATTACTAATCGATTCTAAGTCTATTATAAGTTTAAATTACATTTCCACGTAGTTTCTAGTTTAATAGTTTATGAGTGAGCCCCATAGTGACGGCAACTTGTTGAGTGGTTCCCTAATAGATTGTCAAGTGTTCTCTTGCATTCGCTGATAATATGTCGGCAGAGAAGTTAGTTCTGTCCACGAGAAGTTGAGGCCAACTTTAGCAAGAGGAATATGGGACACTAGCTTCAGGACGATACTGAAATATAACACTTGCTTCAGGCGATACTGAAATATTACACTTGCTTCAGGAAGATACTGAAATATAACACTTGCTTCAGGCGATACTGAAATATTACACTTGCTTCAGGTGATATTGAAATATTACACTTGCTTCAGGACGATACTGAAATATAATTATCACCTCTGTTTAAGTCAAACAAGACGCTCACCATCATCCCTCAATAATACTAGATCACTCAGATTATCGAGAGAGAGAGAGAGAGATATGTGTCTTGATCACGTGACCCGAGAGTATGCAGTCCGAGAGCTGGATCAATCCGGGACCAATATTAATCCTGTGCCCGATATTATTAACAAACAAACCTTGCCGAAAGTGTTGTACGAGGTGGTGTCGAGTGGAACTGCAGGGGCAGCTTGGCTGTTCTTGACCAAGGAGGGACGGAAAACATTAATTACAAGTCGGTTAGTTCTCCGAGGGGTAAATGTCAACCTTCCTCCGGACAACAGCGGTCTATCTCACCGTGGACATCCAGCTAGAGAACCCCCCCCCCCTCCCCCCCAAACTTGGAGCCACTAGAAACTCGAGAGGTTACGGCAGTAGTTGTAGATCAAGCCGATAGCTACCACACCACATCACTTTTAATCATGACAAGCACCAGTGAGAGTTACACACACACACACACAACATTCAATGTGAAAACTGACTCTTTTATATTGGTCGAAATACAAAATAGACGAATATTTGAAATAATGGTTTTTGTACTGTAGAGGCGCATCCGTCAACTCTGGTCAAATAATGACCAGGGCTTCTTTATCACAATTGGTCCTACACCTCGCGGCGAAGTCAGGCAATGTGCCAGTCACCTTCACAAAATGGTAATCCTAACTATTATAAATGTGAATGTGAGTTTGTTTGTTACGCTTTCACGCCTAAACTACTCGACCGATCATCATGAAATTTTGCATACACGTTGTCATGGGTACAGAAAAGGACATAAGGTAACTTTCATCCAGAAAAAAGTACTGTTCCCGAGGAATAGAAAAATCATAGCTTTTAGACGGTCGTCCGGCGTAACAACTCGGCCTACTGATATGAACATGATGCCTGGAGTACAGAAAACGGGATCT
This sequence comes from Timema cristinae, assembly GCA_039000515.1. Taxonomy (NCBI): domain Eukaryota; kingdom Metazoa; phylum Arthropoda; class Insecta; order Phasmatodea; family Timematidae; genus Timema; species Timema cristinae. Next base: position 73,018,322 of record JBCFYV010000935.1, on the reverse strand, counting down.
GCGGTATCCCGGAAGAAAACCTGATATCCCGAATTAAAATCTGTTCCCAAGTTATTTTAGGCACATCTATCTTAAAATGATTAAAAATAATTACATTCATCTAATTAAGCTCTGCCTGTTCACCCCGTTATGGTAAATGACTAAATTGTCGTAAGAAGTTTGGTATTACTGTGATGAACTCAAATAAAAACATTATTTTTACTAAAGTGCCTTTAACGTTTAGTACTATAACAACTCTATAAATGGCGCGGTATCGTTTTGTACTATTTAATGTACTAAGATTTAATTACTCCCAAAATCTGATAGATGGCGCTGAGCACATTTTAAAACGCGGTATCGTTTTGTATTATCTATGACTATTTTAAACTCATAATTGTGAAGTTTGGAGAAAGGGAGTTGGGGGACCGTATCGATGGGAAATAACAAAACATATTTGCGATTCATTTGTTTACAAACATTGATTAGTTACCGTTTATTCATCTGTGTTTATTCCTATTTTAATAATATTGTAATTGTTTTACGTTTTCAGTTTATATTGTTCCTTTTTTCCCTTGAGTGATAGTTTTATCATTTATTATTTTTAGGTTAGTTATCTTACTTATAATTCTATTATTTTACCTTTTAGGCAATAGTTTGTTTTAATTTTTAGGTTAGGTATATTTTTTCCTTTTTCTTTTTTGAAATGCCTCGCAAACGTAATTCTAACTTATCCAGGAGCTCATCGCGAGCCCGGGCAGCTAAAGTTGCTCGATCCCAAGAATCCTCCGTTCATGCCGAATTAAGGAGGCAAGAACAAGCTGAGCGACAAGCTGCTTTGAGAGCTGATGAGACCAGACACCTTCTCCAAGCCAGGAAAGAATGGAGGACCAAGCCTCGGATTACACAATTAGGGCGAAATATAATCTGTGCCAACAGGTGTGGGAAAAGGGGAAAGTGTAATCATACCGCGAATCCCACTGACCTACCATTTCAATTCAAAAGACTCCAGTTTCCAATCAAACCTAGTTTTGCTATTAACAAAGCGGGGGTGCATTTGGAAAAGCCATGTTTTCCCCCTGGCCAGCTATATGTAGCATGTTTGCGTGTGTCCAATGCCCAGAATTTGTATGTATTTGCGCCAAATGGAAGGACATACGACATAGTATATAGGAGCGTCCTAAAATAATGATATATTCTGTTCCCATGATTGCAACGGCCAAGAACAAGTGGAGTAAATAAGGGATGTTAATTAACTGTAGGTAAAATCTAAGATGTAATGGGATTTTAAATTCGCGGCAAGGCATAACCTATGACTCTACTGACACACACTCCGCTACTTCTTTTCTACTCCTACACTTAATCCTTATTTATATTGTGTAGTTTGTATGTTTCTTTATCTCTCTCTACCTGTATTGACCAACAACCTGAATAAGTTCATCGTCTTTATTTTCATACTTCCTGTGCCTGAATTTATTGACAAAATAAACATTAACGCGAGCGAAGCCGCGGGCAAAAGCCAGTTTGTTTATAAATACGGTAAGATTGTAGACATGGAGTATTTCTCCCACAAGAAACAATGATGAAAACAATGGCGGCTAAATGAGCTACCGAAACATTGAAACAATATTCAAACTGAGTAAATTACTTTACTGCATACCCGTTTTTTTATGACAGCCCTCCCGTTTAAATGTAACATAATAATCTAAACGTTTCTCTTTCCCCTGCCTCGGGCGCTAGCGTCGCAAGTCACTGAACAAATTGAAATGTCTCCATCTTCCAATTCCTCACAAGGTCGTTCGTTCGAACAACAGGAGGGAAAGGGGGGGGGGGAGGATATGAATAATAACCGCCCCTCCTTGGTAGAATGAACACGAGGAGGAATATGGTAAAGAAAAGTTCGTGTCACCAAAAGAAGTGCTGCTATTGGTCGACCAGCTAGACACATTGGCCCTGAGCTAGTACTATCACTATCTTTATGTGGTGACATCACATGACTTGACGTATGGACACGTGATATAAGGTCCTTCGTAAGAAAGTGGGACTGTACACACCGTGACAAGTAAATACTTCCCTCCGTTCGTTGTGAAGACTCGCGGAATATGTCATGGAAATATCTGATTTATTTCAAGTCCAAGTGAAGAACAAACACTCGAGCTGGGGAGAAGTTACTATCCCGGCGCTTGGTCAGGTCCTGGCAGCGTCGGTCGAGGTTTCTTGCAGTCGTGGCGCCCCAACATGACAAGGTCACTAATCAGTTTCGGCCACAGTTGGCGCGCGACGCTCCAGATGGGACCGCAACCCCCCCCCCCCCCTTGCCGCTCCCATAAACCAGAGAGAGGAGGTCTGAGTGTCTGACCGCAAGAAACTGCGTGTTCATCTCTCGAGCCGCAGATAAACGGTTATTATCTGAACAAAGTTCCCTGTAGGAGATACAACCACATTATAATCCAAACAGTACTTATATTTCCACGACTCGTAAGCTGCAGATCTGGTGTTTTTTGAATATTTTTTCCTTTGTTGATATCGATACGCCAGCCTTACAACATCTAACAAACCTACCCGGTTTTACGGCGCACATCAGGGTCGGCAAAAAATATGGGTTCAAGCCAAGTTAAATTTCAAATATTTGATTTAAATTAATTTAAACCATCTGTGGCGTCTTATTAACTATGTGCCCATTCTCAAATCAGAGTGATGTAGATATGTACCATTTGACACTAAGGGATACACAATTTAAATTTAAAAGAATTAAGATTGAACAATAAATAGATTTATTAAATAAAAACAGAAATAACAAAAATTAAGGTTTACAATAATATTATAGGTTGTACTTTGAAGTTTGATGCAAACAATTTGACTGCGGAAAGTGAAGTTTTGACTGTAGCTACAAGGGCTGAGCAGGCGGAAGTTTTTCTAAAGGAGAAAATAGTTCAAAGGGTATCAAACACGATACACATATATATTATGATCAGTCTGTTTGAATGGGTCTTAAGATAATATCCTTTAAACATTTCGGATAGTGATAAGCAACAGTAAACTCTGTTGATAACAGCGGTCGATGGCTAATAAACAGGTGTCAACAAAACAGTACTATGGCTGGTCTCTTTCCCCTTCGGTACTGCCAGAGCATTCAATTGTACATAAAATTCTAATAGTAATTACACTAAGAGCAACCAAAAAACAATAAAAGCTAAATAACAGGCAAAAGAAAGGGGTATTATTTGCGCGGACCCCACTATGATTCTAGTGCAGCTCACTGGTTTGAACACCGCTGCTAATACAGCACGAAAAGCGTAAATACTTGGACAAGCTAAAATATTGATTTCCATTAGCTCAACAGTGATATGGAAAAGACAGACAGCCTGGTTGTAGCCATCCCTAAATTACACAGATGCACACGACGTACACGGCGTCATGAGAAACATTGACTCAAAATAGATTAATGGAACTTGTGGAAGTTTTGCAAGTTTAAAACATTACTACTTTCTAAGCCCATGGCTGATGAAGTAAAGACTGTATCATAAGGACACAGGGACATAGTAACTAGAACTGATACACTAAGTCAAAAGGGGAGACTTGCCCTTCAGACTCCAGGACACGATATTTAATCAATTAACAGAAAAACTTCCATCTTGTAGTCAACAAGGCTTGAAATGAATAAACTATCCATTAGACATGAAAACAAAAATATGCTTCGACAGAAAATATATGTAAAAAACTCAACAATGTCTAGTATTCTAAACAAAACTAAACCCTAAGTCATAAGGACTTGTCGACGTTAGTTCATGATACTTAAATATCCCTGGCTCGACGTCCTGGTCAGGGTAGCGGTGGATCTTACGACCCGTACTCCATGGTCGACGCTGTTCTTCGTTACGTGACGGTGCAGAAGTTCCTCCTTCGATGCTGGGTTGTAGTAGAACGGGTATAATGTGAATCCGGGCGTGGCCCTATATATAGTCCCAAATCTGATACGAACGGAACAAAGCAAAAGGTTGATAAACTCAGGAATATAGACAAGGAGAAGGATGGATGAAGGCAAGGTGAAAGAGAAATAACTCAAGACGGGCTGTTTGCGGGGAAGGAGGAAAGCATGGTTCCTTGGAAGGCCGCTAGTTTTCTCTGACGGGAAGTGGGTCAGTGTTTCAATCCCAATATACACTTCTTTCCTTCATCAGATGTAGTTACGATGGTATGTGTGGCAGCCATCATTGAATAATTTTCTTTTCTAAGGCTTGGCGAATGAATTCAAGAATATCTTAATACGGTGAGTAGATAATAAAGCATCTTCTATTTAAATATATCTGGTTTAATTATATTATTTAGGCTAAGCTATTATTTTAATAAGAATTTGTGATATAGATGTACTTTACTATATTTTCTTGTAGGCAGCATGGCAAGTGTATGTAAATTTGTCCGACATCATCCAATGGCAGAGAGCATGCGTTAGAGTATTTTATTCATAAATATGATAATATTAATCCACTTCTGTTATATCTGCTACAGTATTTATCAAAATACAATTTTTTGAACAACCACATGTTTCAATTTAGGGAGATACGTAATTTTATTTGACTGCATCTAGTCAGAGAAAATAAATTTTGAGGTAGATTACTGTTAATATTGTTTCTTTCTTTCGTAAATTATTAAATATTGATATTTAATTGTAGCTGTCCAATCTGTCTGATTGACATGCTACAAATAATAAGTTATACTTATGCTCAAAATTATAATTTACTGGCAAATTAAAAGCTGACTCACAAAATAGGTGTTATTTTGAGAACTATAGTTTAGAAAGTTCATATAGAAATGTCGCTTGGATGTTACAATATCAGTAAATAAAGAACAAAATAGTTAGTGGCATTGTATAGTACTGAAACTAATAACTAAATCTTTCAGCAGAGTTCAAAAAGCACCAATATTCTGTGCCTACAGTTTTTAGATTTATGAATGACAAACACCAAAAGTTTAAATAACTATAAACATTTTGCCCTGTTGAAAATATATTTTTGTTTTTTACTTATAGTGTTTACATTTTCACGTCACAATTAAATATTTTAAAAAGAAACACAAGTTTAGACGATTTCACGCGCTTAACCAATTACGTTGAATGCACTGACCCGAATGATGAAAATATTTTGTCACTACTTGCTGAAGAAGCCTGGGTTGTAAGTTATAATGAGAAAAACTTTGTGATTAAATTTAATGTCATTCTTGGTACATAGCTCGTTAAGTTAGTTTCTTAGATTAATTACTATTCAATTATGCTAATCTTACAGTACATAAATAAGCAAGCTTCTATCAATAAATGGGATCACCCTTAGTAAAAAAATCCAACCCTGGTACAAATTAATGCACATGAAGATTTTCGCGAGTATGCAGTGGCGTATTCTCTGGGTATGCTAGTCCTGCGCCGCATACCCATAATTATATAGACTAGTTATTTGTTTAAGTCAATACTGTCTGTGTGAACTGTATAAACACTAATGTTTAAATTGTTAATAAATATACATGTAATGAACTATTAATTTTAAAACTAATATTGGTTCATATTCCAAGAATACTGTGTTTTAAGTAATTCTTCTTCCAAAAGGTTCTACTGAGCACAATAGGAAACCCAGGGCTTGCTACTTGAAAAACGTAAGGCAAGCTAGGGAAGCTCTAATGACCTTGCCCAATGTCTAGGGGGTTGAAACACATTCCTTTCCGCTCGCCCATAAGCAATTGGCCAATGAGCTCACTTTTTACACCCCAGGTGATGCTGTTCATGTGAAGCAAGCTAAGCATTGTGCCAACTTTTGAAAAAATATTCAAGATCACAATGTGTATTTATTAAGCTAATTTAGTATATTTTAAGTAAAATTACATAATATATATATAATTAATTGTAAAATAATAGTTAGTAAACTAACAAGCTTTAAATTATACACAAATTAAACACATTGAGTTATGTTTAGGTATTCTAGTCACATGTATTATCATGCATTTGGCAAACACATTTAACCACTCTTTCAAATTTAGGCATTTCAGCACTGATATAATGGGGAAGGGGGTGGGGGGTTACGAGGCTACTTTAACCGTACTTGACGGTAATTATTGTTTTATTTAGTAGAAAGGATCGTGGAGTTTTAATAGTGTTATTTAGTTTTTGTTTTATATTAATGACTTATTAGTCATTGTGATTTTATATAACTATACATCAAAGAATACCAAAAGTCAGGAGAGTGATTTCACCATTTCAAGATGATTTAGAAGGAAAAGGTAAAATAAAATATATTTTAATATAATTTACTTAATCAGTGGCGCACTCAGTCATTTACTTTGGGGGGAGGCATTCAATCAAGGCTGTAACAAGAATGAAATTTTGATGAAGAAAGTGGGTTTGTGGTTGCACAACCTCCTAAGCCCTGGAGGTTGAGAATATTTATGAATATTAAATGCTTTTATAAATCATTTGAAGTAGTTTTATAGTAATTAAAAGATTTAAATAATACAAATGGTATCGATGCTATTATTGGTATATTTTTTCCAATTGTTAATTATGTATGTAACGGTGAACATTTTGAATACTAGGTTTAAGTCTGAAGCCTGGTCTTAAAATGTAGCATATACATTCTACACATCTTCAATGTTAGTTATACTTAATATTATTTAAATTTCTACTAACATTATTAGTGGTGTTTGGGAAAGAGGGGGGGGGGGGGGGGTTAAATACCCTGTTTGCCCCTCTCCCCCTTGGGTGCACCACTGCTTACAGCAAAATATATGTGTAAATATCTTAGCAATAAACCAATGACGTAACGATAAGAGTATTAATTATTATTATTATTAGCTCCGCGTCTTGCTACACATTCGGGTTGTACGCACTTACGCTAATGTGTAATGGTAGGGTGATTGTGAGATGAAATGAAGGACCTACAGTTTAACGTGGAATCCGAACCACGGTGGAGGCCTGGTATTCCCCACATTCACAAGATGTCTTGTCAGAGGTGAAGGAAGGGTTTAAGAGTATTAATAGTCCGAGATAATCTCCCCTATGCTAGTCAGATCTTGCGCATCTAAATAGCTTCTGGAACATCAATTCTCAAGTTAGGAGACTCGTTTGTTTCAAGAAGCATTGTGGGAGATAAGTTCAGCTTTATAAAATAGTTTTAATTGCAACGAGATTTGGACAATCCCCCTGACTCCCTCTCACCAAGATCTGATCGACGTATCACTTCATTTTACTCTTATTATGATTGTTTGCTTTTAGGATTGCTAACTGTGTGCTTTTAATTACACTGGGCTAATTGAATAGGATCTCTCCCTCTTATGCGTTCAGAAATGTGCCCATACCACTCAGCCCCGACATCGTTGTGCTGACCACATGACACCCTCAATCCACTAGAGTTGGCACTAATTCCCCAAACAGTTTGGTAGTCACTCGGGAGGTATAGTCTGAATGCGGGCTGACACCATGGAGTTACTTTTATTACATACTGAGTGGATGGTAAGCATCGTTATAGATAAATAAAGAAGAGAATATGGGAGGGAGGGGGGGGGGGGGCTCAAAATTTCCTAAGGTAGCATACAGTTAAAGGGAAATAATAAATGTTGGAGAACCACTGTTCTATATGGACACAGCTTCGAATATATCCCTTGAAATAATCCCTTGAGGTTGTTGGACAACAGCGGACGTTGGAGGAACTAACTGTCCAACTTGTTGGCGATAGACAGGAAAGAGAGGAAGAATTGTTGTGGCAGCGCTTGTGAGAGGAACGATTGGTTCGCCTTGGTACACCCGGACCTCCCTCCCTCCAGGGCAGTACACCTCGTTATATCGCCCGTTTAATATTTGGACAACGGTTTATGAAGCTAATCTAACTCACGTAACGGCCGCTAGGGGTGCTGATGGTTTCACACCCGTGCAGGCAGGTATTACCGGACATTAACAACAATTCTTAAAATGGAATGTTAACCTTTTCGTGAGCGTTATGTCCAAAAGTTACAAATGAGAGTCACGTGTGAGCCACGTCTTAACACCCATCTGGCTTATACCCACACTAAACTATTGGGGTACGGAGGAGAAAGGTTGAGTGAAAAGACAATGTAGCCACATTTGCGTATAGTGAGTGAGATAAAGCATTTAGGAATCCCCCTCAATATAGTTGACCGGGATTCGAAATCAGACCCCCCCTTATCGGCAATCTAGTCGTACACAAGTATCGCTTCTAACAAGAGCTTAATCCAGGACAGGAACACCAACACTAAACACACAGGACACAGGAGTGTCACATGTACATCTGTAAGGTCTCTAGCGGGCCACATGTGACCAACATCTAAATTTACTAATTAAGGCCCTGCCTACCCTCCCTGGCGGCGTGTTGAGCTTTCAGCTCTAAAATAGATGGCGTTGCTAACGTTATACAAACTGGTGGATTCCAGCCATCAGGTTGGCAGAACTACTGGTTTGTTTAAACAATTGGGAGACTGGCGACCAAGACCGGTAATCAGTAAAGGCAGCGAGCAAACTTTTTTCCAAGAATTGAGAGAGATAAGAAGTGTAGTGCCGGACCGTAAAGTGTGTAGGCGACCAAGTTTGACTAAACGTGGGGAGACATAACGTCAAGATACAATCACACTCTCGAGCAGAAAAATTAGCTTATTCATTCCAGTCAGCTAGACGTCCATTAACCTGTAGTACCACTTTTGAATTTAGAACCTTTTGATGCCAAAGTTTAGTACTAGTTTTGTACCATTTTGTACCCGTACCCGTTTTGAGTAATTATCATATCAAAGTGGTGACTCTAGGTTAATGCAGTTGTACCACTTTTGAATTTTGAACTTTTTTTGATGCCAAAGTTTTGTATCCGTACCCATTTTGAGTAATTAGCATATCAAAGTGGTGACTCAAGGTTAATGCTGTTTTACTACTTTTTAATTTTGAACTTTTTTTGATGCCAAAGTTTTGTACTAGTTTTGTACCGTTTTGTACCAGAAAGAAAAAGTATTGTACCCGTACCCGTTTTGAGTAATTAGCATATCAAAGTGAGTACTCCACGTACTCCAGGTAAATGCGGTTGTACCCCTTTTGATTTTGAACTTTTTTTGATGCCAAAGTTTTGTAATAGTTTTGTACCGTTTTGTAACACAAATAAGTTTTGTACCCGTACCCGTTTTCAGTAATTAGCATATCAAAGTGGTGACTCTAGGTTAATTTTGTTGTACCACTTTTGAATTTTTTGATGCCAAAGTTTTGTACTAGTTTTGTACCGTTTTGTAACACAAATAAGTTTTGTACCGTACCCATTTTGAGTAATTAGCATATCAAAGTGGTGACTCCAGGTTAATGCTGTTGTACCACTTTTGAATTTTTTCATGCCAAAGTTTTGTACTAGTTCTGTACCGTTTTGTACCACAAAGAGAAAGTTTTGTACCCGTACCCATTTTGAGTAATTAGCATATCAAAGTGTCACGTGACTCCAGGTTAATGCTGTTGTACCACTATTGAAATTTTTTCAAATAAATATCTGGTGAGGGTAGTGATAAATAATAATGTACACTTATTTATCAGAGAAAAATTTATTTAAGGTAAAATTAGAGATAACTTATTTTTGAAGGTTTTGTCACTAACTATAATAAATAACCTATACGATTGAGTATGTAGCCTACGATTTTTTCGTACCATTTATTTGAGTTTATTAGTAAGCAGGTAAAATAAAAAATAACTAAAATTTAATGTGCTAAATTTGGCCACTGTGCTTTGGCTAATTTTTAAAATTTAAAGGCTAAGGAGGCAATAACATATTTTAAAAGCAGTTTCATTTCGAAGACTATAAATATATCTGTTATTTTTATTACTGATATCACCACGTCATACTACCTGTTCATGTTATACGCATATATGATAATCTAATTGGGTGGTAATGAGGAAAGAAGCATTTGAGAGGTTATCTACCAGCATTTTTATTTTGGAAGATGGGGAAACAATTTAGGAAAAACTACCCTCAATAGACTCGACCAGGATTTGCACCCTAAGTGCTCCGCTATCAGCAGGCCAATTTAACACTAGTGACACCTTAGACCACTCAGCCACTGAAGTGGGTATCTGTTATTTAATACGGTGTTTACAGTTTTCAAACATCTATAGGATTTACACAATTTTCCAGAAATAAATGTATTTGGGAATAATTTTTTATCCTATTGGTAGAGTTTAACTTGAGTAATATCTCCATGGTGTCAGCCTGCAAGCAGGCTATACCAATCGAGAGGCTGCCGTATGTTGGCAAAGATAGGGCCAACATTTTCAAGCTGAGGGTGCCATGTGGTTAGCACAACGAGCCCTCCAGACTTCAATCTCAGTTTTCTAGACTGAAGCGCTACTTATTCATTCAATTATCTCCTCATTTGTCCTCACGAGGTTGATTTTGGTTCCGTTTCAGACCCACTGCTTCACAGACAGAATTAGGGGCACTGGGGATCGAACTTGGGACTTCAGTATCTGAAGCCAGTAAATCTGACCACTATACAACAGAGGCGGTCGGGTATCAAATACTTACTTACTTACTTTATGGCATAGGGAACACAAAAGTTCATTAATTTTAATGGTTTTAAATATATATTTACTTATCATCGGCTTCATGTCGTGGTCAATATTGCTAAAGTGCTATGACTGAGCACTGAGTGCGTAAATTAATCAGCTCAATAACTTGACTAGTTCGATTCCCTGTTAGGTTGAAATTACTTAGTACTAGCGTGATACGAACTCGGCCAAGGCACAAGAGATTTTGAACATACAATAAGTGCGTTACAGAGTGTTAGTAACATTTACTTTCAGCTAAGAGCTTTTCTTTAAAAAAAAAAGTACTTGAAATATCAGAATAATCGCTGCATTGTTATATAGAAGTATTTATTTGTATCTTAATTTTGATATTATTTCTACAATAAATAAAATAGTATCGCTGCTCATCCATTGTACTTAAATTAGTATATACAGATAGCCTAAGCGCCAGTAATATGCATACCATTAAAAAAAACTTACCCTTTACTACAAGAAGTTAAATAATCAATTATATCTTTGATTTTCTTTGTGCGCCCTTTCTTAACAAACTTGTTATTCACAAGGATATAAAATAATATTTTGTAAATACTTCTCCACCTCAAAATTTTTACAATCCATTGGATTTTGTTCGAAAGCAAAAAGGTCACATATTGTTAATTATATAAAAAGTAATCACCGTGGGTACTTATTCTTCGGGATTCAATACATTTCTTCCAAAACGAGCGCACAAACTGCGAGAATGCAACAGGTTCAAATTAAAAGTAATCCCATTTAACACGCTAATAAAATAAAATTAACATTTTCACATCTTGACTACCAAAAACTTCGTTCATTAACTTTTTGAAAAATAACTTATTCCAAAGTCCAATGAGAGTCAAATCCTAGACAGTAAAACAAAAACTAGTATATAAAATTATACTGAGAACGTCTCCAAATTACATTTAGACCAAACTTTATTTAAAATAACAATCTTTGATATGAGCAGGAATGTTTATTTTCATTTATTATAATAGTGGATTAAAAATTCAATTTACAGTAGTTTTCATTTACTTTGAATACTAACACTTATTATTACAACGTGTAGTGCTAAAGAATGAGAAAACTCAAGAAAGAATATAAGATAAGAGTGAAGAATTTTACATGTTTTACTGTCTCAGTTAAATAAGGGCTAATGTCATAAAACTTTGTGTATGGAGAAGCATGTGGCTTTTTCTTTGAAAATAATGTATCACTAGAGTAATACTCTCATTGAAGTAAGTAGGGACCAACTATATTTATTCACACAGCAGGAAGACTTTGTGAGTATTTTAGTTACTGAATATATTAAGATGTTTAATTGTTTATATTTAATTACGCAAATTTTCATAATTGGACATTGGCCCTTCTTATCCTAACGTACATGGTATTAATGTTTCTTTGACTCAAGAAGGTCACAGAGATTAGTTTAACCCTCCATTGCCGCCTGCATTCCGATACAGCAGGTTAGCCAACGCTTGCAAAATGATACTAGCTTGTAAATCGGTAATGATCATACTAACGGCACCTATTATCAGCTATGACAACTAGTTGCAGAAGGAAAAGTTGTATTTAAAACCATGTATTTTGACTAGAGAGTCGACTTGGGAGTCGTTAGAGCTCAATATTGTCGTGATTATTGAAGCTAACCCAAATTAAAAAATATGTCTAAAAAGATAAAGAAATTATTCATTAAATAGTATGTTATAAACAAACACTCTAGCTTAATTGTACAAAGAAAATAAATAAATCCATTAATAATTTTTGTTTTCCCATTTAAAATGCATTGAAATGGAAACATTTTAATGAAATTATTTCAATAACTGTTTTTAGCATGGTTTGAAAATTCCATAAGAATTATGAAAGATGCCCAGATATGTTACTAAAATAAATAAAAAAACAACAAGGTTGAATTATTAAATATATTTTATTCTAAATTCTTTTGTTTAGAACCGTGCATTTATGGGTAGGCAGGGCCTTAATGAACTTTATTTCCACACAAAAATACACGTTTTAGTGATATAAATACTGTACACATGTAACATTATGGACGAGCGTGCTCATTTGGTCACGTGTTTAATTCGTCATGTTAGTAGAATCAGGAAAATGTTAAATTTGTTTGTGGGCCGCACAAAGTGACGTCATGGGCCGTAGTTTGCCCAAGGCTGAGTTAAGACTGAGTGATGCCCGTCCTCCTGTAGAGGGACAAGTCAGAACCAATTAAGGTTCCCGTCCACTACTTGACCTAGGATCGTAAAAAGTGGCCCCGAGAGTCCCTGAGCCAACCCTACCAGGGCAATAACCAACCATGTCCGGTTGTGAGTTGGCCCCTGACCAACATTGACCAACATTGAACACCAGAGACTCTCAACTCGAACGAAGTCACGGTAACCGCTAGTTAGGAATATTTTACTTCGCGCTAAATAAAGTTCAAGGTAATCAACCACACACTCACATGTGTGTATCAATATTATATTTTGTGGATTTTAAAAGATTTCTGGGGCTTCCAAACTAGACAACAGATACATCTCAAGTGATCAACACTTTGATCGATACCCTGGCAACATTCCACTCCACGCCACTGGTTATATTTCATGGATGAGATGAAGAATAAAACTTAGTACTCGGGGAGTCAATACTTGTGTCTTATGTCTCGAACCGGAGACCCTCCATGTCCAAGTTCCTTCTGACGTCATGACCCTGAGAGCATCACCCACCTGGAACATAGAGAACATGACCATAGTTAGAACATGTTCCATTCCCCTGGTGAGAACATGGTGAACTAAGTCAAGGGAAACTGAACTGCTTTCCACTCCAAGTTCAACCCTCCTCCTCCTAGACACGTGAGAGTAATTAGTTCATCTGTGACATGTAGCATAGTATATATGGTTTACATCTTACCAGGGTCATAATTGAATACTATAACCAAACATTTTAGTTATAGATAACAAATTATATTTTACAGTTAACTGTTTAGAGTACGCAACTGGGATCGAACCGGAGACTTGTGGGCGCCCTGGAAGAGCTCCAAGGGGCAGAGCTTAGCTGAGCATATTGTGACAAGTGGGACTCAAGGTCACTGAGGGGAGGTGAGAATTACTGACAGCTCAGCGTGCTCACTGCGCCCTCCTGTACTCATATCATACAATAAATATACCGTGAGAGAAATCACTAAATATCGCAATGTGCGAGTAGACTAAAACATACACAGAAGGTAGAACGTAACATAACAGGACTCAAGAAGGTGAGGGTCCCGCTAGCGAAGTTTCCCGGGGCCCAGAGATAGGGCCATGATACGTCTATGAAGGCTATCAACATATCTCCCAGAGATCGCGTCACGATACGTCTATGAAGGCTATCAACATATCTCCCAGAGATAGCGTCACGATACGTCTATGAAGGCTATCAACATATCTCCCAGAGATAGCGTCACGATACGTCTATGAAGGCTATCAACATATCTCCCAGAGATAGGGCCACGATACGTTTAATATTTCACGGAGGATAACGTATTGGGAGAACATTTGGCTTTGACAAGAAAGATAAAAAAAAAGGACTTCATCCTTACACTTTGAGGACTCTGTTAATATCGAACTAAAGGACTCTAAAAACCGTTTCTCATTCTCCTCACACCGAGGAAAGATCTAAAAGAACGATTTCTCAAAATGTCCTTTATTCCAACCCTTCAACTGATCCTCTACTCTGAAATTGGGAGTGAAAAAAAGTCGAAGGAAATCGGACCAGAAAAGAATAAGAAGAAGCTGTGTTGAGGTTTGTGAGGGTTGGGGGCGATGAGAAATGTAGAGAAGCGATAGAGAGAAGGTCGTTAGTAACAAGACCATTTCACTCCGCCATTACGTCATCAATTACAACACTTGACTGACTGTCTGCCTTCTGTGACGTCATCAAGAGTCTACATCGCCTAAGTGCTTGGCCATTTTATGTAATGGGTTTAGGGATAGCAATTAGCAAGTGGCACAGTTTGGATTGTTTTTAATTGAAGGTGTTCACTTACGTCCCAGATGGGTTTTATATAAGAACTGGAACAAATGCATTCAATTTTATATGCTATATGTAACAACAGCGATGCTACGTGGGTAAGATACAGAGAGGAGAGTAAGATACAGAGAGGAGGGTAACAGCGATGCTACGTGGGTAAGATACAGAGAGGAGGGTAAGATACAGAGAGGAGAGTAAGATACAGAGAGGAGGGTAAGATACAGAGAAGAGGGTAAGATACAGAGAAGAGGGTAAGATACAGAGAAGAGGGTAAGATACAGAGAAGGGGATAAGATACAGAGAGGAGGGTAAGATACAGAGAGGAGGGTAAGATACAGAGAGGAGGGTAAGATACAGAGAAGAGGGTAAGATACAGAGAAGAGGATAAGATACAGAGAGGAGGGTAAGATACAGAGAGGAGGGTAATATACAGAGAAGAGGGTAAGATACAGAGAGGAGGGTAACAGCGATGCTACGTGGGTAAGATACAGAGAGGAGAGTAAGATACAGAGAGGAGAGTAAGATACAGAGAGGAGGGTAAGATACAGAGAGGAGGGTAAGATACAGAGAAGAGGGTAAGATACAGAGAAGAGGGTAAGATACCTGGAGAGGATAATAGAGTAGTTATGACGTCACGGTGCTAGTATTGATCCGAGGGAGGGGGAGCGCCGCCTGTCTCGGAGATGCACTCGGTGAAGCGACGCCGCCACACAGACGCTCGGCGCCGCAAAACACGACAATTTTCAATTGTTTGGCCCACATTTTAGAACTGGTCAAAAAAGAAAAGAAAAAAACACACCATCACTTATTATTATTTCGCTATATGTTATTTGATGTGCACTTTCTGAACTGACTGATGGTACACGACTTACAAACTAATGTAATTCTAAAACCGACACAACGTCTAGTAATTTCACCAATGATAGATTTTCTTCCATGCCAGGAATCAAACCTGGGACCAATATATTCACAGGAAGACTAATTTAGGTCAGATGACTTGACAGCCTTGAAATGAAAACAAAGGCAGATCCTCGTTATTAATATTAATATACAGAATAAAGTGTTTTAAACCTCGGACTGTTATTAATATACAGAATAAAGTGTTTTAAACCTCGGACTGTTATTAATATACAGAATAAAGTGTTTTAAACCTCGGACTGTTATTTATCGATAGTAATGAAAGACAAACAATTTATTATTACAGGTTGACATACACTACGTGTATAAATATTAAGTATATCACAAACATTAGTTTACTAAGATCGATGTAATAATATTTTTAGACACATACATATTATTATTATTATTATTTATTATTATTTAGCACCGCGTCTTACTACCCGTTCGGGTTGTACGCACTTACGCTAATGTGTAATTGTAGGGTGATTGTGAGATGAAATGGAGGACCTACAGTTTAACGTGGGATCCGAACCACGGAAGGCCTGGCATTCCACACATTCACAAGTTGTTATTAATACACGACTTGTCGGAGGTGAAGGAAGGGTTTGGTAATCAGATAAATCTGTGCCGGGACCTAGGATTGAGCCCCGGACCCCAGCACAGAAGTCTGACACCTTACTGCTAGACCACCAGGTCATCCTACACATTATTAAATTGTTTCACTCTATGAAGGTAG
Source organism: Timema cristinae (assembly GCA_039000515.1). Taxonomy (NCBI): domain Eukaryota; kingdom Metazoa; phylum Arthropoda; class Insecta; order Phasmatodea; family Timematidae; genus Timema; species Timema cristinae. The sequence continues at coordinate 73,002,153 of JBCFYV010000935.1, read as the reverse complement.
AGCGATCTATGTTAGATTTCAGTTAGATCATATTGAGCCACGTGGGGTAGAGGAGTGGAAAGACAAGACAATCAAATGCTGGCCTTGAGAGTAATATTTGGTACTTACATTCTTGTATAAACTCTGATGGCTAAAAAAGATATAAAACAAAAAACTGAACAAGAAAAGCTAGAAAAAAATCTTTCAGTTATGGATAAATAACATTTTATGTAGATTTAAAAAAGTTTAAATATGCCCATCATTTTTTATAAAAATTAAACTAGCCAACAAATGCATTAGATCTTTTAGAAATCTTACAAGGAATATAGATTTGCTGAGCAGAGTTGAGGGAATAATGAATGCCCCCTTCATAAGAGCTCGGAAAAGGTGTTCCGTCTTCTGTAGGATGAACATAATTTGTGTCAAAATTGTCTTTATATTCTTTATAACAGATTTAGTGCTGCCCGTGTCAACATGTTGCAAATGTTCTTGAGAATGTCTGAAGAACTCAGCCATTTCATATTCGTGAAGCTTGGCATACAAGTCATTGGTGCTGTAGTTTGCAACCTCCTTTCTAACCCTAAATAACTTGAAGGTGCAAACGAATTATCAGAGTGCAGCGTAAGAGAGTCGAACAGAGTCAAAATGATCCGAAAGCAAATGATTGGTACTCAGCGACTCGCAACCCAAATAGGAAAAGACAGGGGTACCAAAATTAAATTAGATGCTAAATGTGAAGTTTAATTTTAAACATTAGTTGTTATTATTACAACAAATAATCATATTGTAGAACCTTTATCCAAGAAAGTGATATTTAGATATATTTAAAAAAATTCACTGTTAAAGAAAAATCTTAAGTACCGGTACGCCTAAGTTAATATTTAAATTTTACTTTAAATTTTAATTCAAGATCCTCATGCTAACTATAAAAACTATGCGTTACAAGTTTGCTTAATAAATTTGAAGTTATCTGCATACATATATTTGGAGGCTATCAATATTATGGATACACTTAAGTCCCAATTAAGTTAGTTGCCCAGGGGCCAACAACAATAACAGGTACAAATAATCAAAGAATCAAATCCTACTACTTCGAGAAAAACCCAAGGTTAACACAAACTCAAGATGCGATCCTAACCTTTGAATAAACCAAGCTATATGTGCAAGATACCTTCACAATAAAAAATGTAAAACTTTTCATAATGGCTTAACTCAAATATTATCACTAACAGCATTATATAATTAGCAAGCATTAAGTTTTAGTTTGATTCATTCTAAACAAATCTCTTATAAGAATAAAGTTCGTACTGAAGTATATCTCCATATTAGAATCTTTGATAACTTATTTTCATTCAAAGGCTATCAATCATAATAATGATGGTTTAGGAGACGATTCTCGAAGCATCTCCATCTATCTCCATATCTGTGGAAACTTTTCCCTGGCTCAGCCGATGCTAGCGGCCTGGTGGCGGGCTTTGGGCACGCAGTCGGAAGCTTAGTTTGAAACTCATAGTGTTGACGTGTGGATGTGTGGGACCGGCGGCGTTGGGAGTGTTGCGTACCTGGTTAAATAGGGCGACCATGGTGAGTAGATAACTTTGCTGTGTAGTCTATTCCTTCGGACTGAGGAACGACGGTACAATTGGTGTGAAGGTACACCAGATTTCTAAGAACATAGATCGTCCAAACTGGTTCCACTTTTGTATCTGATGAAGAGCGCAGCTTAACAATATTGTACTGTGAATGTAAGTGGCCAGGCACAGACAAGAACGGCTCTTTCTTCTGCATAGTTTCTGATGGAAGATACGTCATCAAATGGTTGATGTTTACATATTACCTTAGAGTGATAGCAAAAGGTCACTGGTTTTAAAATGATTAAGAAGTTTTTTAGTTATTATAATTTTGATTGAATGAGCAAGAAGAGTTTCTCACAACAAAGCAAACTTATCGGTGTGGACAAAATATCATTCGCAGCCTCTGCAGTTTTTAATCCCACTTCCTGTTTTCATTCCGTCTCTTGTGTGGCACACACTTAATAACATCAATGTATTGTTAAAAGTGACGTGACAAACATAACATCCTCCATAAGAAATGTATCACCCAAATATTTTAATTTTAGAGTTAACATTTTATTCTATGTTTTGTAGTGTGATTGTATGATTTCACTTATTCACATATTAAAATCTAATGAGCACACATGCAAATCAAATGGGCTAAGCCCACAAGCCCTAGGATACTGTGGTGGCATGGTCTCGAAGGATGATACAGCCCCAGGATGTGGGCGGGGAAATAACGGTAAATCAACCGGATGTGAAAAGTAGGTCAATTGACATGTATGGAATGCACGTTCCCCCGCCAATAGATAAAAACTACCCTCCCCACAGGGAAACATGGAGTGCACACCCAAAAAAACCCTTAGGGCACACATTAAAAACTAATAAGCACACACACAAAATCATTAACTAATCGCGCGGGGAAAAGGGGTCGCGGGGTGGGGTGGAAACACTAGTGGGTCTAGGCTATTTATAGCAGCCAATTACAGGCCATAGTTATTATATAGGAGCCAATGAGCGTGGTGTGATCATACTAGCTACTTGACACAGACCGTGCCTACGGTACATCCGGATACGGTTAGTTTTATGTTCTGAAACTATGTATGAGTATGTTAAGGGTGGTAACTTTTGATTAACATTATTGTTAAATGAAAACCTATTTCATTACAATGTGTTCCCTGCGTGGACTGGGCAACCTCACAGGAAGGAGGAGTCACTAATCACCCCCTTGCATGGGGAGGAGGTGTCGATATTACCCGTCTCTGTTCCCAAGGGCCCCCTTCCCCACCCGCTTCATACTTCTGCTCCAAATCATTGACAAGGAGGGGAGAGGGGAGTACAGCGAGAAATTATGTTCTTACACTCACCCTCTTCCTCATGTTCTTACACTCACCCCTTCCTCCTGTTCTTACACTCACCCCTTCCTCCTGTTCTTACACTCACCCCCTTCCTCCTGTTCTTACACTCACCCCTTCCTCCTGTTCTTACACTCACCCCCTTCCTCCTGTTCTTACACTCACCCCTTCCTCCTGTTCTTACACTCACCCCTTCCTCCTGTTCTTACACTCACCCCTTCCTCCTGTTCTTACACTCACCCCCTTCCTCCTGTTCTTACACTCACCCCCTTCCTCCTGTTCTTACACTCACCCCTTCCTCCTGTTCTTACACTCACCCCCTTCCTCCTGTTCTTACACTCACCCCTTCCTCCTGTTCTTACACTCACCCCCTTCCTCCTGTTCTTACACTCACCCCCTTCCTCCTGTTCTTACACTCACCCCCTTCCTCCTGTTCTTACACTCACCCCTTCCTCCTGTTCTTACACTCACCCCCTTCCTCCTGTTCTTACACTCACCCCTTCCTCCTGTTCTTACACTCACCCCTTCCTCCTGTTCTTACACTCACCCCCTTCCTCCTGTTCTTACACTCACCCCTTCCTCCTGTTCTTACACTCACCCCTTCCTCCTGTTCTTACACTCACCCCTTCCTCCTGTTCTTACACTCACCCCCTTCCTCCTGTTCTTACACTCACCCCTTCCTCCTGTTCTTACACTCACCCTCTTCCTCTTGTTCTCTACAGTCGCTGATAGTCACAAGACCTAGCCTTGTGGCCAGGTGATTGATTACACAATCCACCACCAGATGCGCCCTTGTTCCTCGGACGAGATGACGTCACTTGGCGACTCTCCAGCTCTAAGAAGACACGTGATCGCTCCCCCAAACCCTCAATATCTCTGATGAAGGTATTGCAGGTATAGCTGGTCTGCGTACATTTAAATATGTTATTTCATGGTTTGTATTCGATATGTACACGATACTCTAAAAGAAAGGTAACAGGGTGTCTGCTGGACTAGAAGAAAGGTAACAGGGTGTCTGCTGGACTAGAAGAAAGGTAACAGGGTGTCTGCTGGACTAAAAGAAAGGTAACAGGGTGTCTGCTGGACTAGAAGAAAGGTAACAGGGTGTCTGCTGGACTAAAAGAAAGGTAACAGGGTGTCTGCTGGACTAAAAGAAAGGTAACAGGGTGTCTGCTGGACTAGAAGAAAGGTAACAGGGTGTCTGCTGGACTAGAAGAAAGGTAACAGGGTGTCTGCTGGACTAGAAGAAAGGTAACAGGGTGTCTGCTGGACTAGAAGAAAGGTAACAGGGTGTCTGCTGGACTAGAAGAAAGGTAACAGGGTGTCTGCTGGACTAGAAGAAAGGTAACAGGGTGTCTGCTGGACTAGAAGAAAGGTAACAGGGTGTCTGCTGGACTAGAAGAAAGGTAACAGGGTGTCTGCTGGACTAGAAGAAAGGTAACAGGGTGTCTGCTGGACTAGAAGAAAGGTAACAGGGTGTCTGCTGGACTAGAAGAAAGGTAACAGGGTGTCTGCTGGACTAGAAGAAAGGTAACAGGGTGTTTGCTGGACTAGAGTTTTCAAATTTCAGTATATGCCTACTTTATTTTCTTTTAAAAAATCCAGTATATTTGAAAAGCTCTCCGGACCAAACAATTCCTATTGGGTTAGGTCGGTCATAATTAAAATTTTTACTTCACGAATATTTAAATGCATTGATGCAGAAATATTATTAAACTTACAATGAAAGCTTTTTGTTGTTTACAACAACAACAACAACAAAATAAGTATATATATATATATATATATATATATATATATATTATATATATAATTAATAGTACGCACTAAGTAAGGCTGGGTTGTAAGGATAATTGAGAATTCAAGACTAAACAAAATGTTTTAGGTTTAAATTTGTAAATAGTTATTATAGGCCTAAAGCTCACAGACATACAGGACATGAGCAGCACTGTACTGTGTTCTCTCCAGAGATCATGAGCAGCACTGTACTGTGTTCTCCCAGAGATCATGAGCAGCACTGTACAGTGTTCTCCCAAAGATCATGAACAGCACTGTACAGTGTTCTCCCCAAGCGCCGGGCGTATCGGACCGTGAATAGTTCTCAAGAGAAGTTTTGGCAACACGAGCGTTGCCTTGACAACGAGAAAGTCTGTTTTCAAGATTATTGCTAGAGGAACATGGGAGGTCCCAAACACGTGGACCCAGCGTCTCTAAACTGTGTCTTGACAGTTGTGATAGTTGAACTGTCACAGACCCAGCACTCAAGGTTGCAATAGTTCGTCTGTTGACAAAATGATAACTCAATAAAACTGTGGGGTCACCTGGTGGTCTAGGGGTAAGGTGTCGGACCTCTGTGTTGGGGGTCCGGGGTTCAATCCTCGGTCCCGGCAAACCCTTCCTTCACCTCTGACAAGACATCTTGTGAATGTGGGGAATGCCAGGCCTCCACCGTGGTTCGGATTCCACGTTAAACTGCAGGTCCTCCATTTCATCTCACAATCACCCTACAATTACACATTAGCGTAAATGGGTATAACACGAACGGGTAGTAAGACGCGGTGATAATAATAATAATAATAATAATAAAGTTGTGTGAATATCCTATAGGGCATCGAACACGGGTATCTCGTGTGAGAGAAGGTGGTCTGGAACAGTGGACAGGACGGGGGTGTGGCACAGGGTCGCAGGAAGAGCCGATATACAATTGTTCTAGGTCTCACCTGGAATTGAACCAGTGCGAGTTCTCCGGCCACAGAATCCACTCACGGTTTCAAACAATAATATGCTAATCCAATGTGTCTGAAGAACAGTCGCTTTCAGGGGGTCTTGAAACGTTGACATACAAACAAACAAACAAACAATTCGACGATCACAATAGTTTCTCTACCAGAGGGACGCGATAAACTAGACATGTAGGAACTAATTTCGCTTGGCAAAGAAAATAAAAGTTTAGTCTAATTTAAATGATATTATTTTCAATGACAGCTCCAAGTTACCACGTTCATCACAGACCGTCTTATTTGGAGTGTAGAATGATCCTGGACAGCACAGAGGCGTGGTCAACTAAGGATCCTGGATTCGATTCCCGTGTTCAGGCGTGGTTTTTAACTGATTGTGAATATTAAATTACGGTATTGATATAAATTCAACGTCTAACATTTTGAGTTGTCCAATCCACTGACGCGTATAAATATTGTTGCGAATGAGTATTCTTAACACTTTAATCGACTAAGATAATGCTTCAGAATACAGTAAGAGCCCATTGAGAAATAGCAGTGCAGACTATAATTAAAAACTAAATCTCCCTCTTGTTCCTATCTCGGCCATAGATTACTTTAAAACTAGGAAGACAGTACAAAACACGTTATAAAAGAAACGCTAGATCTAGCGGGTAAAAAGCAAGTTGGCGACAATGACAGTGAAAATGGCGCAGGGCCTAATCTTTATTGCGTCACTTTCACCGACCATGAAGAGTCAAACAACAGCAGCCATCAAAAATGTTGAGGGCCAGCCTCCTCAAGACTTCTCGAATGTTCTGGAAGCTGATAAGGTTATATTCCTTCCGACCAAGCCCCATTGCGCGGGATATATTGATAAGATGAAACTGTCGAGTGAAGGCTAAATGACCTACTTCAAGAACGAGTGGTTAACTCTTACATCTGGGGGTGGTCCAATTACCCCCTGCAGAGGACCGTACATTTAGAGCTGCAGGGAACCAAAACACTAACATTACGGTATATTCCTCCAAGTATTCCCGTAGACCTCCAACTACCTCCCTCTATTGAACCTCCAACTTCCTGCACACAATCTTCGCTGGGATGGAAAAACAAACGGTCCGTCCGCCCTTACACCCCCTCAATAACCGAGGATGAGGGGAGGGGGGACTGTAAACCGTCCCATACGTCACGAGAGCTCCGGGCAAGACAGGACTAAGTCTCCGTTGGAAGGTGAACTCTTAGTAATGTCAAACTAGAAATGTTCCTAGATCTACTTTAATGTATTCATACGCCAGATGATGTACGCTGCAGCCGTCACTCTTGATGGACAATATTAGAGACGTTTTCAACTCATCTTGTTCTTTCCAGTGAGCTCCTCCGAGGATCCACAAATGGTAAATTGTCACCGCTAAGACCCGTGAGACTTGGGCCACTGTTGCTCCACGGGCCAGGAGATGCGAGGCTGGTCGCAGGAACACGGGCTGGTTAAATATTTAGAAATTCATTCATGAGAAAGCAAGAATAGGGGGGGGGGGTGTTATTTATTATTGTGACTGTACTTGAGATGTTGCGTCCCGCGCCCTCTTGACGGGTTAGTCCGTTCTGTCACATTAGGGGGCACTTCAACAGCGCCAGGGTAGGTAGATAAATATACACACACTCAAGAATCAAGATGGCGGAACATAGAATACTCTCAGGCTTGTAGACAAGGATAAATAGAGAGTACCATTTTCATAAAATACAAACATGCGGAGAGTGGACTGTACCAAGAGTAGAGTATTGTGGACACATGGACAGGGGCGTCAGTTCCTCCCCAGGGACCCTGATGTTGGTAAACGTGAAACATTAACTGATAAATGTCCATCAAACGATTGCAACAATTCTAGTGACGTCACATGTGTTTGACTTGTTCTACCACACTCACAGCTATCAAGTGGAGCGTGATGAAAATATTAAAATACGAGATACAAACACTATCCAGACAGTGACAGGTTTTAACAAACACTATCCAGTGACTGTTGTCCCCCCATCATTTAATAGGAACCGCATGTGCCCTCTTCCCCTCACCCCTACAATTTCAATAAAAGGGATGAGGAGTGGAGGATGCCGGGTAACATATGGAGGAACTGTCGTTATTCGCCCGAGGACAAACACTCTCATGTCTGTGATGGGCCTGGACCAACGGTCTGAAGGGCTCCTTGCACGGTCCTTAGGACCTTAACCAGATTCGTTAAATTTAAAAAGTTGGAACAATTACCGGGAAAAATTAAAATGAAGTTTTCCAAAACGTAGAATGTTCCTCACTCAACCCCAACTCACTCCTCGCTGAGCTTGATAACTTAACCTAATGAGGAGTTAATATAACTGTCCTGGTAACATGTCTAGAGCTAGCTCTGTCCTGGTAACATGTCTAAGTAGCTGCTCTGTCCTGGTAACATGTCTAGAGCTAGCTCTGTCCTGGTAACATGTCCAGAGCTAGCTCTGTCCTGGTAACATGTCCAGAGCTAGCTCTGTCCTGGTAACATGTCAGAGCTAGCTCTGTCCTGGTAACATGTCTAGAGCTAGCTCTGTCCTGGTAACATGTCCAGAGCTAGCTCTGTCCTGGTAACATGTCCAGAGCTAGCTCTGTCCTGGTAACATGTCCAGAGCTAGCTCTGTCCTGGTAACATGTCTAGAGCTAGCTCTGTCCTGGTAACATGTCTAGAGCTAGCTCTGTCCTGGTAACATGTCCAGAGCTAGCTCTGTCCTGGTAACATGTCCAGAGCTAGCTCTGTCCTGGTAACATGTCCAGAGCTAGCTCTGTCTGTAAATGTCTAGAGCTAGCTCTGTCTGTCGGCAGTACATCACATCATGTCAGGCCCATTTGATTGTCCAGGAGACGTGTGTACTTGTCAAGTTTCCTCTTAAGTCTCATGTTCGAGTCTGGCTGAAAGCATTTATCTACAGAAATAGGTTGGAATAAATAAAGTGAAGTCAAGAGGAAATGTTTCAGCATTTGAATGGTGAGAGAGTGACACTATTTAATTAAATCACCTCCCCCCCCAGTTCTAACACAGCCCCAAGTGGTCATGTCATGTGTTCAACTCGTGTCCAGTGGTCCACGCGTCATGACGTCATGTGTGTAAATGAGGCTGAAGGGGGGGGAGGGGATTTAGAAAACGTCCAGCCTCTAAACTGATTCTTTTAAAATGTGGGGTGTGGGGTTTAGACCTCCGGGAGGGGTGTTTCACGTCAGATGAAAGGCAGCTCACAGGAACCACGTCATCCTGTTAATGACAGGCAGGATAAAAGAGGCCGCTGTTATCGACAAGGGTAAAACACCTCTGTATTCGTTCACGCAGAACTTGAATCTTTTACTCAGGAGTTCATTTTGCGTGCACTTTCTAAAGGTATTATCTGAGCACAGCCTAGCATGGTGGTCAGGGAGACAAATCATCAGGCTCACATAGTCTGGTTTGTCGTGGATACAGCCCGGACTTGAACCGCTACCTGCGAGCCAACGCTCAGGGATGCACATATCATGAAGTAATAATAAATCACGGGGTCTCCGATCCAATATGGCTGGCCAGCGAGCGAGCTAATTTCTCGGAACAAATCCCAGGCTCTCCAATAACAAGAGAAGAGTGGCCGATAAACAGTGGCCAGACCGGAGGAAGTGGCCAATAGACCGTGGCCAGACCGGAGGAAGGCAATATCTGGCCAACCAGGACATGGCCAATAGACCATGGAGGAAAGTGGCCAATAGACCATGGCCCGACCGGAGGAAGTGGCCAATAGACCATGGCCCGACCGGAGGAAGTGGCCAATAGACAGTGGCCAGACCGGAGGAAGTGGCTAATAGACCATGGCCAGACCGGAGGAAGTGGCCAATAGACAGTGGCCAGACCGGAGGAAGTGGCTAATAGACCATGACCAGACCGGAGGAAGTGGCCAATAGACAGTGGCCAGACCGGAGGAAGTGGCCAATAGACAGTGGCCAGACCGGAGGAAGTGGCTAATAGACCATGGCCAGACCGGAGGAAGTGGCCAATAGACAGTGGCCAGACCGGAGGAAGTGGCTAATAGACCATGGCCAGACCGGAGGAAGGGGCCAATAGACAGTGGCCAGACCGGAGGAAGTGGCTAATAGACCATGACCCGACCGGAGGAAGGGGCCAATAGACCATGGTCAGACCGGAGGAAGTGGCTAATAGACCGTGGCCAGACCGGAGGAAGTGGCCAATAGACAGTGGCCAAACAGTGGCAGCAGCTCCATGTTTAGTTTGATGGTGCCTGTACCACCTGGTACTAGATTGGTACGTTTAGAAAGTGCTCGTTAAACTAGCTCCCAGCAATGTCTACCAACTCCTGGGGGTAAACTCATAACTCAGGGAGGAATATGTTGGCTGCACTGCTATGATATATCCCTGCGGCTAGAAGTGGGGCTGGCGGGTTGCCAGACGACCAGGGGAATGGTTCCTTGTCTGGAGTGAAGTACGACCGAGATATCGAGTGGCTCGCGAATACGTTGGTGTGCCCGGGGAACAATTGGAAAAGAACCTCATTAATTAGAGGAATGAGATAAATAATTTGTTAAATGTAGCCCCCGTTTGAACAAAGTTAGCTGGAATGTTTCCCGTGATGCTTTGCGGCACCTCTCTAACAGCAACACGATCTATGAGACACAAGTTGACACACCGACCGTGGACGATACAAAGCTGTGCGGGTTACTGGTCTAACAGCAGTTGGGCGCAACATGACATTGTTTCATGCATCGTCTGGGATAGGCTCTAACCACCCGGCCCACGAGAGAAACAGCCACTCTAACCACCCGGCCACGAGAGAAACAGCCACTCTAACCACCCGGGAGAGAAACAGCCACTCTAACCACCCGGGGAGAGAAACAGCCACTCTAACCACCCGGGAGAGAAACAGCCACTCTAACCACCCGTGGAGAGAAACAGCCACTCTAACCACCCGTGGAGAGAAACAGCCACTCTAACCACCCGTGGAGAGAAACAGCCACTCTAACCACCCGGGGAGAGAAACAGCCACTCTAACCACCCGGGGAGAGAAACAGCCACTCTAACCACCCGGGAGAGAAACAGCCACTCTAACCACCCGGCCCACGAGAGAACAGCCACTCTAACCACCCGGGAGAGAAACAGCCACTCTAACCACCCGGGGAGAGAAACAGCCACTCTAACCACCGGGGAGAGAAACAGCACTCTAACCACCGGGGAGAGAAACAGCCCTCTAACCACCCGGGGAGAGAAACAGCCACTCTAACCACCCGTTGAGAGAAACAGCCACTCTAACCACCCGTGGAGAGAAACAGCCACTCTAACCACCCGTGGAGAGAAACAGCCACTCTAACCACCCGGGGAGAGAAACAGCCACTCTAACCACCCGGGGAGAGAAACAGCCACTCTAACCACCCGGGGAGAGAAACAGCCACTCTAACCACCCGGCCCACGAGAGAAACAGCCACTCTAACCACCCGGGGAGAGAAACAGCCACTCTAACCACCCGGGGAGAGAAACAGCCACTCTAACCACCCGTGGAGAGAAACAGCCACTCTAACCACCCGGGAGAGAAACAGCCACTCTAACCACCCGGGGAGAGAAACAGCCACTCTAACCACCCGGGGAGAGAAACAGCCACTCTAACCACCCGGGGAGAGAAACAGCCACTCTAACCACCCGGGGAGAGAAACAGCCACTCTAACCACCCGGGAGAGAAACAGCCACTCTAACCACCCGGCCCACGAGAGAAACAGCCACTCTAACCACCCGGGGAGAGAAACAGCCACTCTAACCACCCGGGGAGAGAAACAGCCACTCTAACCACCCGGGGAGAGAAACACAACTGCTCGAAATTAAGACAGACACAGGTTTAAATAATGAGTGGAATACAACAAACAACGTTCAATGAAATAAATATGAGAGGTCCTGTGCCATGACAGTTACAGCCTGTGCTCTATACTGTCCTGTGCCATGACAGTTACAGCCTGTGCTCTATACTGTCCTGTGCAATATGGCTCCACCCGACTAACATTGTTGTTTCTAAGTGAAACCAAATATTGATGTGGCTTGACTCAAAATTCACCGGGGTAACCCCCCGTTACTATTTGCGCTAGTGACAACTTAGTAATAAAACGTTCAACAAACAAACTTTTCTAGAAACTTCTAAAATATTACTAAGCCTAAAACAAGTAATTTGATCCGAGCGCTGGCTTCTCGTTCAACAGAATATCAGTCACTCGCATCTGTAGGCTCGCGGAATAAACGTCAAGCTCATATCATCTGCCTTACTACTCACAGAAATTGGGTTCGAATCCTGGTAGAGTTTATTGAAGCTGGTTTTACGTAAATCCCCGGTCCCGGCAAAGATTTATCTGATTACCAAACCCTTCCTTCACCTCTGACAAGACATCTTGTGAATGTGAGGAATGCCAGGCCTCCACCGTGGTTCGGATCTCACGTTAAACTGTAGGTCCTTCATTTCATCTCACAATCACCCTACCATTACACATTAGCGTAAGTGCGTATAACCCGAATGGGTAGTAAGACGCGGTGCTAATAATAATAATTTACCTAAATAGTTTCCAAATCTCCTTCCAGGCAAAAGCTGGTCGATTACTTCTAAACTGCTTACTTTGTCTTCCCTTCCATTAGAGCAACTAGCTTGTAGGCAGGTAGTAATACACGAGCTGGAGATAGACCCTTGTTGCTCTCTCACTAATACGAGCTGGAGATAGTCCCTTGTTGCTCGTGAGGTCTCCCAGGGCGGGGGAAGGGGGTGGCGCCAGCGCACTTATATACATGGAAGGGGTCTCCAGCCCTGGAACGACAACCACTTGCCAAATTAATAACCGGAGCACCCATTAGAGCACCCCTGTCAGCCATAAGGCAAGCCGTAGTGGGGCTAGGACTAGCGACATGGCCCCAAACTCAGCGCCATTTGAACTCTTTCAACCCTAGTCTAATAGGGCAGGTGGTATGTCCAGAAAACTTACGTGGTTTTCACGTATACTGGACTGGAGAACACTATCAACAGCAATACAGGACTGGAGATCAACAATCCAACATAATACTGGACTGGAGAACACTAGTCAACAATATACATGGACTGGGATAACGTAACATGGGACTGGAGACCTATCAAGTATACATGGATGGAGAACACATCAACAGTAATACATGGACTGGAGAACACTATCAACAGTAATCCCATGGACTGGAGAACACTCACATTACTCTAACATCCAGTAATACATGGACTGGAGAACTCAATCAACAGTAATACATGGACTGGAGAACACAATCAACAGTAATACATGGACTGGAGAACACAATCACAGTAATACATGGACTGGAGAACACATATCAACAGTAATACATGGACTGGAGAACACTAATCAGACAGTAATACATGGACTGGAGAAACACAATCGACAGTAATACATGGACTGGAGAACACAATCAACAGTAATACATGGACTGGAGAACACAATCAACAGTAATACATATGGACTGGAGAACACAATCAACAGATACATGGACTGGAGAACACATCACAGTATACATGGACTGGAGAAACAACACATAATCAAGGGACGTGAACATCACAGTATCGGACTGGAGAACACTCACAAAATACTGACGGAGACTCACGTAATACATGGACTGGAGAAAAACAATATCGACAGTAATACATGGACTGGAGAACACATCACAGTATCAGACTGGAGAACACATCACAGTAATACATGGACTGGAGAACACAATCAACAGTAATACATGGACTGGAGAACACATATCAACAGCTAATACATGGACTGGAGAACACAATCAACAGCAATACATGGACTGGAGAACACAATCAACAGCAATACATGGACTGGAGAACACAATCAACAGTAATACATGGACTGGGTCAAGAAACACTACAATCAACAGTAATACATGGACTGGAGAACACTATCAACAGCAATACATGGACTGGAGAACACAATCAACAGTAATACATGGACTGGAGAACACTATCAACAGTAATACATGGACTGGAGAACACAATCAACAGTAATACATGGACTGGAGAACACAATCAACAGTAATACATGGACTGGAGAACACAATCAACAGTAATACATGGACTGGAGAACACTATCAACAGCAATACATGGACTGGAGAACACAATCAACAGCAATACATGGACTGGAGAACACAATCAACAGCAATACATGGACTGGAGAACACAATCAACAGTAATACATGGACTGGAGAACTCAATCGACAGTAATACATGGACTGGAGAACACAATCAACAGCAATACATGGACTGGAGAACACAATCAACAGTAATACATGGACTGGAGAACACAATCAACAGTAATACATGGACTGGAGAACACAATCAACAGCAATACATGGACTGGAGAACACTATCAACAGCAATACATGGACTGGAGAACACAATCAACATCAATACATGGACTGGAGAACAACAATATACAATGAAACCACACAGTAATACATGGACTGGAGAACACTATCAACAGTAATACATGGACTGGAGAACACTATCGACAGTAATACATGGACTGGAGAACACAATCGACAGTAATACATGGACTGGAGAACTCAATCGACAGTAATACATGGACTGGAGAACACAATCGACAGTAATACATGGACTGGAGAACACTATCAACAGCAATACATGGACTGGAGAACACAATCAACAGCAATACATGGACTGGAGAACACAATCAACAGCAATACATGGACTGGAGAACACAATCAACAGTAATACATGGACTGGAGAACACTATCAACAGCAATACATGGACTGGAGAACACAATCAACAGCAATACATGGACTGGAGAAACACAATCAACAGTAATACATGGACTGGAGAACACAATCAACAGTAATACATGGACTGGAGAACACAATCAACAGCAATACATGGACTGGAGAACACTATCAACAGTAATACATGGACTGGAGAACACTATCAACAGTAATACATGGACTGGAGAACACTATCAACAGCAATACATGGACTGGAGAACACTATCAACAATAATACATGGACTGGAGATCACAGTTGACAGAACTAGTTCTGATAATGCAATTGGTTCTATTAATTTTATTCTCGCCCGCTACGGTGGTCACATGGTCTAAGGCGTTACTCTCACAATATACTAGACTGTCAATAACAGGGAGATCGGAGTTTGAATCTTGGTCGAGTGTACTGAGGGGGGTTTTACAAAATGGTTTTCCACAATCCCTCCATGCAAATACGAGTGTATTTCCTCTAAATGCAACCTTCCTCTAGCCTAACTCACTTAACGTACTTAGTACATAAGCGTAAACTTTAACATGAAGTAATACGTAGTGCTAAATAGTAGCAATATTATCTGATAATAGCAATAAAAACGTGCGAATGAAACAAATGTCATGCCAGCAGGATAGCTCTAGAGAGCTGCAACAAGTGCAGCAGATAGCTCTAGACAGCTGAACAAGTGCCAGCGATAGCTCTAGACAGCACTTTGCTAACAAGTGCCAGCAGATAGCTCTAGACAGTCACCAAAGCTGCTACTACAAGTGCCAGCAGATAGCTCTAGAGAGCTGCAACAAGTGCCAGCAGATAGCTCTAGTTGGCCGGTAAAACAAAAGATACCGCACTCAGTATCTCATGAATATTTATCTCCGAAATACGTTTCAACGGTTTGGAGGGGGGATAAAGGACAACTTTTTCCATCAGTTTGAGGAGAGGGGGGTGTTTTTTTTAGAACAAAGACAAGAACGTCGGAGGTACAAGAAAAAACAAACCAATGAGAGAGAGTTCATTTATTTTAAAATATTATTTAAGAGTACATTGAAAGTGGCCAGAACTATACACAACAGAACACAATAGAATACAGAAGAGAATAGACAACAGAACACAAGATAATACAGAAGAGAACACAAAGAAAGTGGCCAGAACTAATAATACACAACAGAACACAATAGAATACAGAAGAGAATACACAACAGAACACAATAGAATACAGAAGAGAATACACAACAGAACACAATAGAATACAAAAGAGAATACACAACAGAACACAAGAGAATACAGAAGAGAATACACAACAGAACACAATATAATACAGAAGAGAACACAAAGAAAGTGGCCAGAACTAATAATACACAACAGAACACAATAGAATACAGAAGAGATCACAAAGAAAGTGGCCAGAACTAGAAACACACAACAGATCACACAGCAAGAGGCAGTTCACAGTAGTTGGGATGCCAGGTGGTGGCTGTTCGAGGTTAAGTTATGTCAGGGCTGACCAAAGGTGTCCCTTGCTAACTGAAAATGTGACCCTCACAGTTTCCTAAAGTAAAATCAAACCCTGGGTATGTCAGATGTAAATTAGCTAATAATTCAGATAGAACCGCTTATTTTAAAAGGTCGCCATTGCATTCTTTCAGGCATTTATTTGATCCCTCGTCACCGCGAGACTAAGCCCCCTCTCACAGCATAGGAACAACCTTTTAGAGACTAGGAGCCCCCTCTCACAGCATAGGAACAACCTTTTAGAGGCTAGGGGCCCCCTCTCACAGCATAGGAACAACCTTTTAGAGACTAAGCCCCCTCTCACAGCATAGGAACAACCTTTTAGAGACTAGGGGCCCCCTCTCACAGCATAGGAACAACCTTTTAGAGACTAAGCCCCCTCTCACAGCATAGGAACAACCTTTTAGAGACTAGGGGCCCCCTCTCACAGCATAGGAACAACCTTTTAGAGACTAAGCCCCCTCTCACAGCATAGGAACAACCTTTTAGAGACTAGGGGCCCCCTCTCACAGCATAGGAACAACCTTTTAGGGACCAGGAGGATGTAATGAATACCCACCCACTGTCACGCGGAGCATTAACCATGGGCTTTTTATAATCCCATATTTAAATAGATCAAACATAGGTTGTGTCCGTGTAATCCGGACATAAGAAGGGGGGGGGGATACCACAGTAAGCTCACACTTTCTAGGCCTGCACACCAAACTTGTCCACAAAAAACTTTGATAGCACACAGGAAAAGAAAAATGGTGGCTACTGGACAGTTAGAACAACACGTTAATCCTGGGTGGAGCTAGGCAAGTGGCGCCTCTGCAGGAGAACTGCCAAAACAACCATTTATATCACGGTGAGAGAGAGTAAGAAACCATGGACAAACTAGATTAGCTTGACATTTAGCCCGCATGGCCACTGGTACGAGTAAAACTTAACGTCACATAGCATTAAACACGAAGCTTCATTGAAACGTGATTATTAAACTAACTTAACCTCAAACAACACCACTTAACACATTACATATGTGATACACTTTTAACAGTTTGAAAAATACCTTAAGTTCATATTTATGATCTTAACTCAAATTAACCTGAATTCAAGTGACTTAGTCAATTTAGTCTATATATCCACTGCACATCCCTTTAATCAGAAGTGAGATATTAGCTGAGTGGGTAGCGTGTCTACTCAACCACGGGGCCTGGGTTCAGTTCCCGCCATGGCTTAATATATTATCATTGGTGAAATTTGGCTTTAGCCGTCAGAGTGATGAATTAATGGCTGGGGGACTTGATGTTGTGCTTATCTTAAAATTAGGTTTGTTTATAAGTCGTGTGCTGAAATAAGCATTAGATTTGGAAAGTACACGTTAAATTACAAAAATAATAATAATAGTATGTCATGAGTAAGGTGCAGTTTAACACAACTTCAATGGTCCATGACCTCTAATAATAATAATAATAATAATCCACTCCTTTTTAAGATTCAATAAGCCATTAGTAATGCTAGGAGCTATATCATAAAACTGTTTGTGGTTATTAATAACGATCAAGACATGTATTTCTTTGCTTCAAACAGTTTCAAGACCTATACTACAGTAACTCATCTATCAAGTTTTAACTATTGAATTAATCGAGCCGCGTTGGGCGTCGATTGAAACACTACGGATTAATTCCTTGATATAATAATGCTGTGACGATGTTTAGGTTGTCTATAGCTCCGTGGTCGAGCACTAATTAAATCGCTATATTTAATTGAACTAAAGAAAGAGAACTTTTGATGGCTGTTTTTTCACCCACGGTTTATTAAATGACATCTGTTAATTTTATACATACTCCAATCAAATGCTTTATATCACTGCACACTTGTGATGTTATTTTATACTGTGTTAGACTGTTACTGCCAGTGTGTGTGGCTCTGACTGACTTGTGCGTGTCTACGGGGGAGGGGGGGGGGCTTAAACATACGCACAACGTCTTATATATGACATACCCCTTGCATCTTTCTCCCCTCGTCAACAGTGTAAAAACTAATAGAAAGAGTCCTGACGCCAGGTGTTGTGAAGGCTAGCTTCTTATCGGTATAGAGAAGTGGCGTCTTTGCCAAATACTGTGGAGTTGTTCCTTTTAACAGGTAATATTGTATAAAAAATATATTTTAGTGGAGAAATCCTTTTCCCGTTATTTCTGAGACGCGCGTGTTTCTTCATGGATGAATCATAAAAACATCCTCCGCATATGTTACTTTAAAGAAAAATTACCTTCGTCCATGACTTTTTATATATTTTATATTGATCTAAATCAATATCATTACAAAGTTTTATAGAGGGACTAATAGTTTATGGACACCCCTTATAGTGATCATTCAAGATCCTAAATATCATCAAACACTGTTAGAAATATCGAATTGAAAAGAAATAAAACGAATTACCGCCATTGTATGAAACATTCTAGCGCAAAATATTTTTTTAAATCTATAAAACAAAACGAAAATGATGCCCTAAAAATAAATCCAATGGAACAAAACTAAACAAGATAAATGCGTATTCATATCCCTGGATAGCCTTTAGCGACTAAAGCATCCATCTCTTTCTATCTCTTTCTCTCTCTCTCTGAATTGCAGACTGTTCCTCTATAGTCCTTCCAGTCGACTTAAAAATGTTCCTAGAAGATACCATCCCGCCGAACAGGAAGACTGCACCAAAACTCGACCTAAATGCGTCCCTGTGCCAACCGAAGTCGACAAAGCGCCTTCTGCTTGTATTCATGGGCCATTCATAAATAACGAGCTGATATAGGGAAAAATGTAGGGCGGGGGAGGGGGGTTCCTTTTGTGGGGATGCGAGGGAAAAATATTGCAAACATATTTCACTGGAGAAGAGGGAGGAAAACTGTCCGATAAATGATAAGTCCCTCCCGTGTTGTGTTCACACAAAGTGGACAACTTAGTTAGCGGGCGCTAAGTATAGACTTACACTCCTCTCTCTCTTTGTGTGATATTTACACTAGTGGGGCAGAGATTAAGGTAGAATTTAGATAAAATACACATGCATTTGAGTGTAGACAGGCCACATTACACCGTGAGTTGTCTCTCAACAAGAGTAATGGGGCTCGGAATGAAACCAGGGCAATGAAGGGGGGGGGGGCGCCTACACACCCCCAACTTGGGGCGTGGGCTTCGTTAACGCGTTACTAGCTCATAATAAGAACTAATTAGCTGACGTTCCGTGCGCAGACCGCGAGAAGGAGAGGAAAGGAGAGGTTCTTTCTCTTTCCTTCGGAATCCGAACTAACCCACGTCTCATGTGTCTCAGTGCTCCAGACTAGTGTCTCAGTGTACAGTATATTAATAACACACATCTAGACTGTCTGACCGGCCATGTCTCCACCTCTAGTTCTACCCTAGTTGCCTTGTTTACCTCGCAGTTTCCACGCAATGCCACAATAACAATAAGAGATGTGGACCGTTTAGGAAACAAGAAGGCTTTACTCGGCCTGGAACAGATGAACAGCAGTTGGCAAAGGAACGAACAGTCTTTGTTCCCTACTAAAATGTTCAGATTCCTCCAAGGCTGTGCGAGTACAGCGAGTACTATCTAAACTATCAAAATACTATCTTAAGGTTGACAAAACCTCACTTCCTGAGTTATGAACCCTTCAAGACCCTCCTACCCCCAGTCTCTTGGACCAAAGAGGATACGTGGCAAGCAGCCAGGATGTGGGGATTAATTACGTTACGTCACACCTTGAGCGGGGCAGGAAAATTAGCGCCTTTTTGCCACAAGACGCCTTTGAGGCCAGGGTTTGACCGAAGCATCATTAACATAACTAACGCTTCCCCAAAACAATAAATAGATCCGATAGGTGTCATCTATACAACGAGAAAAACCGGGGTTTTTAACTAACGAATATCTCTCCACCAGGATCGCTAGTGTTTATATCAATGTAAAGTTTTTCCTTCTACATTTCTCTCCCCGCCCAGCCAACAAGTGACCTTGAAAGGAAGTGGGATTATAATATATTATGAGTTCTCTTTCTCAGTAGCGTGCTACTAACGTTTCTAGCGGTAAGATATGGAACTATATTTGAGACTTGTTCTTTGAGCAGCCACAGTCAACCTAACTATTTATCCTCCTCCATATTTGGAGGAAGGAAGCAGGAAACAAAATCATGGTTTGCCCAAAACGCAATAAATATTTTATATTAATTAATTTACTTTGTGTCAACAACGTCATTAAATTTCATAATAATGTCATTAAAATTATCTCATGTTTATCTTAGTCATAATGATAGGATGAATTTAAAGGAAATTATCCGCATTTGCGTGGAGAAGAGAGTGTGAAACCCTTGGGAGAAAAACACCCTCCGTACGACTGGTCGGGATTCAAACCCCAACATAAAATTAGCTAAACACGGCTCTCAAGAACTTAGATCATTTTATGTCCATTGACAGCCTTTTACCCCCATGAGGGCTCCTTGAAGGGCAGGTCAGTAACCCCCACCCCCAACGTTCGTGTGAACAGACCCTTACCAACCCCCGCAACAAGTATCCGAGTGTAGGGTGCAATAAAGAGAAGGAACAAGGTGTGTTACAAACCTCGGGACTGAGACCTTAAGAAGCCGTCCATCGTGTCTTGGTACGATGGACCGGAGGGAGATGTTTACTAACTCTTATAAATATAACACTTACATTATTGTTGGTCAGTTAGGTGATTAAAGAGTGGAAATGTGTTCACATGATTTCATATATCGTCTTTTGACGACAAATAAAACATCAATCTTTCACAAACATACTCCCAACTTTATCATGTGTGTGAAGCCTTCATTCTGGAAAATAACGT
Organism: Timema cristinae; assembly: GCA_039000515.1. NCBI lineage: Eukaryota > Metazoa > Arthropoda > Insecta > Phasmatodea > Timematidae > Timema > Timema cristinae. The sequence goes on along the minus strand of JBCFYV010000935.1, from coordinate 72,981,381 downwards.
TTAACTTCAACTTCTTGTTTGAGCAGAATATTATTCATGTCACAAGAAACACACGACTCAACCTTGGACATGAGCACACTAAACATCACAAGAAACACACGACTTAACCTAGGACATGAGCACACTAAACATCACAAGAAACACACGACTCAACCCAGGACACGAGCACACTAAACATCACAAGAAACACACGACTCAACCCAGGACATGAGCACACTAAACATCACAAGAAACACACGACTTAACCTAGGACACTAGCACACTAAACATCACAAGAAACACACGACTCAACCTAGGACATGAGCACACTAAACATCACAAGAAACACACGACTCAACCTAGGACACTAGCACACTAAACATCACAAGAAACACATGACTCAACCCAGTACATGAGCACACTAAACATCACAAGAAACACACGACTCAACCTAGGACATGAGCACACTAAACATCACAAGAAACACATGACTCAACCTAGGACATGAGCACACTAAACATCACAAGAAACACACGACTCAACCTAGGATACGAGCACACTAAACATCACAAGAAACACACGACTCAACCTAGGACACTAGCACACTAAACATCACAAGAAACACATGACTCAACCCAGTACATGAGCACACTAAACATCACAAGAAACACACGACTCAACCCAGGACACTAGCACACTAAACATCACAAGAAACACACGACTCAACCTAGGATACGAGCACACTAAACATCACAAGAAACACACGACTCAACCTAGGACACTAGCACACTAAACATCACAAGAAACACACGACTCAACCTAGGACACTAGCACACTAAACATCACAAGAAACACACGACTCAACCTAGGACATGAGCACACTAAACATCACAAGAAACACACGACTCAACCTAGGACACGAGCACACTAAACAAACAAACCTTGCCGTGTATTATCGCAACACACAATTGCAGATGGTTGATGTTGATGTTGCTAAAGGGTGTATTTTGAACATGTTTTATCTGTTTCTTGTTCAGACTAAACTTCACTCACATCAAATCATTAAAACGAGAACAACCTTGTGTTAAAAGAATCGGGGATCGAACCCCGACCGGATGTACTCAGGGTGCTATATGGTTTCCCACTACCTCTCCATAAGAAAAAGCGAGTACATTTCCTCTATATTCTACCCTCCTCCTGCTCCTACCCCGGTGGTGTTAAATGTGTAACGCCCGGACCGGAGTTAAGTGAATGAAGGTATTGTAACCTTAACCAAATTATGTCACCCCCCCCCCCTAAATCCCTCCCCTCCGTTAAGCATGTGGACCTACAGGGCCATCTTCAGGTCTTGCAGTTAAATAAATATTTAAAAAATAGTAAAAATTATAATAATAAAATAATTAAAAAACAAAAAGCTTTACACGTCTCATAACATTTCCTCTAAAAAATATGTACGTAGTTGTTTGAAGCACGCCTTGAAGTATCCAGTTTTAAGTTTTATTTTTCGCAATATTTATTTGAGGGATTTCTCGGAGTGTTGGTGGTAGAAAATTAAACAATTTGGGGATGGTACATCTCAGTTCCTGTTTACCATCATATTCTTTGTTGAAGATTGAGCGGGTGTTAAGGGAATGGGTTTTTATTTGCTTGTATTTATCGGAATGGTAATATCCTGTAACGAGGTTGTACTCATATATTTGGTTAAGAAGTAGTATATGTCTGTTAGTTAGCATTTTTGGTACCAAATATAATTTAAGGATATTTTCTTGCAAATAAAAATAATAATAATAATAATAATAATAATAGGGAAATTGTTATTCAGAGAAGATTAAAACAAACAAATTCATGTGTGGAGTTCAATTTAAAACAATGCGATGTTGAACCACCCGTTTCTTCTGTTGTTTTATCACAAACGTTTTCACCATTAATTGTTCGCCAGCAGCGCAGGAAGGGGTAGCTTTTATCGGAGGAAAATAACAATAACACGGTCGGTTATTTTAATCCCGCGGTTAAGTTGAAAGCACGGCCGGGGCTTACAGACCAATCTTTGGCCATTGAATTGCTAAACATCTCCCGCAAATACTGAACTCCCGGGAGAGAAAGAGAGGGGGATTATCTCTCTCTCTCTCTCTGAGGATCGCCCGGTTAGGGGATTAATCTTTCATTCCCTTTCTTTACATCCAGCCCATCTGTCTGAAACGTTAACAAAATTTGCATCTCTTGAAGTTGATTGTAAATATGATGTTGGCGTCGGTTGAAGAGCAGTAAGAGATTGTACCGCCTCTTGAGGAGTAGGTCCGCTGTTAGAATTCCTGACTCTTGTCTCTTGGTGCCAATGGTTCGACCCTTCAGGACGCCCCTGGCGGGGGGGAGTCGATATAATCTCGTTTGGGCTCTCAGGACAGGGCTAGTATCGTTATTTAAAATACACCCTCTTAATCCTGTCTCCCTAAGATAGCCAAAGTTGCTGATCACCCAAGTTCAAGGCTTTGTGTGGTCATACTTATCCTTGGTATTTCCGCACATTGGTGGGCTTGCGGTCTAAGTGTCAAGCTCACCTAGTGTTAGTTGGTGACGTGAGAACAGTTCCCCAGATCGCAAATGTTTGAAGTGGTTGTGTCGATGCTGGCGACACGTCTCCATGTGATTAATTTAATAAACTATTCCTTCCCCTCGATACAGCGCCGTAAAACTGGCATTGAGAGCGTCGACACGCCCTCAATGCGGCGCTGTGATGAGCTAAGCGGGTTACCGTAACCCCCACCTCCACCCTCCTAGAGTACACGCTGAGCTGAAACGACGCCTCTACCCCCCCCCCCCCCTCCCGGCTTATAACGACGCTGCTATCTCGACATTGGGGGCCTGAAACGAAACGTAAATAAAATTGTCCCCTTGGTTCGAAATAGCGCCACGTTGGAGTTAAAAAATTTGAGTGGATTGTGAAGAGGAAAGGAGGATTGTGGAGGGTGGAGGGGGATTGTGGAGGGTGGAGGAGGATTGTGGAGGGTGGAGGAGGATTGTGGAGGGTGGAGGAGGGCAAGCAATCTCTGCTCTAGAACAAACAGTCCTGTGTAGTAACAGACCGATAGTTCGAGTCATCCAACTGTCTGCCACTGTCCGCCATGTTTAGTGATATCACACCGTCCAATCAGCCTTTCAGAGGGAATCAGTCATTAACCAATAAACAGAGAGCTACGGTTTAATTTGCCTGAGTGTGATCAACTCGTGAAAGATCCATAACGAACATACTAGTGTTGCTATGAGCGGTGTTTCATTGGTGTTGCTGTGGTGGTGTTTTAATGGTGTTCCCGAGCGGAATTTAATTTTACAGCAAAAACAAAAGTAATGGAAGAGATAAATTGAAGAGTTTGTCGAAGAGCGGAAATATTATGTTAAATGAATATGAAGCATTAACATGAAATCCACCGATAATGGCAAGTAGTTCCACGAGTTTTCGTTTGTTAGTTTTAGATAGCGCAGTGTTACCTGAGTTGGTCTGGTTCATATGTCGGCGGGAATCTATGCCCTGAGGAACCATTTGTAAATAAAACTTACTTGAGATTGCATCAAATCAATATTTCCAAGAGTTTGTAATCTTTTTCCTGGAGAGAGGTTTATTTCTACCAATATTTCCTCTACTCACAATATTGGTCCCAATAAATGAGTATCAATACAACCTCCCAGTCATAGACAACATGAGCTCAACATTTAGACTGCGTGTCCACCGCTTCTACCTCAATACATATATAAATACGATGTGTTATTCCTTGAGTACATATCGATATGATAATCCGGTGCTTGTTTTGTAAAGTGGTCGCTGTCTCTCGGTGAGACAATGGAGACCTTACAGTCACTGTTAAAAGAGAGAGAGAATCGCTGCCCCTGATGGAAGACAAGCCCGCAGTGTGAACAGTAACCAAACAACCCCCATTACTAACTCCCCTCTCCCCCTCAGCTATCAGAAAGTGATTCATCTCGAGGAACGTGTGGCCACATGTGTCCCTGGCCCTCCCCCACGTGACAACAAGGGTGGGAGCAACAGTGGCACAAGTCACTCCTAGGTCGTGGACCCAGAGCTTCAGTATCCTCTCTCTCTCTCTCGCATTAACCTAACAGCAGACATCTGATAAGTAACATCCAACCCGTGCCTCCAAACATACCTCAATTAGCTTGACAAGTTTTATGGGTGTCCCAAATTTAACCAAAATTACATTTAATTTATTCCTTATAGCCAAATCGTAGGCCTTATTATTTAATTGTGAATATCATTACGTATAAAATTTACTATATCTGAATTTAAGGAGAGATAAAATAATCATTACGAAGTAAACGCTATTATTGTATTGATCTGATCATGTAAAGCGATTTGTTTGCTTTTATTAGGAAACCATCTTCCATTTTTTTGCATCTAAGTTTATCGTCGTCTCAAAACTTCCTGTGGTTATATAAGTAGGAGTTAAACGTTTTTAACCCTCTATACCTTCTTTATCTCACTTGATAGTGTACTTGGCTTAAGCTTAAACGTTTACGAGATCGATTCCGGCTCGAATATATTTTAATTTTTTGTTTGAGTTAAACATCATTTGTTAATAATTGGAATTCAATTTGACATTATTTTATTTTTTCAGCTATTTTTAAAACATAAATATGCCCTAAAGCTTTTTACTATGTGAATAGTAATTAAGCTTGCTTAGCCTTATTTACAAATACCCGATGTACATTTTTAAATTATAACACTCATTAATTTAATTTTTAATCACCCACACATAACATTTCAAAATTAATGTACTGATTTTTTTTAAATTTACTACCTTGTTAAATTATTTTTAAAGAAGAATATTATGGTAGTCTACGTAGGCTCAAATACTTTGTATACTTCTATAAAAATATTTTAAACAAATTATGTGTTTAAAATTACAATAATTTAAAATAAATGTTTTTTTTTCATTTTGATGGATTTAAAAAATGGAGCTATCAGGATTTGAACACATGAACGCCTGTATAGAGGATGTCACGTCCGGCCAAGTTGACGGTTAAATAAACATGAGTAAATTAAGATGAATTATTTTAATTTCACACAAACAAATATTTTTACTGGAGAATTGAATGGAGTGTTCGAAGCAATCATATTTTGTACAATGGTATGTTTATTTCAACAAAATCACTCTCAGAAGGTTTCAACCTAAGAGGGAGATGGCGTGCATTTTGTTTTATTATGCTCTACTCGCCAGACAAGCCCTGTCTCGCAAGGTGTGAGGCTGGCGAGTAGAATCAGCTTGCTAGTCGACCGTGTGACGTCAGTTTTCGCAGAGCAAACTTTTCAAAATTAGGGGCCCTGGAGAGATACTGACTCTCCGTTCGTGAGATATTTACTCTTCATGGACAACTAACGCTAGTCATCCACCTCTACAGTTTCTAGCAGGTCTGGGTTCACTTCACTGAGGATCGTATTGTTCTCTCTCTCTCTCTCTCTCTCTCTCTCTCTCTCTCTCTCTCTCATACACACCATGTTGATGAAACAGTTCTACTCAAAACACTAAACACAAATTCCAGAGATTGCTAGGAAAGACCCAGGTATGGTTTATGACGCTGATATACAAGCTGACTTAATCATAGGGATTAAAATATTATTAATACTAAATAACGTGATCAAACAGGTTGGAGGGTCGTGGCTACACAGCCTTGGTGGGATGGAGCGCCGTGAGGTAAAACATACAGGCAACCCGCCATACAGCTGTGTGTTGGGTGTAGACACCTTCTCTAGCACAGGACTGTAGCGCCGTGAGGTAAAACATACAGGCAACCCGCCATACAGCCGTGTGTTGGGTGTAGACTCTCTCTACATGTACACAGTTGTGTGTCCATGGTGAACTGTGGAGGGGGGGGGGGCAATAGCACCCCCTGGACATTAAACTACTTGTTTGGAGTAGTCGGCTATCAGAAGTTCCACTAGAACACACAGCGGGTGCTAATGCGAGTTGTATGGAGGACAACCTACTGCACGCGACCCAACACAGAGCGGCGCTAATGAAGGTACACTCACACACTCACACACTCGTAGTTCGAGCCTGTCACATATAACAGTGTTGAAAAGTGCACGGCTACGCCTCATTTACACAAATTAATGGCGCGCACTTGAAACTGATCCGGTTACAAATGGCGCACTCTGGTCCCCAAAATGTTTGGTTCCAAACAAGTTTAGAGGGTGAGGGCAGGGGGGAGTTAGTAATTGGCCTCATTTCCACATACCTCATGTATCAATGGGAAATGGGGGCGTCCAAAAAATAAATGCGTTACGAGGATGAGACAAATTGTGGAGGGAGGGACAAATTTGAGAAGAGATATCGTGGGTAAGTGAATGCCCCAGTAAAGTCATGTGTATGTGTACTTCATCAGCCGCGTGTTTGGACGACATATTGGGTTCAGGCGAGATTACCCAGCTAGAAAATCACAAACCCAAAAACAAGCGAACTTACCAAACACAAATCTTGCTAAAGACAAGAAATGAAGTTGGACCGCTACAGTGGGGAGCTCAAGTGGATATTAACCCGGGTATCTATCTCTATTGTTAGAGCAATGCATATGTTACATAACCCCCATGAATCTGCCCCTGGCCTAGCAGCAACCCTCAGTGCAGACAAGCTAGCCGTATCACCCTAGAATGTGATGGGTGCAAGACTCACCCCTGACTCGGGCTTACCCGGAACACACGGCTAGACGAGCCTGACGCTTAGTCCTCGTGCTCAACGATGCGATCGATACCTATCAACTCATCGTGACTCTCTTAAGGTCTCTGTATGGTGGAGCATTGTGACGTATTATTTAACAAGTTGTTAGATGTAGTCGATACATTGTATAGTGTTGTGTAGTTCGACCCCAAACTGGCCCTAATTAGTATAATATCTGTATAGAGGCTCGTACGACAGCTCAACAAATACAGGATGATTCACTCGGGACTGAACGTTTATTTTGTGTAATAGAAGCCATGGAGAATAAAATATGAGCATGAAACATGAACGGGACGGTTCCTTATCTCATGACGAAGCAGTAGACATGCATTACTTGGAAAAACATGTCTCCCGCTGGGCGCTGGGCGCCACAATGCCGCGCCATCTCTCTAGACGTTAGTGGGGGAGCGTGTGAGTCTGCACAAGATGGTCCGGTTATGTAAACTCGCAAAATACACGGGTGTGGGCCTCCGCCATCCATCGCTGTCTCGTCGCCGTATCATTGCGCCAGTCTTTTTTTAAGACACGGCGAATAATGACCAATATTTTGAAATCCTTATTGACTTTGTGAATCAGTTAGATGATTGGGAACTTGCAGATGGCCACTTCTAACAGGACGGTGCCACTTGCCACACCTCCAATAGGAGCACGGCAGGAATCCGCAGCAGTTTTTTCCAAGACAGGATTATCTCGAGAAACCTGACCCAACCTGACACCCCCAGATTTATTTCTAGTCACTGCACATTCCTTGCTGTCCTAGGTTAAGTGTGTGGTAGTAATATAGCCCCGTGTTAGAAACATCTAAACAGGGTTACCAACATTTGATAAAATGTCGAGAGAATATGACAACAAACAATTTCATCTTTTAATGAAAAATTCAGACTTTTTATTTCAAATCAACGGGGAAATGTTAAAAAAGGGGAGTTGAAGGTTGATGACGGTCCGCGTCAGTTAGAAGAGCTTAGAGACAACGGACATGAAATAATTAATGGTTGTGTACATTTGTTAGCGTCCTTTCCCCCGCCCCCTTCCAGTTCAGTCCAGTGGCGTGCTGTGGTCGAGTTGCAGGGGAGGATGTCCTCATTTAGAACCAACAGCAGCTGACATGTTGCCCCTCCTGACAGGTCTTGGAGCAACAACCCCCCTCCTGACAGATCTTGGAGCAATAAACCCCCCTCCTGACAGTTCTTGGAGCAACAACCTCTCCTACGATCGTTTGAATGATTGTTTAAACAATTTACCAATCACAGAGCCAGATTATGCTAAGCTATGCTATGGAAAGGTTTTGACTCAACTTTTATCAACGCTTGGAGTTGGAATGTCCACCATGAGCCATCCTAAACCACTTTCCAGTTGTTATCAAGTGGCATCTGCAAGACATCCAAATACCAGGACCTGCCACACTGGAGTAGACTCTAGAGATACAGCTCTCAGAACCGTGGGAACAGGGCCACGTGACCGAGATAAGCAGGTGATAGGACAGCAACCTTAGCAGAGCTGATAGCTCGCTGAGCTGGTACAGGTCTGTATACCCTGGTTACATCCTGTCTGAGTGGTCAGAGAGACTATCTAGTATACCCTGGTTACATCCTGTCTGTAGCTGAGACTATCTAGTATACCCTGGTTACATCCTGTCTGAGTGGTCAGAGAGACTATCTAGTATACCCTGGTTACACACTGTCTGAGTGGTCATGGAGACTATCTAGTATACCCTGGTTACATCCTGTCTGTAGCTGAGACTATCTAGTATACCCTGGTTACAACCTGTCTGAGTGGTCAGAGAGACTATCTAGTATACCCTGGTTACATCCTGTCTGTAGCTGAGACTATCTAGTATACCCTGGTTACAACCTGTCTGAGTGGTCAGGGAGACTATCTAGTATACCCTGGTTACATCCTGTCTGTAGCTGAGACTATCTAGTATACCCTGGTTACAACCTGTCTGAGTGGTCAGAGAGACTATCTAGTATACCCTGGTTACATCCTGTCTGTAGCTGAGACTATCTAGTATACCCTGGTTACAACCTGTCTGAGTGGTCAGAGAGACTATCTAGTATACCCTGGTTACATCCTGTCTGTAGCTGAGACTATCTAGTATACCCTGGTTACAACCTGTCTGAGTGGTCAGGGAGACTATCTAGTATACCCTGGTTACATCCTGTCTGTAGCTGAGACTATCTAGTATACCCTGGTTACAACCTGTCTGAGTGGTCAGAGAGACTATCTAGTATACCCTGGTTACATCCTGTCTGTAGCTGAGACTATCTAGTATACCCTGGTTACATCCTGTCTGTAGCTGAGACTATCTAGTATACCCTGGTTACAACCTGTCTGAGTGGTCAGAGAGACTATCTAGTATACCCTGGTTACATCCTGTCTGTAGCTGAGACTATCTAGTATACCCTGGTTACAACCTGTCTGAGTGGTCAGGGAGACTATCTAGTATACCCTGGTTACATCCTGTCTGTAGCTGAGACTATCTAGTATACCCTGGTTACAACCTGTCTGAGTGGTCAGAGAGACTATCTAGTATACCCTGGTTACATCCTGTCTGTAGCTGAGACTATCTAGTATACCCTGGTTACAACCTGTCTGAGTGGTCAGAGAGACTATCTAGTATACCCTGGTTACATCCTGTCTGTAGCTGAGACTATCTAGTATACCCTGGTTACAACCTGTCTGAGTGGTCAGAGAGACTATCTAGTATACCCTGGTTACATCCTGTCTGTAGCTGAGACTATCTAGTATACCCTGGTTACATCCTGTCTGTAGCTGAGACTATCTAGTATACCCTGGTTACAACCTGTCTGAGTGGTCAGAGAGACTATCTAGTATACCCTGGTTACATCCTGTCTGTAGCTGAGACTATCTAGTATACCCTGGTTACAACCTGTCTGAGTGGTCAGAGAGACTATCTAGTATACCCTGGTTACATCCTGTCTGTAGCTGAGACTATCTAGTATACCCTGGTTACAACCTGTCTGAGTGGTCATGGAGACTATCTAGTATACCCTGGTTACATCCTGTCTGTAGCTGAGACTATCTAGTATACCCTGGTTACATCTTGTCTGAGTGGTCAGGGAGACTATCTAGCATACCCTGGTTACAACCTGTTTGAGTGGTCAGAGAGACTATCTAGTATACCCTGGTTACATACTGTCTGAGTGGTCAGAGAGACTATCTAGTATACCCTGGTTACATCCTGTCTGAGTGGTCAGGGAGACTATCTAGTATACCCTGGTTACATCCTGTCTGTAGCTGAGACTATCTAGTATACCCTGGTTACATCTTGTCTGAGTGGTCAGAGAGACTATCTAGTATACCCTGGTTACAACCTGTTTGAGTGGTCAGAGAGACTATCTAGTGTAATTTGGCTCCATACATTATGTGGTACAAATATATCAAATGTGTGTAGTTACGAGGATAATGTGTTGATAATATATATTTTTTTATTTAGCACCGAGTCTTACTACCCGTTAGGGTTATACGCTTTAAATACTAACTACGCTAATGGATTAGAAATTGGAAAGGTTGAATTAGAGGAAGTGAACCCGTATTTGCGTGGAGGAAGACTGGAAAACCATTTAGGCAAGACCACCCCCAGTTCACCCGACCAAGATTCGAACCTCGATCTCTCCGTCCTCAACAGTCGAGCTCAACACGACTAGCGCGTTAGCCACCTACGCCACCGAGGCGGGTGGTGTTGATAATATTTTTATAAAATGACTATCAATGGTATTTCAGCTAACACTCCTGTTGTAATGTTGGGATCGTAGAAATGGTGAGTACATCAGTGGATGAGGTACCGAGTTGTGATCACAGACATTTCTCGGTGGAGCATTGATCTGAGTGTAGGCTGGCTCTATGGCGGTAGGTGCGTGACTTGGAACTAAGGCACCTTCATAACACTCATTACTCTGGCAATAAATTACCAAGGGACCATGAATCGACCATGATTACCTGTGCTCTATATTGCTCTTTAGGGGAGGGGGTGAATTTCCATTATTTGGGTGATCACTGATCTAGCATCCACTTTCTAAATGGAGGCTCGTGCCATTATCTTGCTTATAGATCGGTGTTAAGTGAACCATTTTGTATGACATTGGTTTAGGAATGTTTCATCACTAGTGTGTTGATGTGCGTCTCGTGAGGTTTTCACACAAATCGTTGTCAACTGGAGGTTCTAATTACAGCTTTTAATAATATTCGCTGATTCACTGTCAGCTTTTAAATATCATTCTTATTAGAACATTATTTTTTTTCGCACATAGCATATTTTTTCAATGCTGTCCAAAGCGATTACTTCTTCTTAACAAACATTGATGGGGTTTTGGGTGGCCCCCTTGTTTGAGCGAGTTTTTAAATTGACTTTTAAATTGATATCTGAGAAAATGAACTTTACATCATTTATCTGATAGTTCTGGGAAACCATCGCTGAGGGCGCACTGTCTATTCAAAACATTTGAAATGTACGGGAGAACTGTAAATATGTAGTCTATAACATATTTTGTCTTTATTTATAACAAATAGTCTCTAATCCACAATCTGACATTTTTGTAAAATACTTAGTTGTATAGCTTTTCACTATAAATATGAAAATAGTTTAAGGCTGTTTAATATGTTATTTTAAAACAATATTCTCAGCCGACACACCAATGTCAGCTAGTGGCGTACCCAGAATTTCCTCCTACAAACACCCACAACCAACTTTGGTCCACGTTGCTAAATATGTTTGTGTATCGTGGTCAGCTGTACATTTATTACTATTTAGCTCAGTTTCCTCCATAAAATTAATAAAGAGACAATAATTACTTTAATTATCTGGAAAGTTTCATCAATAAGAACTAGCTGAGAACTTTGGTATTTTTTAAAGTGGCTGTTTGTAAACACTGCTAAGATAAATTTTCCTCGTAAAACTAATATATTTTTATGTGATATGAAATAATTATCAAATATACATTTGAACAACTTTTTTAGAAATTTACTCTTTGTAAATTTCAAATTTTTAAATCAGTTAACTACCGTCAAATAAATGTTTTGTTTGAAAAACCAGAATACAATGTTATTTATAATATAAAATACTCCCCAACCATACGTTTTGAACAAATTTAAAGGCTTTTTTTTTTTTTTTTCGAAAAACTTCAAATTAAATAAAGTCATCAATAAAATATTATAGATATTATTTTTATTTATTATGTAAAACACTCCTTAGATGCAAATAATCAATAAAATTGCTAAGTAAAATTCTAAAAAATGTTGGATCTTCCCAAATCAGTAAAATTTATCCTGGTTTCAAGCTACGACAACCCATAGAAACCAGTGTTGCTGCTCTAGGTTAAGTTAGTGTGTTAAGCCGTGGTCCTATATAACCTTTTGTTTCGAGTGTGGATATTAATTTTCATATCTGAAATTATTTATATTTATATTCAAAATGGCTGGGAGGCCATAATAACCTTCAACTATTAGTTTTATTAGCACCTCCTTTATGTCGTCACTTGAAGGAAATGTTGACAGCTGTCATGTGACGGCCACTCGCCCTCCTGACAGCTGCACAAAGAATAATATTTCCACCAGACAGACTTTCGTTGACACAAATCCAATTTTCTCATCGCCCCGAGTCTGTCTAGGGCTGTCACGAGTGGACAGGGTGATTTGGGCGCTAGGCGAGATGCGCACCCTCCAACTTGGCTCTAGCTTTTATTAAGTATTTTATTAATAAATAAATCCATGAGAGATATGGCCGTGTTTGAATGTGTTTCCTTAAAATATAATATCACCAATGAATGGCTGTGTGTAGTTTTAAAATTAAGTGATTTTATCAGAACCCGACTAGCAACATATGACTAAATTTAAGACGTGGACACTTAATCTGATGAACGCTGACACGTCCAGAAATCTCACGTTACTAAGAAATAACAACATGTCTCACGCCGTAGCGGAGGGAACGCTACTAACATTTCCTGGTGGATACAAAACACGCATTAAAACTTTTAATATTACAAATCAATTTCCTAAAAAGTACTTTGCAAGATTAAAGTACAGTACATTGTTGGAAACATATCCTGACTTCCTTGAAAACTAGTAATTTTGTAACAACAGAACATTCTGAGATAGTTGAGGGTTGTTCTAGTGGTTTGGAAGCTTGAACTGACATTACCATAAGAAATACAGCAATGTGAGGGTAACAACAGAACATTCTGAGATAGTAGAGGATTGTTTTAGTGGCTTGGAAGCTAGAACTGACATTACCATAAGAAATACAGCAGTGTGAGGTCACAACAGAACATTCTGAGATAGTAGAGGATTGTTTTAGTGGTTTGGAAGCTTCAGAACTGACATTACCATAAGAAATACAGCAGTGTGAGGTCACAACAGAACATTCTGAGATAGTAGAGGATTGTTTTAGTGGTTTGGAAGCTTCAGAACTGACATTACCATAAGAAATACAGCAGTGTGAGGGTCACAACAAAACATTCCAGATAGTTGAGGATTGTTTTAGTGGTTTGGAAGCTTCAGAACTGACATTACCATAAGAAATACAGCAGTGTGAGGTCACAACAGAACATTCTGAGATTGTTGAGGATTGTTTTAGTGGCTTGGAAGCTAGAACTGACATTACCATAAGAAATACAGCAGTGTGAGGTCACAACAGAACATTCTGAGATAGTTGAGGATTGTTTTAGTGGCTTGGAAGCTAGAACTGACATTACCATAAGAAATACAGCAGTGTGAGGGTCACAACAGAACATTCTGAGACAGTTGAGGATTGTTCTAGTGGTTTGGAAGCCTCAGATCTGTCATTATGATGATATTTTCCCTCGTTAGTTTCACTGGCACTTTAAATGAGTCCAGCGATACTAGACCGTTGTGTCCGGCGCCCGCATGACTGGGGGTAAGTTCCCAAGGTCCACGCACGAGTAGTTACCAGCACGCAGCTACACAACAACTGTCGGAACGAGGGGAGGTTTTTGTAGGGCCAACACACGTTGTTCATTCATCTCAACATTATTACGGTGAAATGTGTATTCAGACAGAGCACATTGGGTTTGGTTTACCGCGGATAGACAACTTAGAGTCACCCCTCACAACTCTCACAGGCGAAACGCTTATTGCTCTTCTCATCCTCCGAAAGAGCCGGTTAAAAGATCCGTGTCAAGGCCATATTATCCCAGAGACGGGTCTTCATCCTTTTATCGTCAAATGAGCCCTTGAGTCAAATCTCAAAGAGATTTCCTCTTCATTTCTCTGGTAATGAGATCCTGTTGGAGATTGCGAGCCGCTAAGAGGACAGTCTGATGAGAGATGATGTTCCTCCAGTCGTCGTGTGGGGCTGCTGTAGACCACGGTACAGTCGGGGTGGTATGCACCTAGGTACAGTCTGATGAGAGATGATGTTCCCCAGTCGTCGTGTGGGGCTGCTGTAGACCACGGTACAGTCGGGGTGGTATGCACCTAGGTACAGTCTGATGAGAGATGATGTTCCTCCAGTCGTCGTGTGGGGCTGCTGTAGACCACGGTACAGTCGGGGTGGTATGCACCTAGGTACAGTCTGATGAGAGATGATGTTCCCCCAGTCGTCGTGTGGGGCTGCTGTAGACCACGGTACAGTCGGGGTGGTATGCACCTAGGTACAGTCACACGTACCAGGCCCCATGGCAATACACGTGCTGGACCTAGAAAGGCACATTAGCAATTACAAGCGAAATCCCGATCGTGACGTCACGGTAAGATAAGAGGCCGAGGTAAGATGCTCCATTGTTCTCTTGTTGGGGGGGGGGGGGGGGGGGACGATCATTGGAGAAGTTTGCACGCCATGGAACAAGAAACACAGCGTTATGTCCAGGACATCCATTAATACATTCAT
>JBCFYV010000935.1:72951781-72966710 GCA_039000515.1 Timema cristinae | reverse complement strand
TAAAGGGTTGAGGGGGGAAAGGGGGCAGCTCTCTAGTTAACGGACAAGGGAGTCTATGAGAGAGAGAAGAGAGAGAGAGAGAGAGAGAGAAGGCACTCTACACCCCTGTATTTCCTATTTACAACTGTAATAGCAAGTCAATGTAAGGCATGGATCAGTATTTGTAATGCTGTATTGTGTGCATCCCATTCAATTCTATTTCCCTGGGGTAATCCTAGCTCTACACATTTCCCGCCAAATAATTTCTGGAATTCTCTTCTGGATGGTCTAGAGAACGAATCTCTAACTATTGTGGGTCCCTTAGCTCTGGAACAGGACCAAACGGTAATGGGACAGTGCAAAGATCAAGTTTAATATCAAGGTCCTTATAGTTTGGATCCCGGATTACAGAGAAACACAAAGGATTGCAGACACACGGAGGATCCTACAGTTGAGAAACACACGGATTACAGAGAAACAACAGAGGATTGCAGAACACACGGATTACAGAGAAACACAAGAACAGAGGATTACAGAGAAACACAGAGGATTACAGAGAAAACAGAGGATTACAGAGAAAACAGAGGATTACAGAGAAACAAACAGAGGATTACAAAGAAAAACAGAGGATTACAGAGAAAAACAGAGGATTACAGAGAAACACAGAGGATTGCAGACACACAGAGGATTACAGAGAAACACAGAGGATTACAGAGAAACACAGAGGATTACAGAGAAACACAGAGGATTACAGAGAAACACAGAGGATTACAGAGAAACACAGAGGATTACAGAGAAACACAGAGGATTACAGAGAAACACAGAGGATTACAGAGAAACACAGAGGATTACAGAGAAACACAGAGGATTACAGAGAAACACAGGGGATTACAGAGAAACACGGAGGATTACAGAGAAACACAGAGGATTACAGAGAAACACAGAGGATTACAGAGAAACACAGAGGATTACAGAGAAACACAGAGGATTACAGAGAAACACAGAGGATTACAGAGAAACACAGAGGATTACAGAGAAACACAGAGATTGCAGAGAAACACAGAGGATTACAGAGAAACACACAGAGTAGGTTAGATGATTGGCGAACGTTTCGGCCAGTGACTAATTAGAGAAAATCTCTTGAAATGAAATGGAAACACTGAAAAGAATGTTTTCTTGAGGAACGTCATACTGGAATGGAGGAGGGGAGGGGGATCTTGATGTAACGTGGAGAAAGTTTAATTAAAGTCGTCTGGGCGGCGATGGAAGGAAGAGAAGTATCGGGTGACGAGGCACTCGTCATTTTAATGTCTCTGAAGAGGAACAAGTTATACAGCGGGGAAATTAGAGCCCGCGTCAACATTTGTACATTGCCATTGTCATTGTCGCTGCCAATGTATGGTCGAGGAGACAGCCACTTTCCCACAATGCACAATCCTGAGTTCGAGACCTTTGAGATACCCACTCCTCTTCAGCAGGATACACTGACTGTACATGTAGAGGACACTGGTTCGATACCAGACAGGGTGTAAATTATTGCATTATGCCTATGTGAGTTAGAGCATGGCTAAGTGCTAAGTTTTAAGTTTTGTGTTAATTGTGTTGTCACCAGGATAAGTTAGTTTGTATGTAAGTCAAGCTTTGTGTTTGGAAAGAGTTTGTAAATTAAAAATGTATTCTAGAAAGTTGTCTCTGCTTGACAAGAAGAGGAAGTGTGTTTGAGCTAATCGTCAGTTCGTGAGCAAGTTACTAAACAGAGCCGGTGCGAGTTGCCCCTGCTGTATTCCACGACAGACCACACGGCGTACTTCTAACAAATTGTGCAGCAGAAGGAAACCCCAGGGTTACTATCCGGAACCTCAGAGAAGAGTTGAATAGGTCTATATCCGTCCCCGGGATACAAACTACACCACCTTTAATTAATACCCCGTGGGCATTGCTATTGGTGGGGTAAGTCCTGGTGACTGTAGGTATCTTGTGTTGTGAGGCAAGTCCTGGTGACTGTAGGTATCTTGTGCTGGGAGGCAAGTCCTGGTGACTGTAGGTATCTTGTGCTGGGAGACAAGTCCTGGTGACTGTAGGTATCTTGTGTTGTGAGGCAAGTCCTGGTGACTGTAGGTATCTTGTGCTGGGAGGCAAGTCCTGGTGACTGTAGGTATCTTGTGCTGGGAGGCAAGTCCTGGTGACTGTAGGTATCTTGTGCTGGGAGGCAAGTCCTGGTGACTGTAGGTATCTTGTGCTGGGAGGCAAGTCCTGGTGACTGTAGGTATCTTGTGTTGTGAGGCAATTCCTGGTGACTGTAGGTATCTTGTGCTGGGAGGCAAGTCCTGGTGACTGTAGGTATCTTGTGTTGTGAGGCAAGTCCTGGTGACTGTAGGTATCTTGTGTTGTGAGGCAAGTCCTGGTGACTGTAGGTATCTTGTGCTGGGAGGCAAGTCCTGGTGACTGTAGGTATCTTGTGCTGGGAGGCAAGTCCTGGTGACTGTAGGTATCTTGTGCTGGGAGGCAAGTCCTGGTGACTGTAGGTATCTTGTGCTGGGAGGCAAGTCCTGGTGACTGTAGGTATCTTGTGTTGTGAGGCAATTCCTGGTGACTGTAGGTATCTTGTGTTGTGAGGCAAGTCCTGGTGACTGTAGGTATCTTGTGCTGGGAGGCAAGTCCTGGTGACTGTAGGTATCTTGTGTTGTGAGGCAAGTCCTGGTGACTGTAGGTATCTTGTGCTGGGAGGCAAGTCCTGGTGACTGTAGGTATCTTGTGCTGGGAGGCAAGTCCTGGTGACTGTAGGTATCTTGTGTTGTGAGGCAAGTCCTGGTGACTGTAGGTATCTTGTGCTGGGAGGCAAGTCCTGGTGACTGTAGGTATCTTGTGCTGGGAGGCAAGTCCTGGTGACTGTAGGTATCTTGTACTGGGAGGCAAGTCCTGGTGACTGTAGGTATCTTGTGCTGGGAGGCAAGTCCTGGTGACTGTAGGTATCTTGTGCTGGGAGGCAAGTCCTGGTGACTGTAGGTATCTTGTACTGGGAGGCAAGTCCTGGTGACTGTAGGTATCTTGTGCTGGGAGGCAAGTCCTGGTGACTGTAGGTATCTTGTGCTGGGAGGCAAGTCCTGGTGACTGTAGGTATCTTGTACTGGGAGGCAAGTCCTGGTGACTGTAGGTATCTTGTGCTGGGAGGCAAGTCCTGGTGACTGTAGGTATCTTGTGCTGGGAGGCAAGTCCTGGTGACTGTAGGTATCTTGTGCTGGGAGGCAAGTCCTGGTGACTGTAGGTATCTTGTGCTGGGAGGCAAGTCCTAGCTATATAAACCGAACATTCCACCTGTCCAAAGGGCCAGGAATTCTTTAAAGGTTACGTCTCGTGTCCAGCGGGATTGACTATCCAGCAGGGGAAGTGACAGACAGACCACACGAGGGGTAGTATTCTCCTGCTCTGCGGTTGTTTGGAACGCTCACATCCGGGAGACCTTGGTTCCAGTTACTGTTACTAAGTTAGCGTAATACACACAGGGAGGAAACTTTTTAAACCTAGAATATAGATATGTTTGTGTGTGTCTAACAAGAGTTCGTACCCAGGCCGTCAGTGTAATTGTGTAATTGTGTAATTGTGTAATAGGTGCCGAGGATGGCAGGTAATTACTAAAGTGGCCCCCACTCCACCCTGAGGGGGGCGGCGCATTTATCAAAAACCCGCAGTAAGGGATGGGAGATGTTATAATCCGAAATGAAAGTACCTTGTCTTCAACCCCTTTAAGAGGATCCCGCAGTTTGGCAGCCAGGATTTCTACAGTGAATTATTAGTTTGGGCGGCTTAGCGCGAGAACCCGGCCCGGGCTGTTTAAACAATCCTGAACTACTAATTATACATAAATCTAATAATTCTCTTCCCATTATTGGAGAGAGGAGTACGATTGTAAGGACCTCCAAATTACTTTCAATTTCCTCCAATTGGCCTCATCTCTGGCCGAGAACGTTAGGGAGGGAGGGGAGGCAGCGGAAACTATGGCCAGTATGTTTATCTTAAGGGGGTGATATTCATATTTATCATGCCCGGGTGCAACAAAGCTAACAATCTTCAAACAGTTTGTAAACAAATCCTTAAGTGCGGATTATTCTAAAGATTTCTGTATTTAAAAAACAGAAATAAAATGGAGGCATGATAAGCACAAGCCACAGCCCAACTTTCATATAAAGGGCCTTTTAGAAACTACGAACATAATTTGTTGTTTTAAACATTCCTAATATCTATCTACAGAGACAGCTGCAGAGCCATGACCAGACGTATGGACACATGAAAGTACTTCTATGAAACTTTGAGGGATAAATCAACACATGACATCTTAGACCAGGTAATAGTGTGTTAGTCTGCTGTGTTTAGGGTCCCGGGTTCGATTCCCGGCAGGGCCGAAAAACCTATCCCAGTGATTATAAGTCGTGTGTTGATATGTACAGTCGGTTCAGAGGGTGCGTGTTAAATACCTCAAATAAATGGAAAAAACTTACAAACTAAATTAATTCTAATATCTACACAACAGCCAGTCCTCCGATCGTTAATCCATTAGTGTGAACCTCACCAATGATACAATAATAGGCCATGCCGGGTACAGCGAGCTCGATAGACAAGACTTGCTACCGACTATTGAAGGTACTAGCATGGTAATAATAGGTCTATCATCTTGGAGACAATGACCAGCTGCGCTCCTGTCATTAACTCCACAGGTAAAGATGGAGGGGGGGGGGGATTACAGCTATTCATGGTACCGTTGATTAATTCTTTAATGTGTTGACTTTATGCGCAATCCGGAACCTCCCGTCCCCTCGTCCCCGGTGCAAACAAACTTTAATTAGAAAGAGTCAGCGGGAACTCCCCCCTTTCCCCCAGCTCCAGCGAAACTCTAGAGCGGCCACACACGGTATACAGGTCCACACAGTCACCTGTCCTCTTCAGAGGTCTCCGATGTGACATTCGGCCCTTGGAGGATACAGACCGGAGAGGAACTACACGGAGCTAGCACGATACAGACCGGAGAGGAACTACACGGAGCTATCAAGATACAGACCGGAGAGGAACTACACGATACAGACCAGAGAGGAACTACACGGAGCTATCAAGATACAGACGGGAGAACTACACGGAGCTGCAGATACAGCCAGAGAGGAACTACACGGAGCTATCAAGTACGCCGAGAAACTACACGGAGCTAATCAAGTACAGACCGGAGGAACTACACGGAGCTAGCAGGATACAGACCAGAGAGGAACTACACGGAGCTATCAAGTACAGACGGAGAGGAACTACACGGAGCTAGCAGATACAGACCGGAGAGGAACTACACGGAGCTAGCACGATACAGACCGGAGAGGAACTACACGGAGCTATCAAGATACAGACCGGAGAGGAACTACACGATACAGACCAGAGAGGAACTACACGGAGCTATCAAGATACAGACCGGAGAGGAACTACACGGAGCTAGCAGGATACAGACCAGAGAGGAACTACACGGAGCTATCAAGATACAGACCGGAGAGGAACTACACGGAGCTATCAAGATACAGACCGGAGAGGAACTACACGGAGCTAGCAGGATACAGACCAGAGAGGAACTACACGGAGCTATCAAGATACAGACCGGAGAGGAACTACACGTAGCTAGCAGGATACAGACCGGAGAGGAACTATACTACATACACAAGGGAAATACATTCAATGCTTATTGTCACGTGTTGACTTGTTGTTAGAGAATATTGAGTGATGTGTTGATATGAACAGCAAAACACCCCAATTCGACAACATTTGTTTGTATTAGGCCGTCCTAGCTATTATCTTATCGATAGAATAGACGAGGAAATGTTGTTACCCGCCAACACACACCGGTGTTCGTGAAAAGACACAGGTGTGCTAACCCACACTGACACTGTAGGAATCCCGGGCCAATATCGGGACATGTAGGTCCCAGTTCCCAATGCCCCGACATTAAACCCCCAAGGAGCGAGTTGTCCCGGTTATTGGCGTCTCGCTGGAATCCTAACCGCGGCCTTTATTACTCAAGTTGCGGTTTTACGGTCGCTAATAAAATTAAAAACTGTGGAGTTCCCCCCCCCCCTAACCTGTTCCCCCTCTCCTCCAATACTTCCGAGATATTAACATTTTATTCTGAATTTAATGAGATAAGGCGTGTTTTTATGTTTCAAAAATAAACATAACTTTTTATGAGTTTAGAAAATGAATCGAGGGATGTAGATTGGAACTGAAGCAAGTCTTGTAGAGATCACACTAAACAACGTTAGTTTTCAACAGAGCTTACAACGTGTTGTTTATCAGAGCTTACAACAGTGAGTACAGTTCCTGTGAGTTGCGCCCGCCTTACAGCGTTATTAAAGACGTGCAGCTTGCACGGGGCTCAAACAAGGAACTCTGACTCGGACTAGCAGAACTGTGGCTAAGAGGTCTATGGAGTCACACGAGAATTGCACATCAACGCCAGCGAGACTCGAAAAGTGACCACCCGGGTCAGAGTCAGGAGTGCTAACCGTTGGCCCAGTCCTGCGACGCTGCCACACGGCAAAGGGGCGAACTACTCCTATATTCCTGGCCAGGAAATTCCCAATACTGAATTTAGAGAAAGTTTCGAGAATCTAAATGTTCATACTTTAAAACATGATTGTCTTAGTCTCTCTTCCACTTTGCCATTTGGTAACAACCTTCGTGTGGCGACCAGAGTAGTACAACCAGACCATGAGCCCCGCCTTCGTGTGGCGACCAGAGTAGTACAACCAGACCATGAGCCCCGCCTTCGTGTGACGACCAGAGTAGTACTACCAGACCATGAGCCCCGCCTTGTGTGACGACCAGAGTAGTACTACCAGACCATGAGCCCCGCCTTCGTGTGGCGACCAGAGTAGTACTACCAGACCATGAGCCCCGCCTTCGTGTGGCGACCAGAGTAAACCCCTGGGATGTACTACCAGACCATGAGCCCTGCCTTCGTGTGGCGACCAGAGTAGTACTACCAGACCATGAGCCCGCCTTCGTGTGCGACCAGAGTAGTACTACCAGACCATGAGCCCCGCCTTCGTGTGGCGACCAGAGTAGTACAACCAGACCATGAGCCCCGCCTTCGTGTGGCGACCAGAGTAGTACAACCAGACCATGAGCCCCGCCTTCGTGTGGCGACCAGAGTAGTACTACCAGACCATGAGCCCCGCCTTCGTGTGGCGACCAGAGTACTACCAGACCATGAGCCCCGCCTTCGTGTGACGACCAGAGTAGTACTACCAGACCATGAGCCCCGCCTTCGTGTGGCGACCAGAGTAGTACTACCAGACCATGAGCCCCGCCTTCGTGTGACGACCAGAGTAGTACTACCAGACCATGAGCCCAGGTGAGGGTTGCAGCTGGTCTGGGTCTGTAAGCTGAGCCACTGGAAACCTTACAAGTACAGACAGGGCTGTGGGACACACGTCACCTAGATCTAGTTTCATTTGTTCATACGTCAAGAGATGTGTGTCACTATTGATGTATCATTCCTCAAGGACTGGGATGTACGGCCCACGGGTGAGGAGGAAATGTACCAGCATGTTTGCTACACTTTATTATTATTATTATTATTATTGTTATTCGCGGTACTATCGTGTGCTTGGACTGATTATATCCGCACATGGAATTACTCTGAGCGAGAGCGAAAAGTCCTACCAATTTTGCTGGGAAAAGTTTTTTTCTACACGCCACAACCAACATGGAAGCGATGGCTTTACTTCTCTCCGAAGGAAGTTGTGCTACGGATAAATGCGCTGACCCCAGCTGTCGAGCACACTGTGCTACCTTGTCCGTGCGACGTGACTGTACGTGGAGGGTGGAGGGTGGAGGGTGCTTCCTGCGACCGAGACCTCTTGGTTTCCTTCCCACGGGAATATTCCCAACCGGCGTGACGTCAAATATACGTCAGTGACAAAATAAAATGAGCGGGAAATGGAGGTGAGCGTCGTCTGGGATTAGGGGGGGGGGGTGTTACCTCGACCCCTCGGACAGAGAAGTTTTGTGATCCAACTCGAGATTTTGATAAATAACCCCTGAAACAGAAACAGTGGTTTTCGCAATGTCTGTCTCAGTCTAGATCCCCAAACAGTTTATCTAGGTCTGAAACTTGGTATCTAGGGTTTGTCGTTGAGCTCCGCCGAGGAGATATCTAACCCTGAAATTAAGGGTAGTTTCCTGAGGGGCAAAAAGAGATCAAAAATATTTCCTCCGAATCCGCTCTAACGATTTCGATTAAATATTCAGATATTGTTTACTGTTACAAACAAAATGGCAGCTCTCGTGTTCCCGTTAAAATGACTATAAGGATATCTGATATTAGAAGAAATATCCAACGAGATTCGAAATAACGCATCATTGTAAAGTTGTGGACCATTAAAAACTGAAATATTTTATTTATAACATATTTTTATAAAACCAAGAGTTACTCAGATATTTTTCACGCAGCTCTTTGAATACAGAAATTGATTGTAACGTTCTTGGTGCACAGAGAGGTTCCTCTTGTCTTGATGTTTCTGTAACAGTGTATAACGAATCGCTAGGAACATAACATTGCAATAATAATTAAATGTATTCGAATGAAGCAAAACTATTTTTCTCGTGTTGTTGAAACGTGTTAATAAACATAAAAACTAATCTCTCTCCCTCTCTCTCTCTCTTTGTTTTAATTTCCGCACCCGTCCCCTCGCAACTTCCTGTCCAGCTACAGACAAGAGACAGGACGAAAACGCTTCCAGCCAAAAAGAGGAAAGTAATGAACTTCAAAGTGAACTTAAAACAGAAGAGTATCTTCTTTCCCTCTCAGAGTTTTACTTTAAACAGCTTCAATTAATTCACTTAAGACTGGAATTGGTCCCAGAGCGTCTGGGCGGGCAACAAAAGAGCGTGGGAGGGTGCATCCATGGGTGCCGAGCTTTCTAGGGGTGAAGATGAGGCTTCTCGATTGTCTGGAGCCTCGCACAGTCTCGAGAAGGGAAACAAAACAATGGAGAGCGGTAATTCATTTAGATACCGCCCTTGAACTCATTGCAAGATGCGAAAGAACGGACATTTGTTAGCACCAGAGAGAGTCGTAGGGACTTCCCCCGGTCTACAAACATGGCAGAGTCTCGTGACGATAATAAATGGCCCAAACAATCGTGATCATTAAATTATTCAGAACAAACCTGTTATAGACATTTAAAAAAACATCATTAAATGGATGTTTAAAAAAACTGACAGACTTGGGGACAAACAAATATACATACATGATGACAGACAGACAGTCAGACATAATATTGTAAAATCCACTTTTTGTGTTCCCAAACTAATTCTTGTAAATTCCACACATAATTACTACACATCACTATAGATCTAGTCTATTACAACATTATATCGTCATCACTATAGAACTAGTCTATTACAACAGTATATCGTCATTACTATAGATCTAGTCTATTACAACATTATATAGTCATCACTATAGAACTAGTCTATTACAACAGTATATAGTCATCACTATAGATCTAGTCTATTACAACATTATATCGCCTCGGCGCCAATTAGACCCAAAGAGGAGTGAATGAGGAAGTGTCATGGCCGTGGCTTGGACAAAAGGTTGATATGAAAACCCCGGAAAGTGCTCACTCTCGTGTCAACACATGTGGCTAAATGATGGTTTCATGCAGACTTTTCAAACACACTCTCGTGTCAACACATGTGGCTAAATGATGGTTCCATGCAGACTTTTCAAACACACTCTCGTGTCAACACATGTGGCTAAATGATGGTTCCATGCAGACTTTTCAAACACACTCTCGTGTCAACACATGTGGCTAAATGATGGTTCCATGCAGACTTTTCAAACACACTCTCGTGTCAACACATGTGGCTAAATGATGGTTCCATGCAGACTTTTCAATCACACTCTCGTGTCAACACATGTGGCTAAATGATGGTTCCATGCAGACTTTTCAAACACACTCTCGTGTCAACACATGTGGCTAAATGATGGTTCCATGCAGACTTTTCAAACACACTCTGTGTCAACACATGTGGCTAAATGATGGTTCCATGCAGACTTTTCAAACACACTCTCGTGTCAACACATGTGGCTAAATGATGGTTCCATGCAGACTTTTCAAACACACTCTCGTGTCAACACATGTGGCTAAATGATGGTTCCATGCAGACTTTTCAAACACACTCTCGTGTCAACACATGTGGCTAAATGATGGTTCCATGCAGACTTTTCAAACACACTCTCGTGTCAACCATGTGGCTAAATGATGTTCATGCAGACTTCAAACACACTCTGTGTCTAACATGTGCTAAATATGGTTCATGCGACTTTTCAAGACACATCTGTCCAACACATGTGCTAATGATGTCTGAGATTTTCAAACACACTCTCGTTCAACATTGCTAATATGGTTCTCAGACTTCAACCTCTGTTAACATGGTAATATGTTCATGAGTTTTCAAACAACTCGCGTGTTCAGCCGTTCTCAAGACGACAATTGTGTTGCTGTAACATTCTGTTGTTATTATTATCACATGTCACATAATCACTACCATATATTGCATTAAATAATTAGGATTAATGAGCCACGGCTAGTTTAAGTTTTATATGTAAGGTCCAAAGTCAAAATGATGCTATTCTGTCGATTGTTTCCAAACCAGAATGATCAAAGAAACACAACTCGGTGGGCCGGACAGAATCTCAGGAGTTACAACCAACTAGCTCGTTCTAAACCACATTACAAAAATAATAGTGGACGATCTGGAAATAACAATGTTTTGAGATTTCCCTGATGGTTCCTTGTTTTCCAGGCCTGTACCAGCTCTGTACTCACCAGAGATACACCTCACAGGACTGTACCAGCTCTGTACTCACCAGAGATACACCTCACAGGACTGTACCAGCTCTGTACTCACCAGAGATACACCTCACAGGACTGTACCAGCTCTGTACTCACCAGAGATTACTACCACTCCACAGGCACGTACCAGCTCTGTACTCACCAGAGATACACCTCAACAGCTCTGTACTCACCAGAGATACACCTCAGGCACGTACTCACCAGAGATACACCTCACAGGCATGTACCAGCTCTGTACTCACCAGAGATACACCTCACAGCTCTGTACTCACCAGAGATACACCTCACAGGACTGTACCAGCTCTGTACTCACCAGAGATACACCTCACAGGCTGTACCAGCTCTGTACTCACCAGAGATACACCTCACAGGACTGTACCAGCTCTGTACTCACCAGAGATACACCTCACAGGACTGTACTCACCAGAGATACACCTCACAGTGACTGTACTCACCAGAGATACACCTCACAGACTGTAAGCTGTACTCACCAGAGATACACCTCACAGGCTGTACTCACCAGAGATACACCTCACAGCTGACGTGTACTCACCAGAGATACACCTCACAGCTGTGTACTCACCAGAGATACACCTCACAGCTGTGTACTCACCAGAGATACACCTCACAGGACTGTACTCACCAGAGATACACGAGTACGAAACATGGGCAACTTCCTCACCTGAAACAAAAACCAACGAAACATTAAAAACTGGAACGTTTGTATATTTCCTGTTACTTACTTAGTTACTACACATATAGGCTAGACTATTCTAAGAATCTCTAAGACGAAACAACCACCAGACCCCTGAACGTTACTTTATTACCTATTGCAAGGACCTCCAGGACAACTTGCAAACGTCACCGTCTCAAGGGGGTTCTTGGGATTACCCATAGTCCCCTGCGGTGTGGAATAGTCAGCTCTCCAATTCCCCCCACCCACCCCGCTCATGGGATTAGCAAAGGGGGGGGGATTAAAACCCTCCTCAGAGCCCCCCCATTTTGTTTATCCTCATATTGACCCCCGAGGGAACCTCTATGAAGAGAACACAAGCAATTACCGAACGTGGAAAATTAATTTTCCGCCTCGCATGTCGGACATACGGACTAACATGTTACATGTTGGGAGGGATATCCTGATGTGCTAATCATGTCACCCAACATGTCTGTCGTCACTCTCGCCCTCATTCAGAGTCTCGAGGCTCTGTGGTCCTTGGTTCAATGCCAAGGGCAGGGGTGTTATGTTCAACTTGGGTTAAATATTGATTAAACCTTTAAAACGAACTGTTTACGGGAAGAAATAGACTTATACATATATGTTGGTTGTCCATAAACACTTGAACGCAACAACCAATACAGGCAGGAGCAGAGAATGGATGTTTGTGAATAGAATGGGGTTGTTTAATAAGGGAGGGGGTTGAAAACAATCTGACAAGACAGTGGCGTGCGTGCCTTATAATGGATACATCGCACTCGATATTCCTGACGTCATCAGTTCTCCCCCTCGCTGTGCTCTTGAGCGACAATTGTACATGTTCACTAGTCAGTCTATTGGTGGACACTCTACCAATCCTATCGAGCTGTAGATTCACACACAAACCCTTTGACCTCGACTTGAGAGAGTTCTCCCCTGGGTTAGACTCAGTATTATATTATTCACCATCAAATTACTATTAATGATGAATAAACTAAGACCAGATTCGAACCAGGGCATCCGTCACCAGCAATCCAGTTGTTGAAAAGATGACGTCTTGAGCCATGTGGCCATCAGTACCGTGTATCCAACTTGTATGTGTCTTGTTTGAGACCAGAGTAGTATATTATATTATATATATTACCACCCCCTCCATTAGAAAACTAAGACGTGCTATTTTAATTTAACACGCGAGGTCTTTATTTAACCAAGCGGTAAATTAAAATGCAATTTCTTCTCTTCTCTAAGAATGGTTATAGAGGAAGGAGGCGAGGAGGGCGCAGACAGGGGAGGCAATACATTATGCTAATAGGATATAGAATGCGAACGTTACGGTTTGAAGCAGGAACACTAGTAGCAATACTTGCTCCGGTGGCAGCATGGTTTAAGACGCTACTTTTGCAGTAGAATAGACCACCAATGACATGGAGATTGGGGTTTGAATCTGGGTCGGGTGTACTGAGGGTGGTTTTCCAAAATGGTTTTCCATTCTCTCTATCCATGCAAATGGGGGTACACTGTCTCTGACCACTATCGTATAACTCGAATGGTTAGTAAGCCAATTGTTTTGACCATTCCACGGTAACAGGTTCTTGACTGGTTCAAACAGTGCGTCCCTCCTGGCTCCATTGACCAATATGTTGCCCAGTTCTGCTTTAGGGGGTAAGGATGGGATGAGGATGAGGATGATAGAGAGGAGGCGAGGAGAACTACTCGTGGGAAAGCCCCGGTGTATCTAAACGACGGAAATATAATCTTGTTTTGATGATAAAACTGATGAGTAAAATGCGGTCATTGCCGCTGCCACTTCAATTAAAACATAGCTAATGTCACAAGTGTCGCCACACAACCACACAGTATTTAGTCCGTGTGTAAGACGAGGAGGTGTGGCTCCTTCCTCCATGTCCCTTGTCCGACCTTACAATCCTATTCTAAAACAATTATTTCTCAACTGCTGCTTTGATTCCCAAATGAAGCGACTCTTGAGTTAACTACCCCTCCTCCCCCAAAAGAGGGTTCATGAACACCTCCAGGCGACCAGGAGGAGGAGGGGGTGTCTTGTAAAATGTAATTACAGAGAAATCCAATCCGACATTGATGCTCGTTCGACAAAGCTGCCTTTAATCATCCCAGCCCTTTCCAAGTCTCCATTCCTCTAACAATCTCCCCCCCCCCCCCCCGGGTTTAATTAAACTCTTTTTCCCTCCCCTCCCGGAAAAGGAAACAAGCTGTGAAAGGGTCATTAGCACCGAGGAACAAGAAACTCCCCAAGTGTAGTCAACACGTGTCGTGTTTCAACATCATTCATCTCCTAGGGAGGTTAAACTTGATGAAGCTGGACATCCCTTTCGACCAACAAATACATTCCTCATGTTAGGTCAGAGTACTCTCGGCTTAGGAATAGAAATAGAAAGGTAAGAAGACACAAATAACGCACTTAAAACATTGTGTTGACATTAAACTGGTTTTTTTTTCGGTACATTTACACCAGCAATTATTGTTCTTATCTAATTTGCGTGTTATGAATTCAAATCTGAAGTTAGTTTTTCTCTGTAAGCTTTAGATTGTTTGCAATTCAACATTTTCATTTTTCGAGAAATGTTGACGCCTCTCGCATGGTGACATGGTTTATCTAGGAATGTATGGTCATGTAGGCTTAAACCACCGTCTTGACGGAGATATCGTTAAGTATTCACACAAACGTGTAGGTGCATCCCAATATGTATTCAAGTTTGAAAAAAAGGCATAAAAATCACTTTTGGAGAGTAAAATATGTGTCGCCCCTTGTCAAATAGGAAACATTTATCCATTATTATCAAATATGAGTATGCAATAATGCTTTTACTTTAAATTAACATACATTTGGACCCAAAGATTATATATAGGTGATTCAGAACAACTGATATAGATGGAATGCAAAGTTCAAATAGGTTCTATTCAGACAAGAATTTGTTCTTGTAGCTCTGGCGTTGGTGAGCTTTCCCGGGGCCATCTCTCGTCACGAGGTCTCGATGCTCATCACTAACAGTCCCAAGGTTCTCGGGGAATTGATCAAGGTGACTATTCAGGAAATGGACCTTGACACTCGTGTTCCAACGAAGGTTGCCAACAACATTCTAGTAACGAGTACCTGAATAGTTTTCTGCCTTTTTGTTACCAAGAAAGTTTTGTATAACTGCCACGAAAGACAGCCTCTCCTTGTCATTCATGTTCATGAGAAACTTCTCATCACGTACAAGGTCGCAAATTCGAGGTCCAATGAACACATCTGCCTTGAGCTTCTCGAAATACAAAGCAGGAATAGAGAAAACTAAATGTTGAAAACATTCAGCATCAGTATTTAGAACGGTATGCAAGATCGTTA
>JBCFYV010000935.1:72941149-72951681 GCA_039000515.1 Timema cristinae | reverse complement strand
TTCTGCCATGATAAGCTAGTTTGAGCTTCAGATTTATTTGTGATAACTTTGGAGCCAAAGCTATAGGGTTTGAATCTTTTCAAAGATGTATTTATTATATAAAAATAAAAAAAGATCAGAGGAAGATTACTCCGCAACAGTCTCGTCTAGTCTGGTTTTTTGGGGACTGGGAAGTCGGAGTTCAAATCTAGACTGGGTGTATAAACATAATTACATTAAATGCATTTCACTGTGGATGGTTTAATCTAGATTAGGTAACCTACTATGAAAACAAAATAGTATATCTCTTAGGGGATCGCATGGTCTAAGGCGCTACTCTCACGATATACTAACTGGAATGTGAGGGTTCGAATTTCGATAGGGTTTTTACCTAAATGATTCCACACACTACTCAATTCAAATGCGGGCACACCTCCTCTAAACTCAATCTTCCTCATCCCTAACACATTGGTGTAATTAGATGATATGGACTGTCATGTTACCCCCAAGAGACAGCGTTTCTGTTCTACTGGTTGCATCACAGGGGCAGCTGGGACTTTATCTAGAACTCCTTATCTTCTCTCGCGCTGCATTAAATATTAATGATTATGTTCAATGTTAAGCTAGTTTGTTAGTCGTGAGTTGTTATTAGTAAAAAAAATCCCTTATTGCACAGAGCTTTGTGCATCTCGAGAGAGAGAGACGAGAAATAACTCAATACATTCAGCCAGGACTTGATCCCCGACCTCCAATCACGGCTGCACACGAATGGACGAAGTTAAACCACCAATTCAAGTAATAAATGACCTGACTGTACTACATCAGTAATAACAAGTGTGGAATACAGGAGCGCCTGTCTATGTAGAGTGTAGGCCACCCAACAAACACAGGTTATTGCTAGAGGAGGCCCTGGGCCAACTTGGTCGTGATCACTGGACCCTAACAAACTGATACAGGCCGTACTAGATAGCTGAGACTGCTTGGAGATACTAGTACAACCAGAGGTGGAGAGACTGGCTGGAGGCACTAGTACAACCAGAGGTGGTGAGTATATTGTGCAGCTTTCTAGATATGTCCACTGGGTTGGTGGAAAACTTGTTTGCTATGGCTTGTAAATTTGTAAACCATCTGGTTTTTTTAAAACCTGTCTCTGTATTGTAAGCTTCGCACAAAACTTAATTTCTTCATAAAGAGCAATTAGCAATTTTATTTCACCATCACTCCCCTTTTTGAAGGCGAGCATCATAAAGAGAGACAACCAACTAAAGGAAAATATCGAAATGGTCTGGATGTTCCATGGGAGGATGCTGGAGAGGGAAGCTGGGTCTCTGGAACACACTCCAGCGAGATCACTTGCCATCTATCTGCACCTTTATGGATCCACCAGGAGAAATAACTTTCAAAGCTAGACTTATTCTATCATACGTTCTGAGGACCCCCTTACTTAACCTAATACAACGTCTGTAAGTTACTTGCCGTGTCACGCGTCACTTGTTCCTAGAACCTTCCAACTGTCGTGAGCAGAGTTAACCTAAGGCTTCATCAACAAGACACGCTTCGTCGCTTACAAACTGTCTCCCGGTGACGTCATGACACAACACAAGTTTAAAGTTGTGAAGTATCCCCCAATTCCTCGGGACCCAATGGTCGGACAATTAATGTCATTGTTTGTTTGGATTTAGGTTAATTACAAGAGTGTTGAGGTTTGCTTACGTACACCCACATTCCGTACGAATGGACATATCTGACAGCTTTAAAAGTTGCTAGTTTTACTTTCACATATTCATACGTCAAGTAATATGAGCTGCAGCTGTCACTTTTGGTAGATTTTACGCTATCAATGACCGCAAACAAAATGGGCAATGTTTGTATTTGTAAAAGTCCCTTCCTATGGAGATTGG
The DNA here is from genome assembly GCA_039000515.1 of Timema cristinae. NCBI lineage: Eukaryota > Metazoa > Arthropoda > Insecta > Phasmatodea > Timematidae > Timema > Timema cristinae. The sequence goes on along the minus strand of JBCFYV010000935.1, from coordinate 72,949,801 downwards.
ACTGTAGATCGCTGTTATCGGAGGAGTGGTGAATCACACATCTGATGGTCAGTGGTCCTGTTATCTCCTCCTATGGAGATTGGACTGTAGATCGCTCTGTTATCGGAGGAGTGGTGAATAACACATCTGATGGTCAGTGGTCCTGTTATCTCTCCAGGTGTTTGACGTGCACAGGGATAATTTAACCTAGGACAACACTAACACGTGAAACACCCAAACAGAGAGTAGCGAGTTGAACCATGCGGCCAACGGAGCAGGTTTAGTTGAACACATCTCCAAGTTTCTACTGAGACAAACCCTTCAGGAAACTTCCCTCACTCTTCATCCAGTACACTGCTCTGAGACACTAGATACTTCCCTCACTCTTCATCCAGTACACTGCTCTGAGACACTAGATAATTCCCTCACTCCTCATCCAGTACACTGCTCTGAGACACTAGATACTTCCCTCACTCCTGGTCACACACACTCGGGCATCATTTCATCTGCAGAGGTTCACTCTGACAGCTAGCAGTCTTACCTTGACTGATTACACTATGACTGTCTTATAATCAACACCATAGTGGAACCAAGCAAGGTTAAACGGAACGTAGTTGCTAAGTTTTAAGAGGGCTGTTTAGACAGCTGCATTATGTTCTCATGAAAATGACACAAATACAAATTGATATTTTAGAAATCGTGGTGTGGCCCTAACTCGGTCATAAATTGAACCTGTACTGCATTCATGCGGAACAAATTTCGAAATAGGTGAGAATCTGATATTTGAAGTTCTCTGACAAGTGTTGAACATGGCCCAAGCTGAGATCTTCGTTCAACCCAGTGTTTTTATAAAACATGTGTGCTTACAATAAATAAGAGCCGCACGTTCTTGTGGATAACTCCACTGCTGGCTATCAACAAACTCTCGTTGCAATAACTCCACCGCTGGCTATCAACAAACTCTCGTTGCAATAACTCCACTGCTTGCTATCAACAAACTCTCGTTGCAATAACTCCACTGCTGGCTATCAACAAACTCTCGTTGCAATAACTCAACCGCTGGCTATCAACAAACTCTCGTTGCAATAACTCAACCGCTGGCTATCAACAAACTCTCGTTGCAATAACTCAACCGCTGGCTATCAACAAACTCTCGTTGCAATAACTCCACTGCTGGCTATCAACAAACTCTCGTTGCAATAACTCCACTGCTGGCTATCAACAAACTCTCGTTGCAATAACTCCACCGCTGGCTATCAACAAACTCTCGTTGCAATAACTCAACCGCTGGCTATCAACAAACTCTCGTTGCAATAACTCCACTGCTGGCTATCAACAAACTCTCGTTGCAATAACTCCACCGCTGGCTATCAACAAACTCTCGTTGCAATAACTCCACCGCTGGCTATCAACAAACTCTCGTTGCAATAACTCAACCGCTGGCTATCAACAAACTCTCGGGTCGTACTGACAAGGTACTGAGAGTCTCGGGTCGTACTGACAAGGTACTGAGAGTAAACTCTCGTGAGATAGTCTCTCTCCCGCGGCCCCGCACCTTCATGTGCGCATACTAACTGCGCAGTTGTTTAGTCCTGTGAAATGTCCCAAACAGGAAGTGGCTAGTTCTTTGCTCTATTACTTCCGGTGATCCGAGACCAGAAGTAAACATCGCAGCCTGCACTTGTCCGGGGCGGGTTGGGGGGAGGGGGACAGGGACCACTGACATCTCAGTGTGTCTCTGATAACAAACATTACAAGTTGTATCGACTACTTTATGTTACAGTGGAGAGCTGGACAATCTCAAACGAACATATATATGATAGTAGAGTGGCTCCAATTAAAAACTAGACGTAGAATGATATTATCTGTGTGACTATATCAGCCCGTGTCAGGAACTGAGCAAGCTACCCCCACCCCCTGTCTGGAACTGAGCGAGCTACCCCCCACCCCCTGTCAGGAACTGAGCAAGCTACCCCCCACCCCCTGTCAGGAACTGAGCGAGCTACCCCCCACCCCCTGTCAGGAACTGAGCAAGCTACCCCCCACCCCCACCCCCTGTCAGGAACTGAGCGAGCTACCCCCCACCCCCTGTCAGGAACTGAGCGAGCTACCCCCCACCCCTGTCAGGAACTGAGCAAGCTACCCCCCACCCCCTGTCAGGAACTGAGCGAGCTACCCCCCACCCCTGTCAGGAACTGAGCAAGCTACCCCCCACCCCCACCCCCTGTCAGGAACTGAGCAAGCTACCCCCCACCCCCTGTCAGGAACTGAGCGAGCTACCCCCCACCCCCTGTCAGGAACTGAGCAAGCTACCCCCCACCCCCACCCCCTGTCAGGAACTGAGCGAGCTACCCCCCACCCCCTGTCAGGAACTGAGCGAGCTACCCCCCACCCCCTGTCAGGAACTGAGCGAGCTACCCCCCACCCCCTGTCAGGAACTGAGCAAGCTACCCCCCACCCCCTGTCAGGAACTGAGCGAGCTACCCCCCACCCCCTGTCAGGAACTGAGCAAGCTACCCCCCACCCCCACCCCCTGTCAGGAACTGAGCGAGCTACCCCCCACCCCCTGTCAGGAACTGAGCGAGCTACCCCCCACCCCCTGTCAGGAACTGAGCAAGCTACCCCCCACCCCCTGTCAGGAACTGAGCGAGCTACCCCCACCCCCTGTCAGGAACTGAGCAAGCTACCCCCCACCCCCACCCCCTGTCAGGAACTGAGCAAGCTACCCCCCACCCCCTGTCAGGAACTGAGCGAGCTACCCCCCACCCCCTGTCTGGATATCAATATTCACGGCGTCCACTGTCACATAAATCTTCGTCTCCGCCACTCTCGGCCCGGGCTATGTCCCCCCCTCCCCCTCTTTTCATCAATTACAAGTTGTTATGTACCGGTCTGCCACGTTCATTCATGTGACGCATAAAACTAACTCCTCGTTCGGCCACGAGGAGCGCTGACAGTCTCGTTCCTCGGCCCGTGATTCATATCGTCCAATGAGGAGGTGAGACTTGCGATCCAGACAACAAGAGCCCCTTTACGACCTCCAGAACAACCACAATCAACATTGGCTGCGAGTTGAGACTGACGCCTTAGTCTGCGTGATTAGTGCCATCACACGCTATTGATAGGATGACAAGACATTATTTTGTAGGACTGAGAGCGATGTGTGGGATAGCTCCTACTGACAGTCGCTAGTGGTCAGCTTACTTAGGATACAAACAGGACAGAGCTGTGGTCAGTAACATCAGCTCTAGGAGATAAATCGTACCATATTGCGGTTTTTACAAAGTAGACACTGCAGTAAATGACCAGGTAGACACCCCAGTAAATGACCAGATAGACACTCCAGTAAATGACCAGGTAGACACCCCAGTAAATGACCAGGTAGACACTCCAGTAAATGACCAGGTAGACACTCCAGTAAATGACCAGGTAGACACTCCAGTAAATGACCAGGTAGACACTCCAGTAAATGACCAGGTAGACACTCCAGTAAATGACCAGGTAGACACTCCAGTAAATGACCAGGTAGACACTCCAGTAAATGACCAGGTAGACACTGCAGTAAATGACCAGGTAGACATCGCAGTAAATGACCAGGTAGACACTCCAGTAAATGACCAAATAGACACTCCAGTAAATGACCAGGTAGACACTCCAGTAAATGACCAGGTAGACACTCCAGTAAATGACCAGATAGACACTCCAGTAAATGACCAGGTAGACACCCCAGTAAATGACCAGGTAGACACTCCAGTAAATGACCAGGTAGACACTGCAGTAAATGACCAGGTAGACACTGCAGTAAATGACCAGGTAGACATCGCAGTAAATGACCAGGTAGACACTCCAGTAAATGACCAAATAGACACTCCAGTAAATGACCAGGTAGACACTCCAGTAAATGACCAGGTAGACACCCCAGTAAATGACCAGGTAGACACTCCAGTAACAAGTAGTGTTAATAGTGTTCACACGTTAAGTCACGTGATATGCAACAGTCCCCGTTGATAAGTTCTAAACTGTCTCATCAGATGTGTTGAGTTTACCAGGGGGTGTACTGTAAGGAGCAGCCCCTGGTACACAGGCAACACGCAATGGACACTTTACTCCTCCCCGTTGGAACAGGTTCTCACGATAGACAAGAGACAATCATTTGTCATTCCAGCCTTGATACATCCTGTAGAACGTTCCAGGAGGGGAGACGAGTGAGCTGACGCCATCATGACGGTCTCCATGGCAACACGAGGCGACAAAACAACAGATGATAGTGGTTTACTTGGGAGGTCGCACCAAGGACCTCGTCTTCAAACCAAACTAAACTATGTAGGAACATATTACAGTTGGTCGTACAACATTTCCTGGGTTTCCCTGACATGTGACATGTAGGATACCTTATTGCACCCCATTAGTCATCAGATATCGCCACATGTCAAAGATATTCACTTTAATCATACAACTGGCTATATCTACAAACATATCTATCTTTGAGGGCGTTCAACAAAATTCATCACCAGAATTTGCCTGGAGAGAGAATCAAAAACTTTCCTCGACTCACTACTCCAGGCACCGAACCCCGAGCTACCGAGTCAGTAAGTCTGCCTTGGTATGTTGTAGAGAATCCTGACATTATAGAACATGACGTTACAGCTTGCGCCACAAAATGACATTATTTAGAGTGTAACAATGAAAACATCCGTCCCTGGATGTACAACATCAAATTGAATATTATGATTCAAAACAAACATTCCAAACAGTGTTTAATTAGGTTAATTTAACGACGTTATGAAATTAACACTTGCCCGGGATAAATAAACCGACCAACTCGAATGACGTCACTGCGATGAACTCAGTTAAATACGTTATTCAACTTTTCAAGAACCTGGACCTTTGAGCACGTGGTCTGGATGTCAGGCTCACATAGGCTGATCCACCGGTGACAGTTTGACTCCAGGCTGGATGTATTAGACAAAACAACAAGAGTCGACCAGAAGATAGCAAGGATAGGACGACGTGAGCTTGGTCCTATATTTACCTCCAGTCAAGATCCTGGTATCTACCCTCCAGTCAAGATCCTGGTATCTACCCTCCAGTCAAGATCCTGGTATCTACCCTCCAGTCAAGTTCCTGGTATCTACCCTCCAGTCAAGATCCTGGTATCTACCCTCCAGTCAAGATCCTGGTATCTACCCTCCAGTCAAGATCCTGGTATCTATCCTCCAGTCAAGATCCTGGTATCTATCCTCCAGTCAAGTTCCTGGTATCTATCCTCCAGTCAAGATCCTGGTATCTATCCTCCAGTCAAGATCCTGGTATCTACCTCCAGTCAAGATCCTGGTATCTACCCTCCAGTCAAGATCCTGGTATCTACCCTCCAGTCAAGTTCCTGGTATCTACCCTCCAGTCAAGATCCTGGTATCTATCCTCCAGTCAAGTTCCTGGTATCTTTGATCCAGTCAAGATCCTGGTATCTATCCTCCAGTCAAGTTCCTGGTATCTTTGATCCAGTCAAGATCCTGGTATCTATCCTCCAGTCAAGATCCTGGTATCTATCTCCAGTCAAGATCCTGGTATCTACCCTCCAGTCAAGATCCTGGTATCTATCCTCCAGTCAAGTTCCTGGTATCTTTGATCCAGTCAAGATCCTGGTATCTATCCTCCAGTCAAGTTCCTGGTATCTTTGATCCAGTCAAGATCCTGGTATCTATCCTCCAGTCAAGATCCTGGTATCTTTGATCCAGTCAAGTTCCTGGTATCTATCCCCCAGTCAAGTTCCTGGTATCTACCCTCCAGTCAAGATCCTGGTATATTTGATCCAGTCAAGTTCCTGGTATCTATCCCCCAGTCAAGATCCTGGTATCTACCCCCCAGTCAAGTTCCTGGTATCTATCCTCCAGTCAAGATCCTGGTATCTATTCTCCAGTCAAGATCCTGGTATCTTTGATCCAGTCAAGTTCCTGGTATCTATCCTCCAGTCAAGATCCTGGTATCTATCCTCCAGTCAAGATCCTGGTATCTTTGATCCAGTCAAGTTCCTGGTATCTATCCCCCAGTCAAGATCCTGGTGTCTATCCTCCAGTCAAGATCCTGGTGTCTATCCTCCAGTCAAGATCCTGGTATCTACCCTCCAGTCAAGTTCCTGGTATCTATCCTCCAGTCAAGATCCTGGTATCTATCCTCCAGTCAAGATCCTGGTATCTTTGATCCAGTCAAGTTCCTGGTATCTATCCCCCAGTCAAGATCCTGGTATCTATCCTCCAGTCAAGATCCTGGTATCTATCCTCCAGTCAAGATCCTGGTATCTACCCTCCAGTCAAGTTCCTGGTATCTATCCTCCAGTCAAGTTCCTGGTATCTATCCTCCAGTCAAGATCCTGGTATCTATCCTCCAGTCAAGATCCTGGTATATTTGATCCAGTCAAGTTCCTGGTATCTATCCCCCAGTCAAGATCCTGGTATCTACCCCCCAGTCAAGTTCCTGGTATCTACCCTCCAGTCAAGATCCTGGTATCTATCCTCCAGTCAAGATCCTGGTATCTATTCTCCAGTCAAGATCCTGGTATCTTTGATCCAGTCAAGTTCCTGGTATCTATCCTCCAATCAAGATCCTGGTATCTACCCTCCAGTCAAGTTCCTGGTATCTATCCCCCAGTCAAGATCCTGGTATCTATCCCCCAGTCAAGATCCTGGTATCTATCCCCCAGTCAAGATCCTGGTATCTACCCTCCAGTCAAGTTCCTGGTATCTATCCTCCAGTCAAGATCCTGGTATCTATTCTCTTTCCTCCATAGCTATGAGTGAAATATCAAATATTGCGTTTGATTCAACCTCTGCTATATTCAATGTTCTAGCCGGAGAAGTGAACCCTGGACCTGCTCTAGCGAGTGACTAGCGAGACCAAGGCGAGGGTTCGAATCCCCACTGGAGCTCGGTCGGGGACAGTTCCAACTTGTCCTGTGACAAGTTGAGGCGGATCTGATTAACTTCTCCACCAGTAGCCAACATTAAAAGAATATCCACCCCTAATTAAACTTCCGGCCATGCAGCTCTGTGCTGCGGTTGCGCTACTTAAAACATGTTCAGGGGCAAAACACAACCAAAAATACAAGTGAAGTTGGCGAGCGGCAAGTTTAACCAACTTCTCCTCCTTAACCAGAGCCAACACTTCTCACGCGTGAACTTTTGAAACTAATCTTTTACCGAGAGGAAGTCATACCAGCAGTGGGGGGGAGGGGGTGATACAGTATCTGCCCATTGGAGGGGCAAGTGAGGGGGAATATTGATGGGCTCGAGTCTTACCGAGTCCGTACAGTCCGGATTGGTGAGACAGACACCTTGAACACAGAGAGGAACTTCTCCACCAATGAAGCAAAATAAACAATAACTCGATCCAGGTTAAGAAGAATATGTTGTATTCGAGTCACGGACCATCAACCATCGTTGATAAAAGCCTGTTGTTGATCAACGTTGATCATCCCGTGTCGTTGAGAGAGATTTGAAGCGATGCAATGACCGGAAGATGAGTTGGTTCTTAGCAAATTGAATCTCGCAACGTCACAACTTTCATCATAGCGAGCCTGTACCGCTGGAAAGATGCCCCCCTCAAAACTTGGGATTTTATCAACGAAACAAAAAACTTTGCGTGACAAAAATTCCCTATAGCCTCCCCCCTCCCCGTTCCTCTTTTATCGCCAACTGGAAACAATGCCAGCTTGGAGGCAGACAGACACAAGTCACGATATTGAAATAAACACTTTGTCGAGCTTTTTATAAGGCAGAGAATATTTACACTTAACAGTTTTAAATTTCCAAAATGGACGTAATGTATGTTTTGGTTGTATAAATGCTTCCTTCTCATTTCCGGTAATAATAGGATATTCCAGTTCAGATGAATTAACGTTTATCCGGTCCACACCACGGTTCAAACGATTCACATGCAGTCCAATTACGATAAGAAGGGTATTTTACCAAATACAAACATGTTCTGTGCTCAACATTGATAATATTTTATTATTGTTATTGATATTATCTATCAACAACTGACTTGACGTATGAATATATACTAGTATATCTAGTAGCTATCGTATCTGATAGATAACAAGTGCAAATGAAGTGTTTTAGGTTAAAGGTATTTTGTGTCGCTTTAGCTCTCTAGTCGGGCGAATAACATACTCTGCAGGGGAAAACTGGAAGAAACTGTTCGCTGGCTCTAACAAGATCCTTTCCCCCCCTTCCCCCTTCCCAACCCTTAAAGTCACAATACGGGGATAGGAGAGACTATCCTGTAATAACCTCCCTAAGAGCTCTAACAACAAACATGTTGAACACGGGGATAGGAGAGACTATCCTAAGAGCCCTAACAACAAACATGTTGAACACGGGGATAGGAGAGACTACTAAGAGCCCTAACAACAAACATGTTGAACACGGGACTAAATGATGGAGGATAATCACAGCCACGATGAAACATATTCTTTAAACACAAATATATACCTGGTTCTAAAACGATCATTTAAATACGCAGGTCACGTGATAGGCCACGCCGTCTTTCCCCCTCTCTGACCGACACAGTGTATAGTGTATAGTGTAAAGTGTATAAAGTATGCGAAACACAAACAGAACAAGTCGGGTCGAATGTCGGTTTCCTAACAATTCAAGATGGCTCCTCTCCCACAAA
>JBCFYV010000935.1:72605938-72941049 GCA_039000515.1 Timema cristinae | reverse complement strand
ACAGTAATACATGGACTGGAGAACACTATCAACAGTAATACATGGACTGGAGAACACTATCGACAGTAATACATGGACTGGAGAACACAATCGACAGTAATACATGGACTGGAGAACACAATCGACAGTAATACATGGACTGGAGAACTCAATCGACAGTAATACATGGACTGGAGAACACAATCAACAGTAATACATGGACTGGAGAACACTATCAACAGCAATACATGGACTGGAGAACACAATCAACAGCAATACATGGACTGGAGAACACAATCAACAGCAATACATGGACTGGAGAACACAATCAACAGTAATACATGGACTGGAGAACACAATCAACAGTAATACATGGACTGGAGAACACTATCAACAGCAATACATGGACTGGAGAACACAATCAACAGTAATACATGGACTGGAGAACACTATCAACAGTAATACATGGACTGGAGAACACAATCAACAGTAATACATGGACTGGAGAACACAATCAACAGTAATACATGGACTGGAGAACACAATCAACAGTAATACATGGACTGGAGAACACTATCAACAGCAATACATGGACTGGAGAACACAATCAACAGCAATACATGGACTGGAGAACACAATCAACAGTAATACATGGACTGGAGAACACAATCAACAGTAATACATGGACTGGAGAACTCAATCGACAGTAATACATGGACTGGAGAACACAATCAACAGCAATACATGGACTGGAGAACACAATCAACAGTAATACATGGACTGGAGAACACAATCAACAGTAATACATGGACTGGAGAACACAATCAACAGCAATACATGGACTGGAGAACACTATCAACAGCAATACATGGACTGGAGAACACAATCAACATCAATACATGGACTGGAGAACACAATCAACAGTAATACATGGACTGGAGAACACAATCAACAGTAATACATGGACTGGAGAACACTATCAACAGTAATACATGGACTGGAGAACACTATCGACAGTAATACATGGACTGGAGAACACAATCGACAGTAATACATGGACTGGAGAACTCAATCGACAGTAATACATGGACTGGAGAACACAATCGACAGTAATACATGGACTGGAGAACACTATCAACAGCAATACATGGACTGGAGAACACAATCAACAGCAATATATGGACTGGAGAACACAATCAACAGCAATACATGGACTGGAGAACACAATCAACAGTAATACATGGACTGGAGAACACTATCAACAGCAATACATGGACTGGAGAACACAATCAACAGCAATACATGGACTGGAGAACACAATCAACAGTAATACATGGACTGGAGAACACAATCAACAGTAATACATGGACTGGAGAACACAATCAACAGCAATACATGGACTGGAGAACACTATCAACAGTAATACATGGACTGGAGAACACTATCAACAGTAATACATGGACTGGAGAACACTATCAACAGCAATACATGGACTGGAGAACACTATCAACAATAATACATGGACTGGAGATCACAGTTGACAGAACTAGTTCTGATAATGCAATTGGTTCTATTAATTTTATTCTCGCCCGCTACGGTGGTCACATGGTCTAAGGCGTTACTCTCACAATATACTAGACTGTCAATAACAGGGAGATCGGAGTTTGAATCTTGGTCGAGTGTACTGAGGGGGGTTTTACAAAATGGTTTTCCACAATCCCTCCATGCAAATACGAGTGTATTTCCTCTAAATGCAACCTTCCTCTAGCCTAACTCACTTAACGTACTTAGTACATAAGCGTAAACTTTAACATGAAGTAATACGTAGTGCTAAATAGTAGCAATATTATCTGATAATAGCAATAAAACGTGCGAATGAAACAAATGTCATGCCAGCAGATAGCTCTAGAGAGCTGCAACAAGTGCCAGCAGATAGCTCTAGACAGCTGCAACAAGTGCCAGCAGATAGCTCTAGACAGTCACAACTCTCTAAAGTGCCAGCAGATAGCTCTAGACAGCTGCAACAAGTGCCAGCAGATAGCTCTAGACAGCTGCAACAAGTGCCAGCAGATAGCTCTAGACAGCTGCAACAAGTGCCAGCAGATAGCTCTAGACAGCTGCAACAAGTGCCAGCAGATAGCTCTAGACAGTCACAACTCTCTAAAGTGCCAGCAGATAGCTCTAGACAGTCACAACTCTCTAAAGTGCCAGCAGATAGCTCTAGACAGTCACAACTCTCTAAAGTGCCAGCAGATAGCTCTAGAGAGCTGCAACAAGTGCCAGCAGATAGCTCTAGTTGGCCGGTAAAACAAAAGATACCGCACTCAGTATCTCATGAATATTTATCTCCGAAATACGTTTCAACGGTTTGGAGGGGGGATAAAGGACAACTTTTTCCATCAGTTTGAGGAGAGGGGGGTGTTTTTTTTAGAACAAAGACAAGAACGTCGGAGGTACAAGAAAAAACAAACCAATGAGAGAGAGTTCATTTATTTTAAAATATTATTTAAGAGTACATTGAAAGTGGCCAGAACTATACACAACAGAACACAATAGAATACAGAAGAGAATAGACAACAGAACACAAGATAATACAGAAGAGAACACAAAGAAAGTGGCCAGAACTAATAATACACAACAGAACACAATAGAATACAGAAGAGAATACACAACAGAACACAATAGAATACAGAAGAGAATACACAACAGAACACAATAGAATACAAAAGAGAATACACAACAGAACACAAGAGAATACAGAAGAGAATACACAACAGAACACAATATAATACAGAAGAGAACACAAAGAAAGTGGCCAGAACTAATAATACACAACAGAACACAATAGAATACAGAAGAGAATACACAACAGAACACAAGGGAATACAGAAGAGAACACAAAGAAAGTGGCCAGAACTAGAAACACACAACAGATCACACAGCAAGAGGCAGTTCACAGTAGTTGGGATGCCAGGTGGTGGCTGTTCGAGGTTAAGTTATGTCAGGGCTGACCAAAGGTGTCCCTTGCTAACTGAAAATGTGACCCTCACAGTTTCCTAAAGTAAAATCAAACCCTGGGTATGTCAGATGTAAATTAGCTAATAATTCAGATAGAACCGCTTATTTTAAAAGGTCGCCATTGCATTCTTTCAGGCATTTATTTGATCCCTCGTCACCGCGAGACTAAGCCCCCTCTCACAGCATAGGAACAACCTTTTAGAGACTAGGGGCCCCCTCTCACAGCATAGGAACAACATTTTAGAGACTAAGCCCCCTCTCACAGCATAGGAACAACCTTTTAGAGACTAGGGGCCCCCTCTCACAGCATAGGAACAACCTTTTAGAGACTAGGGGCCCCCTCTCACAGCATAGGAACAACCTTTTAGAGACTAAGCCCCCTCTCACAGCATAGGAACAACCTTTTAGAGACTAGGGGCCCCCTCTCACAGCATAGGAACAACCTTTTAGAGACTAGGGGCCCCCTCTCACAGCATAGGAACAACCTTTTAGAGACTAGGGGCCCCCTCTCACAGCATAGGAACAACCTTTTAGAGACTAGGGGCCCCCTCTCACAGCATAGGAACAACCTTTTAGAGACTAGGGGCCCCCTCTCACAGCATAGGAACAACCTTTTAGAGACTAGGGGCCCCCTCTCACAGCATAGGAACAACCTTTTAGAGACTAAGCCCCCTCTCACAGCATAGGAACAACCTTTTAGAGACTAGGGGCCCCCTCTCACAGCATAGGAACAACCTTTTAGAGACTAGGGGCCCCCTCTCACAGCATAGGAACAACCTTTTAGGGACCAGGAGGATGTAATGAATACCCACCCACTGTCACGCGGAGCATTAACCATGGGCTTTTTATAATCCCATATTTAAATGGATCAAACATAGGTTGTGTCCGTGTAATCCGGACATAAGAAGGGGGGGGATACCACAGTAAGCTCACACTTTCTAGGCCTGCACACCAAACTTGTCCACAAAAAACTTTGATAGCACACAGGAAAAGAAAAATGGTGGCTACTGGACAGTTAGAACAACACGTTAATCCTGGGTGGAGCTAGGCAAGTGGCGCCTCTGCAGGAGAACTGCCAAAACAACCATTTATATCACGGTGAGAGAGAGTAAGAAACCATGGACAAACTAGATTAGCTTGACATTTAGCCCGCATGGCCACTGGTACGAGTAAAACTTAACGTCACATAGCATTAAACACGAAGCTTCATTGAAACGTGATTATTAAACTAACTTAACCTCAAACAACATGTAACGTTCTGGATTTACGTTACCGCGATGGGCGCCTATTGAAAAATTATGATTAATACACTTTTCATTTTGACATGTTTTTTTATTGCTGAATCAGTTTAATTAATGCGAAAATAGATCATGTTGAACTATACGCGGGCTAGCGCGGACAGGTGTTGCTAGACGCCAAACTCCCAACTCCCAACTGAACACTTAAACACTGCCTTTATGTTGCACCATCCCTTGTATATATTCCTCGCTCATGGAAGCTTCGAGAAGGTTTAGTTTAGAAAAACAAAATACAAGATAAAAACATCTCTGTGCTACTCGAAGCTTCGAGAGCCGGAAAAAGACTCAAGTTACATTTTAAAATCTCTCTTCGAACCATCGAGAAGAGGAAGTTATTATTTGAAAAATATATATTGTCAAACTGACTTGACTGGTGTCACGTGCGTGACGTCACTGATCAGTGGCTTTTGCCTTCTTAGAAGAAGAAGTGCTTTAAGCGCCATTTAATATACTATATAATTTAAATGAAATAAGATATGTTTATTAAAATTAGGACGATATTATTGTCAATGCTTTCACATACTTTTTAGGGGCAAATCAATTACATTACAATACCCCCAAAGTGTATCTGAAAGTAGAGACCTAGTCGTATACTTTTTGATACGCTTTGCTAAAAAAAATAAAAGACGGCATGATCATTTTTCGCACACCCTGTATAAAATTTCACAAGTTACAATATTTTGAAACATCCTGTATAACATTTCACAAATTGGATAAATTCAAATAATTTGGAACACTCTGTATAATATTGTTCTTGAATGATAATACTATTTGAAGTGGTGTTCTCCTACTGTAAGTTTACATGAATTATATATATATTGAAGTTATATAAAGCAAACATTAAAATATAAAATGTTAATCAAAAAGTTGAAATTAGATAAATCAAATATCAAGATATAAAATTGTTAAGTATAATTACAATTAATTGAAATAAAATAATATAAGTTTATTATATGAACATTTGAATTTAATATAAAAATATAAATTTAATCATTACTAATGAAAGTTTTTTATTTAAAAAAAAACAAAATTCGTTGCTATTACGTCCTTAAGATTGATTAAAATACATTAAACTTGTTAATAAAAAAAATTGAATATAATTGTCACTAATCAAAGTGTCTTTTAATCATTTATTGGTTTAAACACTTCGTTGCACTTTTTATTCATTTCAATGATCCTTCACGGATCCACTTTTACTATTATTTTAACATACTTAACCAAACACTCTTAATGCTACACATACCCTTAATAAGCCTGACTGCCAAATTCGCTATATGAGCCTTCACTTAAATTACATTTACAAAATAATAAGCTTAAAATCACAAAAAGAATTTACAAAATAAACTCAATTACTTAAAAAATATATAATTACATTGTTTCGGACAGAGAAAGGATAATAACAGAACATCTGAATCACCTTACCAAAATCTTTATTTATGAGAATACCTAGTCTTAAAACAAATTTAAAATATTTTAAATATATAGATGATAATCTTGGAATCATAAAATATTTAAAATTATTTTTTCCCCTTCTTAATTGAATAATGAATTTCACATTAGTGAAAAAAAAATCTTTACTTGCATCTTTCTTTTGATTACAATCTTTTGACTATTGCCTATTTGCCTTGCCTATTTGCCTTAGGCATTTAAAAAAATAAAATCTTTATAGTAGCCTAATTAGGTCTAACACCCTAATTAGCTCTCATCCTTGTTAATACATTAGCATTATTACATCACGTAATCACAGAATACCCTTTTAAACTTCTTCATAATCTCCTCAATATCTTTAAATTTTAATCCAGAATTAACCATTGGATATTTATCGCATATTATATAGTGGAAAGCTTAAGCCTCTGCCTCATTTATTATAACTGACTTTTTGCTGCGTTGTGCTAGCTCTATGTTTGTGAATACCTGCTACCTGAAATTCGGTGATCCTTTGACTCACCACTTATAAAAAATGAAATTATTCTTCATGGCTTACTACACCTCAACTTCCTCACTCAATTCTCCTCAACGCTGCTAGATGCCCTCGGGCCATCCTTAAACTCATAACGACGATTAATTAATCTAGATCATGGCTTGCCCATAGCTAAGACCATATCTGAAAAAAACCTCAACTCCACTTTCTCAACCTATATACCTCAATGAAAAGACCTCAACTTCACTATCGGAAAAAAGAAATGCTTTTAAACAAGACTACTCACCTCTTATTTCCACTCACCTTAACATACTGTAATAAGCACTCAAGTGCATATCTAAATTAATCTCTCTAGATATCTTAGCTCTTACTCTTCAGCTTATTAGCCTACTCTGTGATTTCTTTAATATATGAATCAAAATCGTTGAATTTATTGCCATTTAATTAATTGAATTAAAATAACCCCCCACATAAATATTAAAATCCTTATCCTGATTATAAAAAAAAAATGCATCATTGATGAAATAATATATTTATTCAGATTTCCAAGATTGTCTATTAATTAAGAAAACTTCCTAACTTTTTCTTAAATTGAAATTATATAAATTCTTGTTAAAATTAAAATTTATATTTTTATCTCTAATTATTACTTAAACAATAGTTTACAATTAACAAAAATTATGACCTACTCTTAGAATATACTTAGATCCTAATCTCTCCTCGCGTGATTACAGGTTTTCACGCTCCTCCAGCTGACAAACTTATCCAAGCCCTCACCTAACCTTCTATCCGATGTTATCCCTTGCATGCTTCTAAGGGTCCATGCCTCCTCCTTATCTGTTCTCCTATTTTGATTTATACAACTTTCTAAAATTATGCTAAGTCCAAATGTTATTAATCTAAATTGATAAGAATTTATATTTTTATACTTATAGATTTTATACTTAATGTACCGGGTTTGACTCTGACTTATTGAACTAATAAAAATATAAGTGATTTTATCTTTCGTGGCCAAAGTCAGTTTGTGTTGTCGTCTTAGCTTTGCGATGTAGGAATGACAATAGATGACCGACCACCTGTATTAAGTGCGACGTAGGAATGAATGTATAGAATTTGTTTTACAACCCTCTCAATTTTTACAAAAGAAGGTTTAACTTCCTTTTCAGAAACTAAAAGATTAGTCTCACTTTTCATGTTTGGTCGTTTATGGTTTCTTTACAATTTATATTTTGAGGTGTGTCACCCTCCTTACTCACTTCAAAATGACACGCAGTTGCAGAGTTGGTGTTTACAGTTGCTTGTTTTGTGGCACAATATATAAGTATATTTTAACCACTGCGTATTTCCTAGGAAATAAAAAGCCCTTTTAGTATCTCTCTTTTGTTAGTTATTGAGCTACAGGTCCAGGTTCGAACTCTTGCATGGTCATTTTACTATTTAATTAGGTAATTTAAAATCCTGTTCCTATCCTTTATAATTAATGTAGATGAAAACTGTTTAGATATCTGTCTTGCTATAATAGGGTTTTAATTCTGTAACATTAAAAACACCTCTAATCTTAAGAGTCTCAGGGTCTTGAATTAAGTATACATTTTGACCTATTTGATATTTTACCTGATATGGTCCTTCATATAGTAAAAAGAACTTTTTTACTTCCTTATTCAAAGCTGATGATAATTGATGATTTTTTACAAGAACTAACTGGCCATTTGCGTATTCAATAGGTTTAAGAATCTTTTTATCATGGTACCGGGTTCGTTTCTCTGCTGTATCTTTTAATCTTTTTACTGCAAGATGTAATTTAGTTTGATGATCTATTTCTAACCTTGCTTGTTGCTACTTATAATTGTTTACTTTACAATTTCTACAAATACGCACAACCTTCTCTTGTACAGGAAATATTACTTTTATTTCACTGAATTTGTACCTTTTAAATTTACTTAAATTTCTATTTTAAACTTTTCTTACTACAACTAAATGATTATAGTTACCCTTATTTTACTTATTTAAAATTTAAATCTTTAGTTAAACTGCTAATTTTTTACATTTATATAATCCGAAATTTAAAGTTTATTTAATTGCCTCCTGGATCAAATATTTTTTGTGAGTCGTACTCATTTAAATATGATGTCCCTGAAAATGGTGGTACATAATTAAAATTTGGAGGGTAATGTACTTGATTGGTTTTGAATCTGGGGTTACCTGTATTGTTATTTCTATTAATTTGTCGATCACTCGAATTTATTTGCCTCGAAGGTCCTTGGTTCCTATCCTGTCGATATTCTATTCTAGGATGTGGATATTTTCTATTTTGCTCTGGTATTGGATAATTATTTTGATATCTCTGCCTATCTTGTCCATTATTAATTTCTTTGAATTGAGGGTTTGTTGATTGCCTATGCCTATCAATATTATATTTGTTTGTCTGATCATTGATTTCTTTGTTTCTTTGATATCTATCATCAAATGCCATTAATACTCTCTCTACTTCTTTGATGTTCTGTTTATTTATGCTAATGAGAAACGTCTTGTACTGGAGTTGGAAAATGATTCATTAGAAGACCTATCAATCTATCCTCTACTACTGGGTATCGCAAATATTTCGCTTGTGTCACAAATTTATTGAAATATTCACTCATAGTACCATCCTTGTCGTTATATTTTCCATTAAAAATTAATTGTAGAAAATCATCCTGCATATTTTGAGACCAATATTTTTCCAAAAATATTTCCCTAGCCTGCTCGTATGTCTCCCATTCACTCTCTATACTATCTGTCCAGGATTTCGCCTCGTCTTCTAGGCCTGATAAAAATATCTCTATTTTGACTTTTTCATTTATTCTTTCTCCTTTAAATACTCTTTCTACTTTATTTATATATTGTACTGCTGAAATGTTTCCTCTCTTTCCTTTAAATTTTGGAATCAGTGCTAATGACGTTTCTCTTAGTCCCTTAGCAAATAGGTTGGTAGTATCGTGTAAGTTACTAGATTCCCCTATATTTGTTTGATTTTCAACCACAAAATCGGTTAGTTTTTTATCTAGTTTTTCTACTGCCTCATTTACGATCCCATCTATCTGTTCTTTGATTAAAATTTTATTTGTGTCTTGCTGAGAATCAAGTACTGATTTTACCTCATTTATTTCCTTTTCATTGTGTTCTACCTGAAGGTCCAGATTCCCAACTTTAATTTCTACTTCCTTTAACCCTTTAACTGATTCTAGTTCTATTGTTTCTATTTTATTTTTATTAGCTGAAATCTGTTCCATTAACTTGAACTGTCCTTTCCTTAAGTTTTCATGCTTTTCAATCAAAATCTGTTTTACTTTTTCCTGTTCTATCACTTTTGTGTCTACCTCATTTAACTGTACTGCTAAGTTTTGATGAACCGTCTCTAATTGGTCTATTTTTTGCTCTACATAACCAAATCTCTGATCACAAACCTCCTTACTTAACTCTATTTTAGCACTTAGTTCTTTATTGATTTGTTCAAGTTTCATCTGATTTGTATCTATTTTCTGATTAATTGCCTGTGTATTTGCATATATTATTTGATTAATTTCGTGTCTACTTGTATCTATTTTCTGATTAGTTTCCTGGCTACTTTTCTTTATTTCCTGATTAGTTGCTTTTATTTCCTGTCTAGTTTCCTCATTACTCGCTACCATTTGCTGTAACATTTTCTGATTACTTTCTTGTAACATTTTCTGATTACTTTCTTGTAACATTTTCATAAGTTGATTTAAATCTACTATAGGTGGCCCCATTGTTTCTTCCTTATTCTTTTCAAGTTCTTCCTCTTCTACTATAACATTTCTTTCTTTTTCTGTCCTATCTCCTTCTCTCTCTCCCTCTGCAAATGACTCTCCAATGTCCTGTTCACTTTCTCTTATTTCCTCATCTGATTGTTCTAGATCTAACTGATTCCTAGGTCTATTTTCAGCTACCTCTTCAGAATAGCTACTAGCGTCACTGTTATCATTTGAATCTGCCATTTTTTAATTATTCCCTTAATTTAAATCACAAAAAAAATTTATACTGTTCCACCCCCAAAATGCACAAATGACATAAATATATTTTTCACTATTTAATTTAAGTTTCTGTTGATGACTTATCTGTGATCTTCTTTAGACTCGTCTCCACCCCTTGTCTCCTTTGGTGATGGTAAGCTGCTTCTGTCGGTCCCTGACGCTGCTTCCTGCTTATCTCGGTCCTTGGCGCTGCTTACTGCTTATCTTGGTCCTCGGCGTTGCTCTGCTGCTTATCTCGGTCTTCGGAGTTGTCCTCTACTGCTTACCTCGGGGAGGTATTTCGTGGCTATCTCGGGGAGGTATCTCGTGCTGTATCTCGGGGAGTTATCTCGTGCTGCCTTCATCGGTCCTCGGTGTTGCTCTGCTGCTATTGTCGGTGATTCACCTCTAATTACCTCGGGGAGGTATCTCGTGCTGTATCTCGGGGAGATAATTCGTGCTGTATCTCGGGGAGGTATCTTGTGCTGTATCTCGGGGAGGTATCTCGTGGTGGTAATTCGTGCCCCTAAGTTGGGAAGCCAATTGTAACGTTCTGGATTTACGTTACCGCGATGGGCGCCTATTGAAAAATTATGATTAATACACTTTTCATTTTGACATGTTTTTTTATTGCTGAATCAGTTTAATTAATGCGAAAATAGATCATGTTGAACTATACGCGGGCTAGCGCGGACAGGTGTTGCTAGACGCCAAACTCCCAACTCCCAACTGAACACTTAAACACTGCCTTTATGTTGCACCATCCCTTGTATATATTCCTCGCTCATGGAAGCTTCGAGAAGGTTTAGTTTAGAAAAACAAAATACAAGATAAAAACATCTCTGTGCTACTCGAAGCTTCGAGAGCCGGAAAAAGACTCAAGTTACATTTTAAAATCTCTCTTCGAACCATCGAGAAGAGGAAGTTATTATTTGAAAAATATATATTGTCAAACTGACTTGACTGGTGTCACGTGCGTGACGTCACTGATCAGTGGCTTTTGCCTTCTTAGAAGAAGAAGTGCTTTAAGCGCCATTTAATATACTATATAATTTAAATGAAATAAGATATGTTTATTAAAATTAGGACGATATTATTGTCAATGCTTTCACATACTTTTTAGGGGCAAATCAATTACATTACAAACACCACTTAACACATTACATATGTGATACACTTTTAACAGTTTGAAAAATACCTTAAGTTCATATTTATGATCTTAACTCAAATTAACCTGAATTCAAGTGACTTAGTCAATTTAGTCTCTATATATCCACTGCACATCCCTTTAATCAGAAGTGAGATATTAGCTGAGTGGGTAGCGTGTCTACTCAACCACGGGGCCTGGGTTCAGTTCCCGCCATGGCTTAATATATTATCATTGGTGAAATTTGGCTTTAGCCGTCAGAGTGATGAATTAATGGCTGGGGGACTTGATGTTGTGCTTATCTTAAAATTAGGTTTGTTTATAAGTCGTGTGCTGAAATAAGCATTAGATTTGGAAAGTACACGTTAAATTACAAAAATAATAATAATAGTATGTCATGAGTAAGGTGCAGTTTAACACAACTTCAATGGTCCATGACCTCTAATAATAATAATAATAATAATCCACTCCTTTTTAAGATTCAATAAGCCATTAGTAATGCTAGGAGCTATATCATAAAACTGTTTGTGGTTATTAATAACGATCAAGACATGTATTTCTTTGCTTCAAACAGTTTCAAGACCTATACTACAGTAACTCATCTATCAAGTTTTAACTATTGAATTAATCGAGCCGCGTTGGGCGTCGATTGAAACACTACGGATTAATTCCTTGATATAATAATGCTGTGACGATGTTTAGGTTGTCTATAGCTCCGTGGTCGAGCACTAATTAAATCGCTATATTTAATTGAACTAAAGAAAGAGAACTTTTGATGGCTGTTTTTTCACCCACGGTTTATTAAATGACATCTGTTAATTTTATACATACTCCAATCAAATGCTTTATATCACTGCACACTTGTGATGTTATTTTATACTGTGTTAGACTGTTACTGCCAGTGTGTGTGGCTCTGACTGACTTGTGCGTGTCTACGGGGGAGGGGGGGGGCTTAAACATACGCACAACGTCTTATATATGACATACCCCTTGCATCTTTCTCCCCTCGTCAACAGTGTAAAAACTAATAGAAAGAGTCCTGACGCCAGGTGTTGTGAAGGCTAGCTTCTTATCGGTATAGAGAAGTGGCGTCTTTGCCAAATACTGTGGAGTTGTTCCTTTTAACAGGTAATATTGTATAAAAAATATATTTTAGTGGAGAAATTCTTTTCCCGTTATTTCTGAGACGCGCGTGTTTCTTCATGGATGAATCATAAAAACATCCTCCGCATATGTTACTTTAAAGAAAAATTACCTTCGTCCATGACTTTTTATATATTTTATATTGATCTAAATCAATATCATTACAAAGTTTTATAGAGGGACTAATAGTTTATGGACACCCCTTATAGTGATCATTCAAGATCCTAAATATCGTCAAACACTGTTAGAAATATCGAATTGAAAAGAAATAAAACGAATTACCGCCATTGTATGAAACATTCTAGCGCAAATATTTTTTTTAAATCTATAAAACAAAACGAAAATGATGCCCTAAAAATAAATCCAATGGAACAAAACTAAACAAGATAAATGCGTATTCATATCCCTGGATAGCCTTTAGCGACTAAAGCATCCATCTCTTTCTATCTCTTTCTCTCTCTCTCTGAATTGCAGACTGTTCCTCTATAGTCCTTCCAGTCGACTTAAAAATGTTCCTAGAAGATACCATCCCGCCGAACAGGAAGACTGCAAAACTCGACCTAAATGCGTCCCTGTGCCAACCGAAGTCGACAAAGCGCCTTCTGCTTGTATTCATGGGCCATTCATAAATAACGAGCTGATATAGGGAAAAATGTAGGGCGGGGGAGGGGGTTCCTTTTGTGGGATGCGAGGGAAAAATATTGCAAACATATTTCACTGGAGAAGAGGGAGGAAAACTGTCCGATAAATGATAAGTCCCTCCCGTGTTGTGTTCACACAAAGTGGACAACTTAGTTAGCGGGCGCTAAGTATAGACTTACACTCCTCTCTCTCTTTGTGTGATATTTACACTAGTGGGGCAGAGATTAAGGTAGAATTTAGATAAAATACACATGCATTTGAGTGTAGACAGGCCACATTACACCGTGAGTTGTCTCTCAACAAGAGTAATGGGGCTCGGAATGAAACCAGGGCAATGAAGGGGGGGGGGCGCCTACACACCCCCAACTTGGGGCGTGGGCTTCGTTAACGCGTTACTAGCTCATAATAAGAACTAATTAGCTGACGTTCCGTGCGCAGACCGCGAGAAGGAGAGGAGAGGAGAGGTTCTTTCTCTTTCCTTCGGAATCCGAACTAACCCACGTCTCATGTGTCTCAGTGTACAGTATATTAATAACACACATCTAGACTGTCTGACCGGCCATGTCTCCACCTCTAGTTCTACCCTAGTTGCCTTGTTTACCTCGCAGTTTCCACGCAATATAACAATAACAATAAGAGATGTGGACCGTTTAGGAAACAAGAAGGCTTTACTCGGCCTGGAACAGATGAACAGCAGTTGGCAAAGGAACGAACAGTCTTTGTTCCCTACTAAAATGTTCAGATTCCTCCAAGGCTGTGCGAGTACAGCGAGTACTATCTAAACCATCAAAATACTATCTTAAGGTTGACAAAACCTCCCTTCCTGAGCTATGAACCCTTCAAGACCCTCCTACCCCCCAGTCTCTTGGACCAAAGAGGATACGTGGCAAGCAGCCAGGATGTGGGGATTAATTACGTTACGTCACACCTTGAGCGGGGCAGGAAAATTAGCGCCTTTTTGCCACAAGACGCCTTTGAGGCCAGGGTTTGACCGAAGCATCATTAACATAACTAACGCTTCCCCCAAAACAATAAATAGATCCGATAGGTGTCATCTATACAACGAGAAAAACCGGGGTTTTTAACTAACGAATATCTCTCCACCAGGATCGCTAGTGTTTATATCAATGTAAAGTTTTTCCTTCTACATTTCTCTCCCCGCCCAGCCAACAAGTGACCTTGAAAGGAAGTGGGATTATAATATATTATGAGTTCTCTTTCTCAGTAGCGTGCTACTAACGTTTCTAGCGGTAAGATATGGAACTATATTTGAGACTTGTTCTTTGAGCAGCCACAGTCAACCTAACTATTTATCCTCCTCCATATTTGGAGGAAGGAAGCAGGAAACAAAATCATGGTTTGCCCAAAACGCAATAAATATTTTATATTAATTAATTTACTTTGTGTCAACAACGTCTTTAAATTTCATAATAATGTCATTAAAATTATCTCATGTTTATCTTAGTCATAATGATGGAATGAATTTAAAGGAAATTATCCGCATTTGCGTGGAGAAGAGAGTGTGAAACCCTTGGGAGAAAAACACCCTCCGTACGACTGGTCGGGATTCAAACCCCAACATAAAATTAGCTAAACACGGCTCTCAAGAACTTAGATCATTTTATGTCCATTGACAGCCTTTTACCCCCATGAGGGCTCCTTGAAGGGCAGGTCAGTAACCCCCACCCCCAACGTTCGTGTGAACAGACCCTTACCAACCCCCGCAACAAGTATCCGAGTGTAGGGTGCAATAAAGAGAAGGAACAAGGTGTGTTACAAACCTCGGGACTGAGACCTTAAGAAGCCGTCCATCTTGTCCTGGTACGATGGACCGGAGGGAGATGTTTACTAACTCTTATAAATATAACACTTACATTATTGTTGGTCAGTTAGGTGATTAAAGAGTGGAAATGTGTTCACATGATTTCATATATCGTCTTTTGACGACAAATAAAACATCAATCTTTCACAAACATACTCCCAACTTTATCATGTGTGTGAAGCCTTCATTCTGGAAAATAACGTTTAACTTCAACTTCATGTTTGAGCAGAATATTATTCATGTCACAAGAAACACACGACTCAACCTAGGACATGAGCACACTAAACATCACAAGAAACACATGACTCAACCTAGGACATGAGCACACTAAACATCACAAGAAACACACGACTCAACCTAGGATACGAGCACACTAAACATCACAAGAAACACACGACTCAACCCAGGACACGAGCACACTAAACATCACAAGAAACACACGACTCAACCCAGGACATGAGCACACTAAACATCACAAGAAACACACGACTTAACCTAGGACACTAGCACACTAAACATCACAAGAAACACACGACTCAACCTAGGACATGAGCACACTAAACATCACAAGAAACACACGACTCAACCTAGGACATGAGCACACTAAACATCACAAGAAACACATGACTCAACCTAGGACATGAGCACACTAAACATCACAAGAAACACACGACTCAACCTAGGATACGAGCACACTAAACATCACAAGAAACACACGACTCAACCTAGGACACTAGCACACTAAACATCACAAGAAACACACGACTCAACCTAGGACATGAGCACACTAAACATCACAAGAAACACACGACTCAACCTAGGACACGAGCACACTAAACAAACAAACCTTGCCGTGTATTATCGCAACACACAATTGCAGATGGTTGATGTTGATGTTGCTAAAGGGTGTATTTTGAACATGTTTTATCTGTTTCTTGTTCAGACTAAACTTCACTCACATCAAATCATTAAAACGAGAACAACCTTGTGTTAAAAGAATCGGGGATCGAACCCCGACCGGATGTACTCAGGGTGCTATATGGTTTCCCACTACCTCTCCATAAGAAAAAGCGAGTACATTTCCTCTATATTCTACCCTCCTCCTGCTCCTACCCCGGTGGTGTTAAATGTGTAACGCCCGGACCGGAGTTAAGTGAATGAAGGTATTGTAACCTTAACCAAATTATGTCACCCCCCCCCCCCTAAATCCCTCCCCTCCGTTAAGCATGTGGACCTACAGGGCCATCTTCAGGTCTTGCAGTTAAATAAATATTTAAAAAATAGTAAAAATTATAATAATAAAATAATTAAAAAACAAAAAGCTTTACACGTCTCATAACATTTCCTCTAAAAAATATGTACGTAGTTGTTTGAAGCACGCCTTGAAGTATCCAGTTTTAAGTTTTATTTTTCGCAATATTTATTTGAGGGATTTCTCGGAGTGTTGGTGGTAGAAAATTAAACAATTTGGGGATGGTACATCTCAGTTCCTGTTTACCATCATATTCTTTGTTGAAGATTGAGCGGGTGTTAAGGGAATGGGTTTTTATTTGCTTGTATTTATCGGAATGGTAATATCCTGTAACGAGGTTGTACTCATATATTTGGTTAAGAAGTAGAATTTTATGTTGAATATATGTCTGTTAGTTAGCATTTTTGGTACCAAATATAATTTAAGGATATTTTCTTGCAAATAAAAATAATAATAATAATAATAATAATAATAGGGAAATTGTTATTCAGAGAAGATTAAAACAAACAAATTCATGTGTGGAGTTCAATTTAAAACAATGCGATGTTGAACCACCCGTTTCTTCTGTTGTTTTATCACAAACGTTTTCACCATTAATTGTTCGCCAGCAGCGCAGGAAGGGGTAGCTTTTATCGGAGGAAAATAACAATAACACGGTCGGTTATTTTAATCCCGCGGTTAAGTTGAAAGCACGGCCGGGGCTTACAGACCAATCTTTGGCCATTGAATTGCTAAACATCTCCCGCAAATACTGAACTCCCGGGAGAGAAAGAGAGGGGGATTATCTCTCTCTCTCTCTCTGAGGATCGCCCGGTTAGGGGATTAATCTTTCATTCCCTTTCTTTACATCCAGCCCATCTGTCTGAAACGTTAACAAAATTTGCATCTCTTGAAGTTGATTGTAAATATGATGTTGGCGTCGGTTGAAGAGCAGTAAGAGATTGTACCGCCTCTTGAGGAGTAGGTCCGCTGTTAGAATTCCTGACTCTTGTCTCTTGGTGCCAATGGTTCGACCCTTCAGGACGCCCCTGGCGGGGGGGAGTCGATATAATCTCGTTTGGGCTCTCAGGACAGGGCTAGTATCGTTATTTAAAATACACCCTCTTAATCCTGTCTCCCTAAGATAGCCAAAGTTGCTGATCACCCAAGTTCAAGGCTTTGTGTGGTCATACTTATCCTTGGTATTTCCGCACATTGGTGGGCTTGCGGTCTAAGTGTCAAGCTCACCTAGTGTTAGTTGGTGACGTGAGAACAGTTCCCCAGATCGCAAATGTTTGAAGTGGTTGTGTCGATGCTGGCGACACGTCTCCATGTGATTAATTTAATAAACTATTCCTTCCCCTCGATACAGCGCCGTAAAACTGGCATTGAGAGCGTCGACACGCCCTCAATGCGGCGCTGTGATGAGCTAAGCGGGTTACCGTAACCCCCACCTCCACCCTCCTAGAGTACACGCTGAGCTGAAACGACCCCTCTACTCCCCCCCCTCCCGGCTTATAACGACGCTGCTATCTCGACATTGGGGCCTGAAACGAAACGTAAATAAAATTGTCCCCTTGGTTCGAAATAGCGCCACGTTGGAGTTAAAAAATTTGAGTGGATTGTGAAGAGGAAAGGAGGATTGTGGAGGGTGGAGGGGGATTGTGGAGGGTGGAGGAGGATTGTGGAGGGTGGAGGAGGATTGTGGAGGGTGGAGGAGGGCAAGCAATCTCTGCTCTAGAACAAACAGTCCTGTGTAGTAACAGACCGATAGTTCGAGTCATCCAACTGTCTGCCACTGTCCGCCATGTTTAGTGATATCACACCGTCCAATCAGCCTTTCAGAGGGAATCAGTCATTAACCAATAAACAGAGAGCTACGGTTTAATTTGCCTGAGTGTGATCAACTCGTGAAAGATCCATAACGAACATACTAGTGTTGCTATGAGCGGTGTTTCATTGGTGTTGCTGTGGTGGTGTTTTAATGGTGTTCCCGAGCGGAATTTAATTTTACAGCAAAAACAAAAGTAATGGAAGAGATAAATTGAAGAGTTTGTCGAAGAGCGGAAATATTATGTTAAATGAATATGAAGCATTAACATGAAATCCACCGATAATGGCAAGTAGTTCCACGAGTTTTCGTTTGTTAGTTTTAGATAGCGCAGTGTTACCTGAGTTGGTCTGGTTCATATGTCGGCGGGAATCTATGCCCTGAGGAACCATTTGTAAATAAAACTTACTTGAGATTGCATCAAATCAATATTTCCAAGAGTTTGTAATCTTTTTCCTGGAGAGAGGTTTATTTCTACCAATATTTCCTCTACTCACAATATTGGTCCCAATAAATGAGTATCAATACAACCTCCCAGTCATAGACAACATGAGCTCAACCTTTAGACTGCGTGTCCACCGCTTCTACCTCAATACATATATAAATACGATGTGTTATTCCTTGAGTACATATCGATATGATAATCCGGTGCTTGTTTTGTAAAGTGGTCGCTGTCTCTCGGTGAGACAATGGAGACCTTACAGTCACTGTTAAAAGAGAGAGAGAATCGCTGCCCCTGATGGAAGACAAGCCCGCAGTGTGAACAGTAACCAAACAACCCCCATTACTAACTCCCCTCTCCCCCTCAGCTATCAGAAAGTGATTCATCTCGAGGAACGTGTGGCCACATGTGTCCCTGGCCCTCCCCCCACGTGACAACAAGGGTGGGAGCAACAGTGGCACAAGTCACTCCTAGGTCGTGGACCCAGAGCTTCAGTATCCTCTCTCTCTCTCTCTCTTGCATTAACCTAACAGCAGACATCTGATAAGTAACATCCAACCCGTGCCTCCAAACATACCTCAATTAGCTTGACAAGTTTTATGGGTGTCCCAAATTTAACCAAAATTACATTTAATTTATTCCTTATAGCCAAATCGTAGGCCTTATTATTTAATTGTGAATATCATTACGTATAAAATTTACTATATCTGAATTTAAGGAGAGATAAAATAATCATTACGAAGTAAACGCTATTATTGTATTGATCTGATCATGTAAAGCGATTTGTTTGCTTTTATTAGGAAACCATCTTCCATTTTTTTGCATCTAAGTTTATCGTCGTCTCAAAACTTCCTGTGGTTATATAAGTAGGAGTTAAACGTTTTTAACCCTCTATACCTTCTTTATCTCACTTGATAGTGTACTTGGCTTAAGCTTAAACGTTTACGAGATCGATTCCGGCTCGAATATATTTTAATTTTTTGTTTGAGTTAAACATCATTTGTTAATAATTGGAATTCAATTTGACATTATTTTATTTTTTCAGCTATTTTTAAAACATAAATATGCCCTAAAGCTTTTTACTATGTGAATAGTAATTAAGCTTGCTTAGCCTTATTTACAAATACCCGATGTACATTTTTAAATTATAACACTCATTAATTTAATTTTTAATCACCCACACATAACATTTCAAAATTAATGTACTGATTTTTTTTAAATTTACTACCTTGTTAAATTATTTTTAAAGAAGAATATTATGGTAGTCTACGTAGGCTCAAATACTTTGTATACTTCTATAAAAATATTTTAAACAAATTATGTGTTTAAAATTACAATAATTTAAAATAAATGTTTTTTTTTCATTTTGATGGATTTAAAAAATGGAGCTATCAGGATTTGAACACATGAACGCCTGTATAGAGGATGTCACGTCCGGCCAAGTTGACGGTTAAATAAACATGAGTAAATTAAGATGAATTATTTTAATTTCACACAAACAAATATTTTTACTGGAGAATTGAATGGAGTGTTCGAAGCAATCATATTTTGTACAATGGTATGTTTATTTCAACAAAATCACTCTCAGAAGGTTTCAACCTAAGAGGGAGATGGCGTGCATTTTGTTTTATTATGCTCTACTCGCCAGACAAGCCCTGTCTCGCAAGGTGTGAGGCTGGCGAGTAGAATCAGCTTGCTAGTCGACCGTGTGACGTCAGTTTTCGCAGAGCAAACTTTTCAAAATTAGGGCCCTGGAGAGATACTGACTCTCCGTTCGTGAGATATTTACTCTTCATGGACAACTAACGCTAGTCATCCACCTCTACAGTTTCTAGCAGGTCTGGGTTCACTTCACTGAGGATCGTATTGTTCTCTCTCTCTCTCTCTCTCTCTCTCATACACACCATGTTGATGAAACAGTTCTACTCAAAACACTAAACACAAATTCCAGAGATTGCTAGGAAAGACCCAGGTATGGTTTATGACGCTGATATACAAGCTGACTTAATCATAGGGATTAAAATATTATTAATACTAAATAACGTGATCAAACAGGTTGGAGGGTCGTGGCTACACAGCCTTGGTGGGATGGAGCGCCGTGAGGTAAAACATACAGGCAACCCGCCATACAGCTGTGTGTTGGGTGTAGACACCTTCTCTAGCACAGGACTGTAGCGCCGTGAGGTAAAACATACAGGCAACCCGCCATACAGCCGTGTGTTGGGTGTAGACTCTCTCTACATGTACACAGTTGTGTGTCCATGGTGAACTGTGGAGGGGGGGGGGGGGGCAATAGCACCCCCTGGACATTAAACTACTTGTTTGGAGTAGTCGGCTATCAGAAGTTCCACTAGAACACACAGCGGGTGCTAATGCGAGTTGTATGGAGGACAACCTACTGCACGCGACCCAACACAGAGCGGCGCTAATGAAGGTACCCTCACACATTCACACACTCGTAGTTCGAGCCTGTCACATATAACAGTGTTGAAAAGTGCACGGCTTCGCCTCATTTACACAAATTAATGGCGCGCACTAGAAACTGATCCGGTTACAAATGGCGCACTCTGGTCCCCAAAATGTTTGGTTCCAAACAAGTTTAGAGGGTGAGGGCAGGGGGGAGTTAGTAATTGGCCTCATTTCCACATACCTCATGTATCAATGGGAAATGGGGGCGTCCAAAAAATAAATGCGTTACGAGGATGAGACAAATTGTGGAGGGAGGGACTAATTTGAGAAGAGATATCGTGGGTAAGTGAATGCCCCAGTAAAGTCATGTGTATGTGTACTTCATCAGCCGCGTGTTTGGACGACATATTGGGTTCAGGCGAGATTACCCAGCTAGAAAATCACAAACCCAAAAACAAGCGAACTTACCAAACACAAATCTTGCTAAAGACAAGAAATGAAGTTGGACCGCTACAGTGGGGAGCTCAAGTGGATATTAACCCGGGTATCTATCTCTATTGTTAGAGCAATGCATATGTTACATAACCCCCCATGAATCTGCCCCTGACCTAGCAGCAACCCTCAGTGCAGACAAGCTAGCCGTATCACCCTAGAATGTGATGGGTGCAAGACTCACCCCTGACTCGGGCTTACCCGGAACACACGGCTAGACGAGCCTGACGCTTAGTCCTCGTGCTCAACGATGCGATCGATACCTATCAACTCATCGTGACGTATTATTTAACAAGTTGTTAGATGTAGTCGATACATTGTATAGTGTTGTGTAGTTCGACCCCAAACTGGCCCTAATTAGTATAATATCTGTATAGAGGCTCGTACGACAGCTCAACAAATACAGGGTGATTCACTCGGGACTGAACGTTTATTTTGTGTAATAGAAGCCATGGAGAATAAAATATGAGCATGAAACATGAACGGGACGGTTCCTTATCTCATGACGAAGCAGTAGACATGCATTACTTGGAAAAACATGTCTCCCGCTGGGCGCCATCTCTCTAGACGTTAGTGGGGGAGCGTGTGAGTCTGCACAAGATGGTCCGGTTATGTAAACTCGCAAAATACACGGGTGTGGGCCTCCGCCATCCATCGCTGTCTCGTCGCCGTATCATTGCGCCAGTCTTTTTTTAAGACACGGCGAATAATGACCAATATTTTGAAATCCTTATTGACTTTGTGAATCAGTTAGATGATTGGGAACTTGCAGATGGCCACTTCTAACAGGACGGTGCCACTTGCCACACCTCCAATAGGAGCACGGCAGGAATCCGCAGCAGTTTTTTCCAAGACAGGATTATCTCGAGAAACCTGACCCGACCTGACACCCCCAGATTTATTTCTAGTCACTGCACATTCCTTGCTGTCCTAGGTTAAGTGTGTGGTAGTAATATAGCCCCGTGTTAGAAACATCTAAACAGGGTTACCAACATTTGATAAAATGTCGAGAGAATATGACAACAAACAATTTCATCTTTTAATGAAAAATTCAGACTTTTTATTTCAAATCAACGGGGAAATGTTAAAAAAGGGGAGTTGAAGGTTGATGACGGTCCGCGTCAGTTAGAAGAGCTTAGAGACAACGGACATGAAATAATTAATGGTTGTGTACATTTGTTAGCGTCCTTTCCCCCGCCCCCTTCCAGTTCAGTCCAGTGGCGTGCTGTGGTCGAGTTGCAGGGGAGGATGTCCTCATTTAGAACCAACAGCAGCTGACATGTTGCCCCTCCTGACAGGTCTTGGAGCAACAACCCCCTCCCTCCTGACAGGTCTTGGAGCAACAACCCCCTCCCCTCCTGACAGATCTTGGAGCAACAACCCCCCTCCTGACAGGTCTTGGAGCAACAACCCCCCTCCTGACAGGTCTTGGAGCAACAACCCCCTCCCCTCCTGACAGTTCTTGGAGCAACAACCTCTCCTACGATCGTTTGAATGATTGTTTAAACAATTTACCAATCACAGAGCCAGATTATGCTAAGCTATGCTATAGAAAGGTTTTGACTCAACTTTTATCAACGCTTGGAGTTGGAATGTCCACCATGAGCCATCCTAAACCACTTTCCAGTTGTTATCAAGTGGCATCTGCAAGACATCCAAATACCAGGACCTGCCACACTGGAGTAGACTCTAGAGATACAGCTCTCAGGACCGTGGGAACAGGGCCACGTGACCGAGATAAGCAGGTGATAGGACAGCAACCTTAGCAGAGCTGATAGCTCGCTGAGCTGGTACAGGTCTATATACCCTGGTTACATCCTGTCTGAGTGGTCAGAGAGACTATCTAGTATACCCTGGTTACATCCTGTCTGAGTGGTCAGAGAGACTATCTAGTATACCCTGGTTACATCCTGTCTGTAGCTGAGACTATCTAGTATACCCTGGTTACATCCTGTCTGAGTGGTCAGGGAGACTATCTAGTATACCCTGGTTACATCCTGTCTGAGTGGTCAGGGAGACTATCTAGTATACCCTGGTTACACCTGTGAGCTGAGACTACTTACCTGGTTACACCTGTCTGAGTGGTCATGGAGACTATCTAGTATACCCTGGTTACATCCTGTCTGAGTGGTCAAGAGACTATCTAGTATACCCTGGTTACACACTGTCTGAGTGGTCAGGAGACTATCTAGTATACCCTGGTTATCACTGTCGAGTGAGACTATCTAGTACCTGGTTACCTTACGAGGGGTCAGGAGACTATCTAGTATACCCTGGTTACATCCTGTCTGAGTGGTCAGAGAGACTATCTAGTATACCCTGGTTACACACTGTCTGAGTGGTCATGGAGACTATCTAGTATACCCTGGTTACACACTGTCTGAGTGGTCATGGAGACTATCTAGTATACCCTGGTTACATCCTGTCTGAGTGGTCAGAGAGACTATCTAGTATACCCTGGTTACACACTGTCTGAGTGGTCATGGAGACTATCTAGTATACCCTGGTTACACACTGTCTGAGTGGTCAGGGAGACTATCTAGTATACCCTGGTTACATCCTGTCTGTAGCTGAGACTATCTAGTATACCCTGGTTACATCCTGTCTGAGTGGTCAGGGAGACTATCTAGTATACCCTGGTTACATCCTGTCTGAGTGGTCAGGGAGACTATCTAGTATACCCTGGTTACATCCTGTCTGAGTGGTCAGGGAGACTATCTAGTATACCCTGGTTACACACTGTCTGAGTGGTCAGGGAGACTATCTAGTATACCCTGGTTACAACCTGTCTGAGTGGTCAGAGAGACTATCTAGTATACCCTGGTTACAACCTGTCTGTTGCTGAGACTATCTAGTATACCCTGGTTACAACCTGTCTGAGTGGTCAGAGAGACTATCTAGTATACCCTGGTTACATCCTGTCTGAGAGGTCAGGGAGACTATCTAGTATACCCTGGTTACAACCTGTCTGTTGCTGAGACTATCTAGTATACCCTGGTTATATCCTGTCTGAGTGGTCAGGGAGACTATCTAGTATACCCTGGTTACATCCTGTCTGAGTGGTCAGGGAGACTATCTAGTATACCCTGGTTACATCCTGTCTGAGTGGTCAGAGAGACTATCTAGTATACCCTGGTTACATCCTGTCTGAGAGGTCAGGGAGACTATCTAGTGTAATTTGGCTCCATACATTATGTGGTACAAATATATCAAATGTGTGTAGTTACGAGGATAATGTGTTGATAATATATATTTTTTTTATTTAGCACCGAGTCTTACTACCCGTTAGGGTTATACGCTTTAAATACTAACTACGCTAATGGATTAGAAATTGGAAAGGTTGAATTAGAGGAAGTGAACCCGTATTTGCGTGGAGGAAGACTGGAAAACCATTTAGGAAAGACCACCCCCAGTTCACCCGACCAAGATTCGAACCTCGATCTCTCCGTCCTCAACAGTCGAGCTCAACACGACTAGCGCGTTAGCCACCTACGCCACCGAGGCGGGTGGTGTTGATAATATTTTTATAAAATGACTATCAATGGTATTTCAGCTAACACTCCTGTTGTAATGTTGGGATCGTAGAAATGGTGAGTACATCAGTGGATGAGGTACCGAGTTGTGATCACAGACATTTCTCGGTGGAGCATTGATCTGAGTGTAGGCTGGCTCTATGGCGGTAGGTGCGTGACTTTGAACTAAGGCACCTTCATAACACTCATTACTCTGGCAATAAATTACCAAGGGACCATGAATCGACCATGATTACCTGTGCTCTATATTGCTCTTTAGGGGAGGGGTGAATTTCCATTATTTGGGTGATCACTGATCTAGCATCCACTTTCTAAATGGAGGCTCGTGCCATTATCTTGCTTATAGATCGGTGTTAAGTGAACCATTTTGTATGACATTGGTTTAGGAATGTTTCATCACTAGTGTGTTGATGTGCGTCTCGTGAGGTTTTCACACAAATCATTGTCAACTGGAGGTTCTAATTACAGCTTTTAATAATATTCGCTGATTCACTGTCAGCTTTTAAATATCATTCTTATTAGAACATTATTTTTTTTCGCACATAGCATATTTTTTCAATGCTGTCCAAAGCGATTACTTCTTCGTAACAAACATTGATGGGGTTTTGGGTGGCCCCCTTGTTTGAGCGAGTTTTTAAATTGACTTTTAAATTGATATCTGAGAAAATGAACTTTACATCATTTATCTGATAGTTCTGGGAAACCATCGCTGAGGGCGCACTGTCTATTCAAAACATTTGAAATGTACGGGAGAACTGTAAATATGTAGTCTATAACATATTTTGTCTTTATTTATAACAAATAGTCTCTAATCCACAATCTGACATTTTTGTAAAATACTTAGTTGTATAGCTTTTCACTATAAATATGAAAATAGTTTAAGGCTGTTTAATATGTTATTTTAAAACAATATTCTCAGCCGACACACCAATGTCAGCTAGTGGCGTACCCAGAATTTCCTCCTACAAACACCCACAACCAACTTTGGTCCACGTTGCTAAATATGTTTGTGTATCGTGGTCAGCTGTACATTTATTACTATTTAGCTCAGTTTCCTCCATAAAATTAATAAAGAGACAATAATTACTTTAATTATCTGGAAAGTTTCATCAATAAGAACTAGCTGAGAACTTTGGTATTTTTTAAAGTGGCTGTTTGTAAACACTGCTAAGATAAATTTTCCTCGTAAAATTAATATATTTTTATGTGATATGAAATAATTATCAAATATACATTTGAACAACTTTTTTAGAAATTTACTCTTTGTAAATTTCAAATTTTTAAATCAGTTAACTACCGTCAAATAAATGTTTTGTTTGAAAAACCAGAATACAATGTTATTTATAATATAAAATACTCCCCAACCATACGTTTTGAACAAATTTAAAGGCTTTTTTTTTTTTTTTCGAAAAACTTCAAATTAAATAAAGTCATCAATAAAATATTATAGATATTATTTTTATTTATTATGTAAAACACTCCTTAGATGCAAATAATCAATAAAATTGCTAAGTAAAATTCTAAAAAATGTTGGATCTTCCCAAATCAGTAAAATTTATCCTGGTTTCAAGCTACGACAACCCATAGAAACCAGTGTTGCTGCTCTAGGTTAAGTTAGTGTGTTAAGCCGTGGTCCTATATAACCTTTTGTTTCGAGTGTGGATATTAATTTTCATATCTGAAATTATTTATATTTATATTCAAAATGGCTGGGAGGCCATAATAACCTTCAACTATTAGTTTTATTAGCACCTCCTTTATGTCGTCACTTGAAGGAAATGTTGACAGCTGTCATGTGACGGCCACTCGCCCTCCTGACAGCTGCACAAAGAATAATATTTCCACCAGACAGACTTTCGTTGACACAAATCCAATTTTCTCATCGCCCCGAGTCTGTCTAGGGCTGTCATGAGTGGACAGGGTGATTTGGGCGCTAGGCGAGATGCGCACCCTCCAACTTGGCTCTAGCTTTTATTAAGTATTTTATTAATAAATAAATCCATGAGAGATATGGCCGTGTTTGAATGTGTTTCCTTAAAATATAATATCACCAATGAATGGCTGTGTGTAGTTTTAAAATTAAGTGATTTTATCAGAACCCGACTAGCAACATATGACTAAATTTAAGACGTGGACACTTAATCTGATGAACGCTGACACGTCCAGAAATCTCACGTTACTAAGAAATAACAACATGTCTCACGCCGTAGCGGAGGGAACGCTACTAACATTTCCTGGTGGATACAAAACACGCATTAAAACTTTTAATATTACAAATCAATTTCCTAAAAAGTACTTTGCAAGATTAAAGTACAGTACATTGTTGGAAACATATCCTGACTTCCTTGAAAACTAGTAATTTTGTAACAACAGAACATTCTGAGGTAGTTGAGGGTTGTTCTAGTGGTTTGGAAGCTTCAGAACTGACATTACCATAAGAAATACAGCAGTGTGAGGGTCACAACAAAACATTCCAGATAGTTGAGGATTGTTCTAGTGGTTTGGAAGCTTGAACTGACATTACCATAAGAAATACAGCAATGTGAGGGTAACAACAGAACATTCTGAGATAGTAGAGGATTGTTTTAGTGGTTTGGAAGCTTCAGAACTGACATTACCATAAGAAATACAGCAGTGTGAGGGTCACAACAAAACATTCCAGATAGTTGAGGATTGTTTTAGTGGTTTGGAAGCTTCAGAACTGACATTACCATAAGAAATACAGCAGTGTGAGGTCACAACAGAACATTCTGAGATAGTAGAGGATTGTTTTAGTGGTTTGGAAGCTTCAGAACTGACATTACCATAAGAAATACAGCAGTGTGAGGTCACAACAGAACATTCTGAGATAGTAGAGGATTGTTTTAGTGGTTTGGAAGCTTCAGAACTGACATTACCATAAGAAATACAGCAGTGTGAGGTCACAACAGAACATTCTGAGATAGTAGAGGATTGTTTTAGTGGCTTGGAAGCTATAACTGACATTACCATAAGAAATACAGCAGTGTGAGGGTCACAACAGAACATTCTGAGACAGTTGAGGATTGTTTTAGTGGCTTGGAAGCTAGAACTGACATTACCATAAGAAATACAGCAGTGTGAGGTCACAACAGAACATTCTGAGATAGTAGAGGATTGTTTTAGTGGTTTGGAAGCTTCAGAACTGACATTACCATAAGAAATACAGCAGTGTGAGGGTCACAACAAAACATTCCAGATAGTTGAGGATTGTTCTAGTGGTTTGGAAGCTTGAACTGACATTACCATAAGAAATACAGCAATGTGAGGGTAACAACAGAACATTCTGAGATAGTAGAGGATTGTTTTAGTGGTTTGGAAGCTTCAGAACTGACATTACCATAAGAAATACAGCAGTGTGAGGTCACAACAGAACATTCTGAGATAGTAGAGGATTGTTTTAGTGGCTTGGAAGCTATAACTGACATTACCATAAAAATACAGCAGTGTGAGGGTCACAACAGAACATTCTGAGACAGTTGAGGATTGTTTTAGTGGCTTGGAAGCTAGAACTGACATTACCATAAGAAATACAGCAGTGTGAGGTCACAACAGAACATTCTGAGATAGTTGAGGATTGTTTTAGTGGCTTGGAAGCTAGAACTGACATTACCATAAGAAATACAGCAGTGTGAGGGTCACAACAGAACATTCCAGATAGTTGAGGATTGTTTTAGTGGTTTGGAAGCTTCAGAACTGACATTACCATAAGAAATACAGCAGTGTGAGGGTCACAACAAAACATTCCAGATAGTTGAGGATTGTTTTAGTGGTTTGGAAGCTTCAGAACTGACATTACCATAAGAAATACAGCAGTGTGAGGTCACAACAGAACATTCTGAGATAGTAGAGGATTGTTTTAGTGGTTTGGAAGCTTCAGAACTGACATTACCATAAGAAATACAGCAGTGTGAGGTCACAACAGAACATTCTGAGATAGTAGAGGATTGTTTTAGTGGCTTGGAAGCTATAACTGACATTACCATAAGAAATACAGCAGTGTGAGGGTCACAACAGAACATTCTGAGACAGTTGAGGATTGTTTTAGTGGCTTGGAAGCTAGAACTGACATTACCATAAGAAATACAGCAGTGTGAGGTCACAACAGAACATTCTGAGATAGTTGAGGATTGTTTTAGTGGCTTGGAAGCTAGAACTGACATTACCATAAGAAATACAGCAGTGTGAGGGTCACAACAGAACATTCTGAGACAGTTGAGGATTGTTCTAGTGGTTTGGAAGCCTCAGATCTGTCATTATGATGATATTTTCCCTCGTTAGTTTCACTGGCACTTTAAATGAGTACAGCGATACTAGACCGTTGTGTCCGGCGCCCGCATGACTGGGGGTAAGTTCCCAAGGTCCACGCACGAGTAGTTACCAGCACGCAGCTACACAACAACTGTCGGAACGAGGGGAGGTTTTTGTAGGGCCAACACACGTTGTTCATTCATCTCAACATTATTACGGTGAAATGTGTATTCAGACAGAGCACATTGGGTTTGGTTTACCGCGGATAGACAACTTAGAGTCACCCCTCACAACTCTCACAGGCGAAACGCTTATTGCTCTTCTCATCCTCCGAAAGAGCCGGTTAAAAGATCCGT
Source organism: Timema cristinae (assembly GCA_039000515.1). Taxonomy (NCBI): domain Eukaryota; kingdom Metazoa; phylum Arthropoda; class Insecta; order Phasmatodea; family Timematidae; genus Timema; species Timema cristinae. Next base: position 72,911,506 of record JBCFYV010000935.1, on the reverse strand, counting down.
GTCAAGGCCATATTATCCCAGAGACGGGTCTTCATCCTTTTATCGTCAAATGAGCCCTTGAGTCAAATCTCAAAGAGATTTCCTCTTCATTTCTCTGGTAATGAGATCCTGTTGGAGATTGCGAGCCGCTAAGAGGACAGTCTGATGAGAGATGATGTTCCTCCAGTCGTCGTGTGGGGCTGCTGTAGACCACGGTACAGTCGGGGTGGTATGCACCTAGGTACAGTCTGATGAGAGATGATGTTCCCCCAGTCGTCGTGTGGGGCTGCTGTAGACCACGGTACAGTCGGGTGGTATGCACCTAGGTACAGTCTGATGAGAGATGATGTTCCTCCAGTCGTCGTGTGGGGCTGCTGTAGACCACGGTACAGTCGGGTGGTATGCACCTAGGTACAGTCTGATGAGAGATGATGTTCCCCCAGTCGTCGTGTGGGGCTGCTGTAGACCACGGTACAGTCGGGGTGGTATGCACCTAGGTACAGTCACACGTACCAGGCCCCATGGCAATACACGTGCTGGACCTAGAAAGGCACATTAGCAATTACAAGCGAAATCCCGATCGTGACGTCACGGTAAGATAAGAGGGCCGAGGTAAGATGCTCCATTGTTCTCTTGTTGGGCGGGGGGGGGGGGACGATCATTGGAGAAGTTGCACGCCATGGAACAAGAAACACAGCGTTATGTCCAGGACATCCATTAATACATTCATACGCACAGTTCCCAAATAAACCTACGCGGGTAAATGTGCCCTCCTCACAACCGTAAAGAAAAGTGAAATGTTCGTGTTTGAGTGTCAGTGAAAATAACCAAATGATCGATAAATTAGAGCAACTGTTAACCTCGCATGCGACAGGGGTAGAGCGGCCTTTCCTTTCGAAAACATGTTCTTCTAGCAGTAAAAACAACACAAAATTAATAATCTCAAGAGGAAACTAAAATGGAAAACTGTTTCACATTAATTAAATGACTGCTCCGAGCTTACCCAGAATAAAATGCAAGAATCTTTTTTTTAAAAGTTCTTTATTATAATGATAAACTTGTGTCAGTGAAGGTGAAGTATTTACCGTCTTACCGACTGGGATTACATTTTTAAACATATAATGGCCACTACAAAAAGTAAGCATTAGCTAAACAAGTCAGTACAGTCCAATCCAAGTCTTGCAATGCAGTGACTTCAGAGTAGTACGGACTATATCATTTATATTCGTGAAGTAACTATTCTAACCACAGTCAGGCACTTGAGCGATGCACAGTTTTCGGTACCTAAACGTTCTGTTGACAGTAAATGTTGGTCAACTTTCCCTCCACCAGTTGTTCATCTCCGACAGCGGGACTAGTGTGGGAGTAACAAGCAGTAACACCAGGAGTGCTTATTGCAGGCGAATGGACAGAGCTGAGTGCTTTATACTGTCGTCAGGCGGGCTAATGGAAACTTACTACGGAGAGAAAACACATTAGTCACGTCGAGCCTAGTAGTAAATACTGCTGTCCAAGGTTAAGCTAGTTTGTAAGTCATTGAACATTTGAGTAAAGGCGATGCAGACCCAAGATATCCGCGGAACAATCCGTTGTCATGAGAACTACTTTCCGTTTCAATTCTTGAACAGAGTATCAGCCTGCAGTGGGTACACTCTCGACAAATGGCAACTGGGACACTTGGTACAAACGTGACTGCCGTGCTTGGCTACTAGTGGATGTGACGTCATTCCCTCCAGAGATGGGAGATGGGGAAGTGTTCAAATATTTAAATGGAAGTGGTCACATGGTCTAAGGTGTCACTCTAGTGTTTGACTAGATTGGCGGTGACAGAGATATCGGGGTTCGGAACCATTTTAAGTGCACTGAGGTTTTTTACAAAAAGTTCTCTACGTTCCATCATCGCGAATTCGGGCATATTTCCTATTATCATCCTTCACCCTTACTCCCCTATAATTAATGTGTGTGCATGAACCCAACGGAGACTGACGTGGTGAGATAAATATTGTAACACGTTCACGGCCTTATCTTGAGGTGGTCTATTGTTATTGGAACAGAGAGTAATCTGCACCCGTCCCCCCTCCCCACGTTTAGATTTCCAATGTTAGATATTCTGACACTTTCCTTTTCTTTCTACCGCCCCCCCCCCCCCCCCCACCCCGGGGTGGAGCACAGCACAGCGAATGTTGAGATTAAAAACTGTCCCGGTGTTATCAGGAAATAGCGTCCATGTCATAAACTGAGGAGGAACTGGAACTGGACGAGGAACTGGAACTAGACGAGGAACTGAACCCTGGTGACGGTGTAACAAATTGATTCTCCTACAGGGTATCCACAATTTAAATAGAAAATAAAGTTTAAACGATAGATTTATTAAACAATAAAACAGATATTTAAGATATGAAGGTTTACAATGAAATTATTAGTTAAGCTTTGAAGTTGGATGTAGTCAATTAGACTTTGCGAATTTGATTATTCTACTGTAGCTACCGGTCTGTCTCAAATAAACATTAATTAGACCTTGACTTGAGACAGAGAAAATAGTTGTAACATTAACCACTCTCAAAACTACGACCGTGAGAATGAGAGTGGTAGCGTCCATCATTATTTTAGTACAAGTTTCCCTAATGAATGTAGTACGGTAAGATCACTCGTGTGTGCGCGTGTCACGGTCATCTTCACATCTGGTCTGCTCAGATTCACACTAGATGGAAATAGTGCGAGGAGGTATCATTCAGAGGTAATGTATCCGCATGTGCGTGGAAAGAGTACCTATAAACTATTAGGAAACCCCAGCTTATTACATCCGGCTGACCGGGATACAAACCCTGAACTATCCCCACTACCGGTAACCCAGACAAGACAAGACTGATGCCCTCGTGTGGCCAGTAAGAAAGAGAACACGATATAACAATGACCTCAACATGTTGAGTATCTGTCGGGGGTGTCCTGGAATTTAGTGGCAACTTTTTATCTTCATTTAAAAAGTTGTTAGATAATGCCGCTGTGCTCTTGTCCGCCGATAAAACCAGCTCCTGGACATATCGAGCTACTCCACCATGCGAGTGGCTGTGCGTTGCTGGTTGCCCTCAGTGAAACCGGCAAGGCGCACGGGAGGCTTACTGTGAGTAGAGCTTAGTGAAATGTTCATTACATTTCAGTACGTACTGAACAGCTATGGCTGTACAAACAATACAATCTACAGAACAGGCCGAGTCTAAGAACAAGTAAGTAATAGCACCCAGAGCACGAGTCTGGCCAATGTTTTCAGGCCGTGTAATAGAGTGCTTATCAGCATTACGGACAATAGGGGCAATCAGGGGTAATTGGTGTCCGGAGGGTTGGGAGGGGTGTGCAGATAATTACCCCCTCCCACTCCTCTCCCCTCGACAAGCCACCTGTGTTTTCTTGAATATAACCTGCAGTCCCTCCACCGCTGATTCCTTAGTCCATGATGTTTATCAAATGAAGGCCTAACTCCCGTTGTTGAATGTTCATGGCAAGCATTAAGGCCCGGTCGAGGTTCGGGGATCCCCCGTCCAGAGGGAGTAGAAACAACCCTGAGCCAACTCTTCTCTATATTTACACATCGAGGATCGTGAGGTCTAGGACGGCACTCTCGCGATAGACTGGACATCGGGTGGGTTTCACTCTTTATCCATGCAAATGTAGGTACACTTTCACTAAATTCAACATTCAGTACACATGCGGTATTAAATAACTCCCCAATGTTCTATTGTCTGGTATTTCAGAGAAGTGTTAAGTCCCGCACGAGAATAGTCCAACATGTCACAACATGTTACAACATGTTACAACGTGTTACAACGTGTTACAACATGTTAGTTGTCAGTGTCACAGGGCGGTAGCTAACCAAATTACAAACATAACACACACTCGCCAGCCACCGGGACAGAGTTCCCAAAACACAAAGTAACACAAAGTAACACAGCCCATTCTCCGCTCAATTGCTTCTCCAACATCAAATAAACGAGTCCGCGCGAAGGAAATCAATAAAGAGCTCATGTCGTGTTAACCGAACAAAATTTAAATCGGAAGCGGGAAATAAAAACCATTTGGTATTTGGAAGAGTTAACCCTAAATACTATATTAGGGCACGACTTGCAAACTAGCTTAGCCAAGGACAAAACCCACAAATATCACCAAGAATTTTAATACTAACCAAGAAGTTGAAATGAGCTTGAGTAGAGTCCCAGGTGCTAAGAGCCCAACAAATGTAACAGGTTGTGATGGAGACGTGTTGGTGGTGAGGTTGTGAAACAATATAAAACTGATGGGGGGGGGGGGGGGGGGTCAATAAATGTCCGGCAATAAGCCCCAGGAGAAAGTCAGTAACACAGACCGTGTGACCAGAGCTGCCCGTATTTAAACACAGGAGCTACATTATCAGATAGCTGGAGGTGCTCCCAGCGCATGACCACTGACCACTGACCACATACAGTGACTGTTGTCAGCCCCCCGAGCCAAGTCTGCCAACCAACCATCCCCTCCATGTCCTGAACAATGTGACCACCCCCTGACTGGCATAGCTTTCAAATAATACCAACCCTCCCTAACCACTTAAACCAAGTAGTACACCTTGTCTGTCAATTATTCATACAAGCAGTCTAGTTTTGGTATTCTCCGGACCGAGCTTGGAGGGAGTCCCTAGTTAGAGAGAGAGAGAGAGTTCCTACAAAGTACGGATATATCACATTGTATATTGTATTATGTAGTGATCCCGTGGTGGACACAGTGACTGTGAGACACGTGGATCTCTGGAGAGTGATTGTGAGACACGTGGATCTCTGAGAGAGTTACTGTGAGACACGTGGATCTCTGGAGAGTGACTGTGTGAGATACGTGGATCTCTGGAGAGTGACTGTGAGACACGCGGATCTCTGGAGAGTACTGTGAGACACGTGGATCTCTGGAGAGCGACTGTGAGACACGTGGATCTCTGGAGAGTGACTGTGAGACACGTGGATCTCTGGAGAGCGACTGTGAGACACGTGGATCTCTGGAGAGTGACTGTGAGATACGTGGATCTCTGGAGAGTGACTGTGAGACACGTGGATCTCTGGAGAGTGACTGTGAGATACGTGGATCTCTGGAGAGCGTAAGAACGCCTCTAGGTGGTCTGGTGGCCCGACTCAGCAGACCGGCTCGAATCTCTGTCGGATGTCCTCACTCTCTCTCCACGCAAATGAAGGTACCTCTCCTGTAGCCTATCGCAGCAATGTGGTGGTAGGTCGGGACCTCTTCCCTCACCCTTGTCTCCAGACTGATATATATTCTACTCCACTAGCGGCGCCTCCAAATAGACCCGGAGGAGGATTGAGTTTAAATTGACTCGACGCCAAAGTCAGGAATGAGATGAGTCTGTCCCTCTGGAGAGAGAAAGAGAGAACAACCTGGGCAGAATATACCTCCCGCCAGACCACGTTTCATCGCGTCCCACGAGGCAATATCTCGACATGACATCCTGTGTGAAGCAAACAATGAAGTCCTGAGGATCGAACTGATCTACCACTAATAGTTTCGCGGCAGGCCCAGCGCCGGGGACCATTAGGGAGGGGCGGGCTGGGGTGTGCGGTCAAAAGGTTAATTACTTCACAAAATTAAGCGGCCCTTACCTCTAGGTCTACCCAAGTTGAGGAGGTAAACCGCGGGGCAGCTCTCAGTTAACGGACAAGGGAGTCTCTGGTAACGTAGAGAGAGAGAGAGAGAGAGGAGAGAGAGAGAGAAGGCACTCTACACCCCTGTATTTCCTATTTACAACTGTAATAGCAAGTCAATGTAAGGCATGGATCAGTATTTGTAATGCTGTATTGTGTGCATCCCATTCAATTCTATTTCCCTGGGGTAATCCTAGCTCTACACATTTCCCGCCAAATAATTTCTGGAATTCTCTTCTGGATGGTCTAGAGAACGAATCTCTAACTATTGTGGGTCCCTTAGCTCTGGAACAGGACCAAACGGTAATGGGACAGTGCAAAGATCAAGTTTAATATCAAGGTCCTTTATAGTTTGGATCCCGGATTACAGAGAAACACAAAGGATTGCAGACACACGGAGGATTACAGAGAAACACAGGGGATTACAGAGAAAAACAGAGGATTACAGAGAAACACACAGGATTACAGAGAAACACAGAGGATTGCAGACACACGGAGGATTACAGAGAAACACAGAGGATTACAGAGAAACACAGAGGATTACAGAGAAATACAGAGGATTACAGAGAAACACAGAGGATTACAGAGAAACACAGAGGATTACAAAGAAAAACAGAGGATTACAGAGAAAAACAGAGGATTACAGAGAAACACAGAGGATTGCAGACACACAGAGGATTACAGAGAAACACAGAGGATTACAGAGAAACACAGAGGATTACAGAGAAACACAGAGGATTACAGAGAAACACAGAGGATTACAGAGAAACACAGAGGATTACAGAGAAACACAGAGGATTACAGAGAAACACAGAGGATTACAGAGAAACACAGAGGATTACAGAGAAACACAGAGGATTACAGAGAAACACAGGGATTACAGAGAAACACGGAGGATTACAGAGAAACACAGAGGATTACGAGAAACACAGAGGATTACAGAGAAACACAGAGGATTACAGAGAAACACAGAGGATTACAGAGAAACACAGAGGATTACAGAGAAACACAGAGGATTACAGAGAAACACAGAGGATTGCAGAGAAACACAGAGGATTACAGAGAAACACACAGAGTAGGTTAGATGATTGGCGAACGTTTCGGCCAGTGACTAATTAGAGAAAATCTCTTGAAATGAAATGGAAACACTGAAAAGAATGTTTTCTTGAGGAACGTCATACTGGAATGGAGGAGGGGAGGGGGATCTTGATGTAACGTGGAGAAAGTTTAATTAAAGTCGTCTGGGCGGCGATGGAAGGAAGAGAAGTATCGGGTGACGAGGCACTCGTCATTTTAATGTCTCTGAAGAGGAACAAGTTATACAGCGGGGAAATTAGAGCCCGCGTCAACATTTGTACATTGCCATTGTCATTGTCGCTGCCAATGTATGGTCGAGGAGACAGCCACTTTCCCACAATGCACAATCCTGAGTTCGAGACCTTTGAGATACCCACTCCTCTTCAGCAGGATACACTGACTGTACATGTAGAGGACACTGGTTCGATACCAGACAGGGTGTAAATTATTGCATTATGCCTATGTGAGTTAGAGCATGGCTAAGTGCTAAGTTTTAAGTTTTGTGTTAATTGTGTTGTCACCAGGATAAGTTAGTTTGTATGTAAGTCAAGCTTTGTGTTTGGAAAGAGTTTGTAAATTAAAAATGTATTCTAGAAAGTTGTCTCTGCTTGACAAGAAGAGGAAGTGTGTTTGAGCTAATCGTCAGTTCGTGAGCAAGTTACTAAACAGAGCCGGTGCGAGTTGCCCCTGCTGTATTCCACGACAGACCACACGGCGTACTTCTAACAAATTGTGCAGCAGAAGGAAACCCCAGGGTTACTATCCGGAACCTCAGAGAAGAGTTGAATAGGTCTATATCCGTCCCCGGGATACAAACTACACCACCTTTAATTAATACCCCGTGGGCATTGCTATTGGTGGGGTAAGTCCTGGTGACTGTAGGTATCTTGTGTTGTGAGGCAAGTCCTGGTGACTGTAGGTATCTTGTGCTGGGAGGCAAGTCCTGGTGACTGTAGGTATCTTGTGCTGGGAGACAAGTCCTGGTGACTGTAGGTATCTTGTGTTGTGAGGCAAGTCCTGGTGACTGTAGGTATCTTGTGCTGGGAGGCAAGTCCTGGTGACTGTAGGTATCTTGTGCTGGGAGGCAAGTCCTGGTGACTGTAGGTATCTTGTGCTGGGAGGCAAGTCCTGGTGACTGTAGGTATCTTGTGCTGGGAGGCAAGTCCTGGTGACTGTAGGTATCTTGTGTTGTGAGGCAATTCCTGGTGACTGTAGGTATCTTGTGCTGGGAGGCAAGTCCTGGTGACTGTAGGTATCTTGTGTTGTGAGGCAAGTCCTGGTGACTGTAGGTATCTTGTGTTGTGAGGCAAGTCCTGGTGACTGTAGGTATCTTGTGCTGGGAGGCAAGTCCTGGTGACTGTAGGTATCTTGTGCTGGGAGGCAAGTCCTGGTGACTGTAGGTATCTTGTGCTGGGAGGCAAGTCCTGGTGACTGTAGGTATCTTGTGCTGGGAGGCAAGTCCTGGGACTGTAGTATCTTGTGTTGTGAGCAATTCCTGGTGACTGTAGGTATCTTGTGTTGTGAGGCAAGTCCTGGGACTGTAGGTACTTGTGCTGGAGGCAAGTCCTGGTGACTGTAGGTATCTTGTGTTGTGAGGCAAGTCCTGGTGACTGTAGGTATCTTGTGCTGGGAGGCAAGTCCTGGTGACTGTAGGTATCTTGTGTGGAGGCAAGTCCTGGTGACTGTAGGTATCTTGTGTTGTGAGGCAAGTCCTGGTGACTGTAGGTATCTTGTGCTGGGAGGCAAGTCCTGGTGACTGTAGGTATCTTGTGCTGGGAGGCAAGTCCTGGTGACTGTAGTATCTTGTACTGGGAGGCAAGTCCTGGTGACTGTAGGTATCTTGTGCTGGGAGGCAAGTCCTGGTGACTGTAGGTATCTTGTGCTGGGAGGCAAGTCCTGGTGACTGTAGGTATCTTGTACTGGGAGGCAAGTCCTGGTGACTGTAGGTATCTTGTGCTGGGAGGCAAGTCCTGGTGACTGTAGGTATCTTGTGCTGGGAGGCAAGTCCTGGTGACTGTAGGTATCTTGTACTGGGAGGCAAGTCCTGGTGACTGTAGGTATCTTGTGCTGGGAGGCAAGTCCTGGTGACTGTAGGTATCTTGTGCTGGGAGGCAAGTCCTGGTGACTGTAGGTATCTTGTGCTGGGAGGCAAGTCCTGGTGACTGTAGGTATCTTGTGCTGGGAGGCAAGTCCTAGCTATATAAACCGAACATTCCACCTGTCCAAAGGGCCAGGAATTCTTTAAAGGTTACGTCTCGTGTCCAGCGGGATTGACTATCCAGCAGGGGAAGTGACAGACAGACCACACGAGGGGTAGTATTCTCCTGCTCTGCGGTTGTTTGGAACGCTCACATCCGGGAGACCTTGGTTCCAGTTACTGTTACTAAGTTAGCGTAATACACACAGGGAGGAAACTTTTTAAACCTAGAATATAGATATGTTTGTGTGTGTCTAACAAGAGTTCGTACCCAGGCCGTCAGTGTAATTGTGTAATTGTGTAATTGTGTAATAGGTGCCGAGGATGGCAGGTAATTACTAAAGTGGCCCCCACTCCACCCCTGAGGGGGGCGGCGCATTTATCAAAAACCCGCAGTAAGGGATGGGAGATGTTATAATCCGAAATGAAAGTACCTTGTCTTCAACCCCTTTAAGAGGATCCCGCAGTTTGGCAGCCAGGATTTCTACAGTGAATTATTAGTTTGGGCGGCTTAGCGCGAGAACCCGGCCCGGGCTGTTTAAACAATCCTGAACTACTAATTATACATAAATCTAATAATTTCTTTCCCATTATTGGAGAGAGGAGTACGATTGTAAGGACCTCCAAATTACTTTCAATTTCCTCCAATTGGCCTCATCTCTGGCCGAGAACGTTAGGGAGGGAGGGGAGGCAGCGGAAACTATGGCCAGTATGTTTATCTTAAGGGGGTGATATTCATATTTATCATGCCCGGGTGCAACAAAGCTAACAATCTTCAAACAGTTTGTAAACAAATCCTTAAGTGCGGATTATTCTAAAGATTTCTGTATTTAAAAAACAGAAATAAAATGGAGGCATGATAAGCACAAGCCACAGCCCAACTTTCATATAAAGGGCCTTTTAGAAACTACGAACATAATTTGTTGTTTTAAACATTCCTAATATCTATCTACAGAGACAGCTGCAGAGCCATGACCAGACGTATGGACACATGAAAGTACTTCTATGAAACTTTGAGGGATAAATCAACACATGACATCTTAGACCAGGTAATAGTGTGTTAGTCTGCTGTGTTTAGGGTCCCGGGTTCGATTCCCGGCAGGGCCGAAAAACCTATCCCAGTGATTATAAGTCGTGTGTTGATATGTACAGTCGGTTCAGAGGGTGCGTGTTAAATACCTCAAATAAATGGAAAAAACTTACAAACTAAATTAATTCTAATATCTACACAACAGCCAGTCCTCCGATCGTTAATCCATTAGTGTGAACCTCACCAATGATACAATAATAGGCCATGCCGGGTACAGCGAGCTCGATAGACAAGACTTGCTACCGACTATTGAAGGTACTAGCATGGTAATAATAGGTCTATCATCTTGGAGACAATGACCAGCTGCGCTCCTGTCATTAACTCCACAGGTAAAGATGGAGGGGGGGGGGATTACAGCTATTCATGGTACCGTTGATTAATTCTTTAATGTGTTGACTTTATGCGCAATCCGGAACCTCCCGTCCCTCGTCCCCGGTGCAAACAAACTTTAATTAGAAAGAGTCAGCGGGAACTCCCCCCTTTCCCCCAGCTCCAGCGAAACTCTAGAGCGGCCACACACGGTATACAGGTCCACACAGTCACCTGTCCTCTTCAGAGGTCTCCGATGTGACATTCGGCCCTTGGAGGATACAGACCGGAGAGGAACTACACGGAGCTAGCACGATACAGACCGGAGAGGAACTACACGGAGCTATCAAGATACAGACCGGAGAGGAACTACACGATACAGACCAGAGAGGAACTACACGGAGCTATCAAGATACAGACCGGAGAGGAACTACACGGAGCTAGCAGGATACAGACCAGAGAGGAACTACACGGAGCTATCAAGATACAGACCGGAGAGGAACTACACGGAGCTATCAAGATACAGACCGGAGAGGAACTACACGGAGCTAGCAGGATACAGACCAGAGAGGAACTACACGGAGCTATCAAGATACAGACCGGAGAGGAACTACACGGAGCTAGCACGATACAGACCGGAGAGGAACTACACGGAGCTAGCACGATACAGACCGGAGAGAACTACACGGAGCTATCAAGATACAGACCGGAGAGGAACTACACGATACAGACCAGAGAGGAACTACACGGAGCTATCAAGATACAGACCGGAGAGGAACTACACGGAGCTAGCAGGATACAGACCAGAGAGGAACTACACGGAGCTATCAAGATACAGACCGGAGAGGAACTACACGGAGCTATCAAGATACAGACCGGAGAGGAACTACACGGAGCTAGCAGGATACAGACCAGAGAGGAACTACACGGAGCTATCAAGATACAGACCGGAGAGGAACTACACGTAGCTAGCAGGATACAGACCGGAGAGGAACTATACTACATACACAAGGGAAATACATTCAATGCTTATTGTCACGTGTTGACTTGTTGTTAGAGAATATTGAGTGATGTGTTGATATGAACAGCAAAACACCCCAATTCGACAACATTTGTTTGTATTAGGCCGTCCTAGCTATTATCTTATCGATAGAATAGACGAGGAAATGTCTGTTACCCGCCAACACACACCGGTGTTCGTGAAAAGACACAGGTGTGCTAACCCACACTGACACTGTAGGAATCCCGGGCCAATATCGGGACATGTAGGTCCCAGTTCCCAATGCCCCGACATTAAACCCCCAAGGAGCGAGTTGTCCCGGTTATTGGCGTCTCGCTGGAATCCTAACCGCGGCCTTTATTACTCAAGTTGCGGTTTTACGGTCGCTAATAAAATTAAAAACTGTGGAGTTCCCCCCCCTCCCCTAACCTGTTCCCCCTCTCCTCCAATACTTCCGAGATATTAACATTTTATTCTGAATTTAATGAGATAAGGCGTGTTTTTATGTTTCAAAAATAAACATAACTTTTTATGAGTTTAGAAAATGAATCGAGGGATGTAGATTGGAACTGAAGCAAGTCTTGTAGAGATCACACTAAACAACGTTAGTTTTCAACAGAGCTTACAACGTGTTGTTTATCAGAGCTTACAACAGTGAGTACAGTTCCTGTGAGTTGCGCCCGCCTTACAGCGTTATTAAAGACGTGCAGCTTGCACGGGGCTCAAACAAGGAACTCTGACTCGGACTAGCAGAACTGTGGCTAAGAGGTCTATGGAGTCACACGAGAATTGCACATCAACGCCAGCGAGACTCGAAAAGTGACCCACCGGGTCAGAGTCAGGAGTGCTAACCGTTGGCCCAGTCCTGCGACGCTGCCACACGGCAAAGGGGCGAACTACTCCTATATTCCTGGCCAGGAAATTCCCAATACTGAATTTAGAGAAAGTTTCGAGAATCTAAATGTTCATACTTTAAAACATGATTGTCTTAGTCTCTCTTCCACTTTGCCATTTGGTAACAACCTTCGTGTGGCGACCAGAGTAGTACAACCAGACCATGAGCCCCGCCTTCGTGTGGCGACCAGAGTAGTACAACCAGACCATGAGCCCCGCCTTCGTGTGACGACCAGAGTAGTACTACCAGACCATGAGCCCCGCCTTCGTGTGGCGACCAGAGTAGTACTACCAGACCATGAGCCCCGCCTTCGTGTGGCGACCAGAGTAGTACTACCAGACCATGAGCCCCGCCTTCGTGTGGCGACCAGAGTAGTACTACCAGACCATGAGCCCCGCCTTCGTGTGGCGACCAGAGTAGTACTACCAGACCATGAGCCCTGCCTTCGTGTGGCGACCAGAGTAGTACTACCAGACCATGAGCCCCGCCTTCGTGTGACGACCAGAGTAGTACTACCAGACCATGAGCCCCGCCTTCGTGTGGCGACCAGAGTAGTACAACCAGACCATGAGCCCCGCCTTCGTGTGGCGACCAGAGTAGTACAACCAGACCATGAGCCCCCCTTCGTGTGGCGACCAGAGTAGTACTACCAGACCATGAGCCCCGCCTTCGTGTGGCGACCAGAGTACTACCAGACCATGAGCCCCGCCTTCGTGTGACGACCAGAGTAGTACTACCAGACCATGAGCCCCGCCTTCGTGTGGCGACCAGAGTAGTACTACCAGACCATGAGCCCCGCCTTCGTGTGACGACCAGAGTAGTACTACCAGACCATGAGCCCAGGTGAGGGTTGCAGCTGGTCTGGGTCTGTAAGCTGAGCCACTGGAAACCTTACAAGTACAGACAGGGCTGTGGGACACACGTCACCTAGATCTAGTTTCATTTGTTCATACGTCAAGAGATGTGTGTCACTATTGATGTATCATTCCTCAAGGACTGGGATGTACGGCCCACGGGTGAGGAGGAAATGTACCAGCATGTTTGCTACACTTTATTATTATTATTATTATTATTGTTATTCGCGGTACTATCGTGTGCTTGGACTGATTATATCCGCACATGGAATTACTCTGAGCGAGAGCGAAAAGTCCTACCAATTTTGCTGGGAAAAGTTTTTTTCTACACGCCACAACCAACATGGAAGCGATGGCTTTACTTCTCTCCGAAGGAAGTTGTGCTACGGATAAATGCGCTGACCCCAGCTGTCGAGCACACTGTGCTACCTTGTCCGTGCGACGTGACTGTACGTGGAGGGTGGAGGGTGGAGGGTGCTTCCTGCGACCGAGACCTCTTGGTTTCCTTCCCACGGGAATATTCCCAACCGGCGTGACGTCAAATATACGTCAGTGACAAAATAAAATGAGCGGGAAATGGAGGTGAGCGTCGTCTGGGATTAGGGGGGGGGGGTGTTACCTCGACCCCTCGGACAGAGAAGTTTTGTGATCCAACTCGAGATTTTGATAAATAACCCCTGAAACAGAAACAGTGGTTTTCGCAATGTCTGTCTCAGTCTAGATCCCCAAACAGTTTATCTAGGTCTGAAACTTGGTATCTAGGGTTTGTCGTTGAGCTCCGCCGAGGAGATATCTAACCCTGAAATTAAGGGTAGTTTCCTGAGGGGCAAAAAGAGATCAAAAATATTTCCTCCGAATCCGCTCTAACGATTTCGATTAAATATTCAGATATTGTTTACTGTTACAAACAAAATGGCAGCTCTCGTGTTCCCGTTAAAATGACTATAAGGATATCTGATATTAGAAGAAATATCCAACGAGATTCGAAATAACGCATCATTGTAAAGTTGTGGACCATTAAAAACTGAAATATTTTATTTATAACATATTTTTATAAAACCAAGAGTTACTCAGATATTTTTCACGCAGCTCTTTGAATACAGAAATTGATTGTAACGTTCTTGGTGCACAGAGAGGTTCCTCTTGTCTTGATGTTTCTGTAACAGTGTATAACGAATCGCTAGGAACATAACATTGCAATAATAATTAAATGTATTCGAATGAAGCAAAACTATTTTTCTCGTGTTGTTGAAACGTGTTAAAAACATAAAAACTAATCTCTCTCCTCTCTCTTCTCTCTTTGTTTTAATTTCCGCACCCGTCCCCTCGCAACTTCCTGTCCAGCTACAGACAAGAGACAGGACGAAAACGCTTCCAGCCAAAAAGAGGAAAGTAATGAACTTCAAAGTGAACTTAAAACAGAAGAGTATCTTCTTTCCCTCTCAGAGTTTTACTTTAAACAGCTTCAATTAATTCACTTAAGACTGGAATTGGTCCCAGAGCGTCTGGGCGGGCAACAAAAGAGCGTGGGAGGGTGCATCCATGGGTGCCGAGCTTTCTAGGGGTGAAGATGAGGCTTCTCGATTGTCTGGAGCCTCGCACAGTCTCGAGAAGGGAAACAAAACAATGGAGAGCGGTAATTCATTTAGATACCGCCCTTGAACTCATTGCAAGATGCGAAAGAACGGACATTTGTTAGCACCAGAGAGAGTCGTAGGGACTTCCCCGGTCTACAAACATGGCAGAGTCTCGTGACGATAATAAATGGCCCAAACAATCGTGATCATTAAATTATTCAGAACAAACCTGTTATAGACATTTAAAAAACATCATTAAATGGATGTTTAAAAAAACTGACAGACTTGGGGACAAACAAATATACATACATGATGACAGACAGACAGTCAGACATAATATTGTAAATCCACTTTTTGTGTTCCCAAACTAATTCTTGTAAATTCCACACATAATTACTACACATCACTATAGATCTAGTCTATTACAACATTATATCGTCATCACTATAGAACTAGTCTATTACAACAGTATATCGTCATTACTATAGATCTAGTCTATTACAACATTATATAGTCATCACTATAGAACTAGTCTATTACAACATATATAGTCATCACTATAGATCTAGTCTATTACAACATTATATCGCCTCGGCGCCAATTAGACCCAAAGAGGAGTGAATGAGGAAGTGTCATGGCCGTGGCTTGGACAAAAGGTTGATATGAAAACCCCGGAAAGTGCTCACTCTCGTGTCAACACATGTGGCTAAATGATGGTTTCATGCAGACTTTTCAAACACACTCTCGTGTCAACACATGTGGCTAAATGATGGTTCCATGCAGACTTTTCAAACACACTCTCGTGTCAACACATGTGGCTAAATGATGGTTCCATGCAGACTTTTCAAACACACTCTCGTGTCAACACATGTGGCTAAATGATGGTTCCATGCAGACTTTTCAAACACACTCTCGTGTCAACACATGTGGCTAAATGATGGTTCCATGCAGACTTTTCAATCACACTCTCGTGTCAACACATGTGGCTAAATGATGGTTCCATGCAGACTTTTCAAACACACTCTCGTGTCAACACATGTGGCTAAATGATGGTTCCATGCAGACTTTTCAAACACACTCGTGTCAACACATGTGGCTAAATGATGGTTCCATGCAGACTTTTCAAACACACTCTCGTGTCAACACATGTGGCTAAATGATGGTTCCATGCAGACTTTTCAAACACACTCTCGTGTCAACACATGTGGCTAAATGATGGTTCCATGCAGACTTTTCAAACACACTCTCGTGTCAACACATGTGGCTAAATGATGGTTCCATGCAGACTTTTCAAACACACTCGCGTGTTCAAGCCCAGTTTCTTCAACAGCAGCGAACACAATTGTGTTGCTAGTAGAAACATTTCATGGTTGTGTTTATTATGTATTCACAGTTGTACACCGATAACTCAGCTACTCACGTATTGATTGCATTTTAAATAATTTAGGATTAATGAGCCACGGCTAGTTTAAGTTTTATATGTAAGGTCCAAAGTCAAAATGATGCTATTCTGTCGATTGTTTCCAAACCAGAATGATCAAAGAAACACAACTCGGTGGGCCGGACAGAATCTCAGGAGTTACAACCAACTAGCTCTTCTAAACCACATTTACAAAAATAATAGTGGACGATCTGGAAATAACAATGTTTTGAGATTTCCCTGATGGTTCCTTGTTTTCCAGGCCTGTACCAGCTCTGTACTCACCAGAGATACACCTCACAGGACTGTACCAGCTCTGTACTCACCAGAGATACACCTCACAGGACTGTACCAGCTCTGTACTCACCAGAGATACACCTCACAGGACTGTACCAGCTCTGTACTCACCAGAGATACACCTCACAGGCACGTACCAGCTCTGTACTCACCAGAGATACACCTCACAGCTCTGTACTCACCAGAGATACACCTCAGGCACGTACTCACCAGAGATACACCTCACAGGCATGTACCAGCTCTGTACTCACCAGAGATACACCTCACAGCTCTGTACTCACCAGAGATACACCTCACAGGACTGTACCAGCTCTGTACTCACCAGAGATACACCTCACAGGCCTGTACCAGCTCTGTACTCACCAGAGATACACCTCACAGGACTGTACCAGCTCTGTACTCACCAGAGATACACCTCACAGATGTACTCACCGAGATACCCTCACAGGACTGTACCAGCTCTGTACTCACCAGAGATACACCTCACAGGCACGTACTCACCAGAGATACACCTACAGCGTGTACTCACCAGAATACACTCACAGCTGTGACTCACCAGAGATACACCTCACAGCTGTGTACTCACCAGAGATACACCTCACAGCTGTGTACTCACCAGATACCTCACAGCTCTGTACTCACCAGAGATACACCTCACAGCTCTGTACTCACCAGAGATACACCTCACAGGACTGTACTCACCAGAGATACACCTCACAGGACTGTACTCACCAGAGATACACGAGTACGAAACATGGGCAACTTCCTCACCTGAAACAAAAACCAACGAAACATTAAAAACTGGAACGTTTGTATATTTCCTGTTACTTACTTAGTTACTACACATATAGGCTAGACTATTCTAAGAATCTCTAAGACGAAACAACCACCAGACCCCTGAACGTTACTTTATTACCTATTGCAAGGACCTCCAGGACAACTTGCAAACGTCACCGTCTCAAGGGGGTTCTTGGATTACCCATAGTCCCCTGCGGTGTGGAATAGTCAGCTCTCCAATTCCCCCCACCCACCCCGCTCATGGGATTAGCAAAGGGGGGGGGATTAAAACCCTCCTCAGAGCCCCCCCATTTTGTTTATCCTCATATTGACCCCCGAGGGAACCTCTATGAAGAGAACACAAGCAATTACCGAACGTGGAAAATTAATTTTCCGCCTCGCATGTCGGACATACGGACTAACATGTTACATGTTGGGAGGGATATCCTGATGTGCTAATCATGTCACCCAACATGTCTGTCGTCACTCTCGCCCTCATTCAGAGTCTCGAGGCTCTGTGGTCCTTGGTTCAATGCCAAGGGCAGGGGTGTTATGTTCAACTTGGGTTAAATATTGATTAAACCTTTAAAACGAACTGTTTACGGGAAGAAATAGACTTATACATATATGTTGGTTGTCCATAAACACTTGAACGCAACAACCAATACAGGCAGGAGCAGAGAATGGATGTTTGTGAATAGAATGGGGTTGTTTAATAAGGGAGGGGGTTGAAAACAATCTGACAAGACAGTGGCGTGCGTGCCTTATAATGGATACATCGCACTCGATATTCCTGACGTCATCAGTTCTCCCCCTCGCTGTGCTCTTGAGCGACAATTGTACATGTTCACTAGTCAGTCTATTGGTGGACACTCTACCAATCCTATCGAGCTGTAGATTCACACACAAACCCTTTGACCTCGACTTGAGAGAGTTCTCCCCTGGGTTAGACTCAGTATTATATTATTCACCATCAAATTACTATTAATGATGAATAAACTAAGACCAGATTCGAACCAGGGCATCCGTCACCAGCAATCCAGTTGTTGAAAAGATGACGTCTTGAGCCATGTGGCCATCAGTACCGTGTATCCAACTTGTATGTGTCTTGTTTGAGACCAGAGTAGTATATTATATTATATATATTACCACCCCCTCCATTAGAAAACTAAGACGTGCTATTTTAATTTAACACGCGAGGTCTTTATTTAACCAAGCGGTAAATTAAAATGCAATTTTTCTTCCTAAGAATGGTTATAGAGGAAGGAGGGAGGGGGCGAGACAGGGGGAGGAAATTACATTATGTAATAGGATAGAATGCGAACGTTACGGTTTAAAGAGGAACACTAGTAGAAAATACTTGCCCCGGTGGAGCATGTTTTAAGACGCTACTTTTGCGTGAATAGACCACCAAGAATGGAGTTTGGGGGTTTGAATTGGGTGGGTGTATGAGGGTGGTTTTCCAAAAATGGTTTTCCATTCTCCTACCCATGCAATTGGGGGTACCTGTCCTGACCATATCGTATAACTCAAAATGGTTAGTCCCCAATTTTTTTTGACCATTCCCGGAAAACAGGTTCTTGACTGGTTCAAACAGTGCGTCCCCCCTGGCTCATTTGACCAAATTTTGTTCCCCGTTTGCTTTGGGGGTGGGGGTGAGGATGGGATGTTAAGGGAGGCGAGGATTTTTTTTATCGGGGGAAAAGCCCCGGTGTATCAAAACGACGGAAATTAACTTGTTTTGTGATAAAACTGATGAGAAAAAATGCGGCATTCCGTCCCCTTAAATTAAACATGCTAATGTAAAAGTGTGCCACACAAACCACACAGTATTTGTCCGTGTTTTAAGCGGGGGGTGTGGCCCCTTCCCCATTTTCCCTTTGTCCGACCTTACAATCCTATTCTAAAAAAATTTTATTTTCAATGGTTTTGTTTCCCCCAAAATGAAGCGCTCTTGAGTTAACTACCCTCCTCCCCCCCAAAAGGGGGCTGAACACCTCCAGGCGACCAGGAGGGGAGGGGGTGTTTGAAAATGTAATTACAGAGAATCCAATCCGACATTGTGTCGTTCGACAAAGCTGCCTTTAATCATCCCCGCCTTTCCAAGTCTATTCCTCTAACTTTCCCCCCCCCCCCCCCCCCCCCTTTTTTTTTTCTCCCCTTTTTTTTCCCCCCAAAAGGGGAAAAAAAGGGAAAGGGTCATAGCAAGGGGCAAAACTCCCAAAAGGGGTAAACTGTCGGTTTTTCATCTTCACCAATTTTAAAAATTTAAGTGGACTCCCTTTCAAAAAAATAAAAGTTAGGCAATACCCCCTTAAATGTTTTTAAATAAAAGGTTTTTTGGGTTAAAAAAAATTTTAGCATTAAATTTTTTTTTTTTCGGTAAATTTAAACAAATTTTTTTTCTTACTAATTTTTTGTTTGAATTCAAATTTTATTTTTCCGAAATTTGATTTTTTCAATTACATTTTTTTTCGGAAATGTTGAGCCTTCCCAGGGGTGGATTTTAAGGAAAACTGTAGGTTAAACACCCTTGACAGTTTGAAAACAAAAACTTGGGATAAAAAAATTTTTTTGAAAAAAAAGGAAAAAAAATTTTTTGGGGATAAAATATGTTGCCCCCTTTAAATTTAAAAAAAAAATTTACAAATTTTTAAAAAAGGTATTGAAATTTTTTTTTTTAAATAAATAATTTAAAAGTTTATTAGGGATTGTTTAGTGGTGAAAATTTTTTGGTTTTTCGCAGAATTTGTTCTTTAGTCCCGGTTGGGGTTTCCCGGGGATTCCGGAAGGCCCCGATGTTCATAACGTCCCAATTTTTTTTGGGGGTTGTTTGGGCTTTAGTTTAAAGGATTTTATTGCCAAGAAGGTTCCCCATTCTTTTTTTAAAAATACCTAAAAAATTTTTTTTTTTTGTTCCAAGAAATTTTTTTTCTCCGAAAAAAGTTTTTTTATTATGTTTGAAACTTTATCAGTAAAGGGCGCAAATTTGGGTAATGAAACCCTTGTTGGTTCGAAATAAAACCCCTTTAAAAAATAAAAGGAAAACCAGCTATTTTTAAAAGGATCAAATCTTAGTAAGTAGGTTTTCCCTATGGGTTTTTGGAACTTTTTCTCACCTTTTTAAAAGGAAAGCCCCCACGTTGGGGCCCCGCATTCCTTGTTTAAGTTTTTCGATGGCCCTTTCCCCCCAATGTTTTTCAAGAAACTTGTTGGAGTTTGGGGGAAATTAATGTTTTTTCGGTACGGTTTTTTCACCCCTTTTTTGGAATGTCTTTTAGAGTTTTAGGTGGGGATCCTTTTTGGTCTGCTTAGAGTTTTCGGTTTTGGCCCTCCTCATTTTTTTGGGGTGCCTCCAGGTTTTTGGATGGGGACTTTCCTTTGGGGCCTGTTTTTAGGGTTTTACGGGGTCATTTAAAAAGGGGTCCTTTCTGATTTTTTGGATGGGCCCCTTTTTTGGGGGTTTTTTTTCAATGACTCCCCCCCCTGGAAAAGGAAAATTCTCTACCCTTTTTGTTTTCAAGAAAAAGGGTGTTTTCGGTCAAAAAATTATCCAAATTTTTTCGTTAAATTTTGGTAATTTTTGCCTTTTTTATTAGTTTTAATTCTCGAAAAACAAAGTAAAAAGGTGTTTAAAAAAACTTTCAGGGCCCTAGGTACTTGACTGAGTAATCTTTTTTCTTCGGATTTTTAAATTTGCAAATTATGTGAAAAAGGGGTAAAAATGTCGTTTTTTTAAAAAAAATCCCAACTCTGGTTTAATTTTAAATAAAAAAACTTTTTTTTTCAAGAGGTTTTTTTCCTTTACCGGAGGCTATTCCCAGAGTTTTGGAGAGCCCCAATTTAAAAAAAGTCATTTTTAAATTGGGTTAAAAAGCCGATTGAAATTTTGGGAATGGGGGTTTTTTTTTCCATTTTTTGAAACCTCCTTTAATTTTTGCACCCCCCTTTTGTGAGGAAACTTTCAAAAAATGGAAACCATTCCCCCAAAGGTTTTGGAAGGTTTTATTGCTGGAGGGGGATACAGATCTTTTACAAATGTTTTTTTGGACTTTGGATCGCCAAAATTTGGGGGAAAAGGGCAAATTTGTTTTTCTTTTGTCAAAAAAAAAAATTTTACAATTATGAAAATTTTTTGGTCCCGGGTAATTCAAAAAAAGGTTTATTGGACCCTTCAAACGAAAGTAAATGGGGGCCCTTTAAAAAAATGTTAAACGGCAGTACCTCACAAGTTTCAAATTTTTTTCACATTTTTTTTTCCCCGAGGGAAATTCAACTTCTAAAAAAAACGGTTCTATTTTATTTAAAACAAAAATTTTTCTGAATTTCCCAAAAATAAAAACAAGAATGAAAAAAAATTAACAATTTTCTCGGGTTTATGATTCTTTAACTTGGGCCCCCTGTGCCCGGCTTTTTTCCCTTTTAGGACGGAAATTTCCTTGGACCCGGTGGAAGGGTTTAAAAATGGGCCACTTTACGGCCACGGAATTGCAAGGACCCATGAAGCAAATTTTTTCAATTATCCCGTTTCCCGGGAAAATTTAAAATGGACTCCCCGGAAAGGGGGATTTTAAACCGGATACGGAAGGGGCAAAATTCCCCTTGGCCCTCCCTTTTACCAAATTTTTACCCTTTCCACTAGTGTTCGGAAAGTTACATGGACTCCCGGAAATTTGTTAATTGCCCAGTAATTGAATTTCAGATATTAAAAAAAATTTTGGGGGGGGGTTTCTCCAACAAATCCGCAAGTTTTTGGGGCTAATTCATTAAATTGATTGTTAAAAAAAATTCCAAAATATTTTTTATGAAAAAAGGTGAAATTTCCCTTTTTCAAGAACCAGGGATTGCCCCCGTAAGGGGGTTTCAACCTAATGAAAAGGGCACTTTTTTTTGGGGGTCCCAATTGGGGTAAATAAATTTAAATTGAACCCTAAAAATTTTTCCCTCCCTTTAAAACACTGTTTTTAATTTTGATTTTACTGGAAATTTTCAAAGGGGAATTTTGCCTTTTCCCCTGAAACCAAATAAGAAAACAGGGGAAAATTCTGGCCAAAATTAGGGGTTATGTCCAAAGGGTTAAAAATGACAAAAATTTTTTTGAAAAAAACTTTTGGGCCGGTTTTTTTTGGATAAAGGGGCCAAATCTTTGGGTTTGAAAACTTTTTTAAAAATGTTTTTTTTTTAAAAAAAAAAAAAAATCAGAAAAACCGAAAAGTCTCTTTCTGTTTTTTGGGGAATGGGAAAGGGGGGTTTAAATGTGGTGTAAAAACAAAACATTTAAAGATTTCTGGGAGGTTTTTCAAATTTTTGGGCCTATATGGAAACAAAAATAAAAACCGGGGGATGATGGCTAAACGTTATTACGTAAACAAGGAATGTGAGGGTTCAACGATGGGTTTTTTTAATTTTCAAACTCTAATTCAAATGGGGGGCCTTTTTCAAAAAATTTTATTTTAAACATTGGTTTTTTAAAATGTTGGAATGTAGTTCCCCCAAAAAACCCTTTTTGTTTTTCTTTTTTCACAACTACTTTTTAGCCAAACTTTTGGCCCTTAAAAAAAATAATGTTTTTGTTTTAAAAAGATTTGGGAGGTTTGGGGGGGTTGGGAAAAAAAATCCCCTTTTTGCAACTTTTGATTCCCCAAGAAAACAAAAAAACCAAAAAAATTTACGGGTTTAGACCCCTAACCCGCCCCAAAAGCGAAGTTAAAAACCCCTTTAAGTAATTGACCTACTGTCTAAAGTAAATAAAGGGGGATACAGGGGCCCCCTTCTTTTAAAAGTCCCCCCCAAAAACACAGGGTTTTTAGGGAGGCCCCCAACTTGGGGACCCTGGCCCACAAAAAAATCAGGGTTTTGTTAATGGTGGGTTTCTGTACAAAAATGAACGTTGGAAACACTGTAAAAAGGGGCTAGTCTTTAAACCCAGTCAAAATGTGAGATCTGGAGAAATAGTAAAGAGGGCAATGGGGAAGGATTTTTTAAACCCTTTTGGAAAGGTGGAGACTGTAAAAAGAGGTGGTGAACAATGGGGCCTTTTCCCAGGGGTGGACTGGTGGGACCTGTAAAAAGGGGAGTGGTGGGAAAACACTTTGTCCCCAGGTCTGGAATCGGGTTTTGTCAACGGGGGTAATCGGGGGAACATAAACCGATCAAAAGGGGAGCAAGTAAACCGGGGCTGAGTGGTGGGGAAAACCCAGTCAAAAGAAAATTAGGGCTCACACCAGTACAACCGAGGGCTGAACTCCCCACCTATCAACCAATTTGGTTGGGGACATAGTAAACCCCCCTTTTGGGCCGGGGGGAGGCACTAGTACCCAAATCTGGACCCCAACACTGACAAACCATGCGAGGGCTGGCTGGGGGGGGGACTAGTACAAAGAGTTTAACCCCGGAACACAGTAAACGAGGGGTTTAATTGGGGGGCCCGTAAAAAGAGGTTTTGGATGGTGGAAAATACAAAGATTGAGATGGGGGGGCCTAGGGCCAAAAGAGGGGCTGAACTGGGGGAAAATTAAAAAGGGTCGAATGGTGGGGCATGTAACCAAAGGGGGAAAGGGGTGAGGACTTGTCAAACCAAGGGGTTTTAACATGTACAAAAAAGGGCGAGCTGGTGGAAACACTGTAAAAATCTGGTGGGGGAGCCCCGTACAAAAATCTTTAAAATTTGGGGCCCATCAACCCAATGGTTGAACCCCTGGGGCCTATCAACCCAAGTGTGAAAACCCCGGGGCCTAAAACCAAAATGCAATCTAACCTGTACAACAAGGTGCAATGGGTGGGAAACCAAAAACCAGGGGTCTAGCTGGCTTAACCTGTTTAAAAAGGGGGGTAACCTGGGCATATAAAAAGGGGCTTAACATGGCATATAAAAGGGTTAACTTGGGCATAACCCAAGGGGGGGGGAACCTGGGCATAAAACCCAAGGTGGTATAACCTGTCAAAATGGGGGTGGCTAACACTTGTCAATTTAAATGGTAACTTGGGCCACTGAAAACCAGAAGGGGGGAGGCGGTGGAGGACTAGTAAACCGAGGTTTTGGGGCGGGGCCTGTCAACCAGGGGGTTGGGGGAATGTCAAAAGGGTTGGTAGTTTTTACCCGGTTCAAACCAAAGGGGGGAATGGCGGGGACTGTCCCGGGTGGGGAGGGGAGACATAAAACTAGGGTTTGGGGGGAAACCTGGACCAAATTCAACCAAATCTGGAGGCTGGACACTATACAACCAATGTAGTGGTGGGGCATTAAAAACCAGAGTGTGAGGGTTTTTGGGGGACTATACAACCCGAGGGGCGAACCTGGGGGAAAACTTCAACCAATGGTTTTAACGGCGGGCACCCCAAAAAAAGGGGGGGAGACTAAAACCGTCAAAAGGGTTAACTGCGGAACACAAAACCCCAAAAAACGGGGGACACAGTACCATGGGGGGACTGGCGGGGACCAACCCCTTTTTATGGGAGCTCCCTTACAAAATGGGAGTAAACCCCCCCCTTTTGTAGATGGGGGTAAAACCCCCAATTTTTAAATTTGAAACCCCCCCCTTTTTTTTTTAAACCCGCCGGTAAACCGCAAAAACAACTTCAAAAAACTTTTTAATTTTCCCCCCCCCTCCCCCTTTTTTTTTCGAGCACTAAAAAACCCCTAAAAGGAAAAAACGAAATTTTTTCCCCGGGAGGACTGGGAAACTTTTGGGCTTGGAAAAACCCCCCCCGAGATATGCACTTTCCACCCCCCTTTTTTCCCCGGGAAAATAAATTTTAAAAATAACCCCACTTTTCGCTGAGGACCCCCCAAACCTAATAAAACGCCGAAACCCGTCAGGTACGCCAAACCTTTTTAAGTTGAGCAGGTAACCTAACCACAAAAAGGTTCGTCGTTACAAACCCCCCCTGGGGAATGGGGCCCAAAAGTTTTAAATTTGGGGGAAAAGTCCTAAAAATTTGGGCCCCCCTGGCGGCTTTGTCGTTTTTTTTTTAATTCAAGGTGTTGGGTTTGCACGTTCCCCCTTCCGTACCAAAAAACTACTCCTTTTAAAAAGGTAGTTTTCTTTCCCTATTCATACGTCAAGAAAAGAGCTGCGTTCAAAGGGGTTTTTCGCTTTAAGGGGGCCCCAACAAAATCAATTGTTTTTATTTTTTAAAAGCCCCTTTTGGATTGGCTTAACGCTTTTTCGGAGGAAAGGGGAAAAAAAATTTATGGTCGGGTTTTTTTGTTTTCCCCCCTATGAATTTTTTTTTAGTGTTGTTTTTTGGGGGGTTTAAAAAACCCATTTTGGGCGTATCCCCGTTTTTCCCCCCTATTTGGGTTTTAATGCCTGGGAAAATGCGGGGAAAAACCATTATGGCAGTAGTCCGTTACTACCCAGAAAATTAATGCTTGTTTTCAGGAGGGGTGAATCAAATTGAGGTAGAATCCGTTTATTCCTCGAATTGGGCAGTCCTCGTTATGGGGGGGGTAAAACCTTATTTTCAGTTTTCCGTTTTTTCCCCTTTTAATTGGCGTAATCCCGTTTTTAATGGGAATAAAATAGGTAGTTCCGTTATTCCCCCATGAAGAGGGGCGTAGACCTTTGTTTTCAGGATTGGGGAATCAAATCTGATGGTCGTTCCGTTTTCCCCCAGGGAAAAGGGCGGTAGACCTCCGTTTTGGAGGAGGGTTTAAAAAACCGTGGCATGCCTTTAAATTTCCCCGGGTTTTTTCCCAGGGGAATTTTCCGGACACATAAAGGGAAACACCAAACAGGAGACAGTTGAAACCCTGCCCAAAGGGCAGGTTTATTAAACATTAGTTTTTTATGAACAAAACCCCCAAAATTTTCCTATTCACCGTCCCTTTGAAATAAACTTCCCCCCAATCTTTTGTAAAGTTACCTAGTCCCTTCCATCCCAAAAGCCTTTAAAAATTTTTCTTCCCTTCCCCCCCTCCGTAAAGGGGCATTTGTATTCCCTACTCCTTTAGTTCATGGGGAGACATGATTTTTTCATCTCTCCGACCCGCCAACCTGATATTTTTACTTATCGACAGGCTCTAAACAAACTTCCCCCATTTCCCCCTACATGGTCTAACCCTGTTTCCCCCATTTCATTGTACCTTAGACATAGATATTCCCCCCATTTCATATCATCCTGGCTAATTTTCCCCTTATCTTAAGTCACCCTTACACAGAATTCCTACCTAAATTTAATTTCCCCGAACCTAGAACCCCCCAAACCCTCAAATGCCTGGATGTATTTTCCCCAAATTTTACCCAGAAAGCTTGGCACAGATATTTATTACCCTTAACTCGCCTGATTTCCCATCCCAAAAAGAATTTGAAATAAACTTCCCCACTTTTTATGGGGAATCCTGGGAATAAACTTCCCCATTATCCGACCTCAAGAGCACTGTATTCCCTCATTTTAAAAAGTACAACTTAAGACCGAACTTTACCCTGTCCTGTTGGCACTGTTTTCCCTCATTCCCCCCAGTAATGTTGAAACAAATTTCCCCCATCCATTAGCATGCTTTGGCCTAAAATTTCCCCCATCTTTTGTACACCCCCAGCAAGATCTTCCCCCACCCCCCCTCGACATGTAAAACCTAAAACCCCTTTTTTTCTTCCCCAGTAACTGTTTTAACCCAAAATAAATTCCTTCCCCCTCAGGCAGTCTGGACTAAAACTTCCCTCATCCATCTACCTCAAAAGCCTGTACTTCCCCATTTATCCGTACATCTCTAGACCTGTATTCCCCCCTCCCCATCCGTACACCCCTCAGACCTGTACTTCCCTCCTCCTATTGTACACCTCTAGACCTGGTTTCCCTCCTCCATCCAGTCCTGTAAGAACACAGATCCCCCCCTTTTATCCCCATCCAAAATCCTGTAAAGGGGCACAGATCTTTCATCCTCCAGTCCAATGTCCCGGTAAAACTTCCCCATCCCATCCGTACCTCTCAGACCTGTATTTTCACTCCCATCCAGTAAATGTTTTGGGCAAGTATTCCCCCCTTTTTCCCCAGTACCGGTCTGGGCATAGATTTTCACTCCCCATCCGTACCTGTCAGCTTTACTTCCCCATCCTTCCGTAATTCGAAATGATATTTTTTTCATCCCATCCATAAAGTCAGACCTGTACTTCCCTCCCGGGCCCAAATCGGGATCTTTTCGCAGAGGTTCCCTTCAGCAGGTTTTTACCCTTTGATTTTATAAAACTGTTTATTCAAACCCCTTGGAACCAACAAGGGGAAAACGGGTTTGCCCAAGTTTTGGGGGGTTTTTCCGGGATTTTTTTTATAAAATACAAAATCTTTTTTTTTAGAAAGGGTTCCCCCCAATTTGGTCTAAAAATTGAACTGAGTTTTTTTTTATCAAAAAAATTTTGAAAAAGGGGAAATTGTATTTTATTTTCCGCAAGTGTTAACATCCCCCAAATAGACCTTGTTCACCCTTTTTTAAAACTGGTTTACTAAAAAAGGCCGGTTCTTTTATAATCCCTGTGGCTATCCCCAAATCTGTTCTAACTCCACCGCCCGGTATAAAAATCCGTTCAATCTCCCCCCTTCCAAACAAATCTGTTCAAAACTCATCTGGTATACCCTCCGTTTAAAAATCCCGTTATCCCCAAATTTTTGAATAACTCCCCCGTGGTATCCAAAAAACCGTTCAAAAACCCCCGGGGCTATCCAAATTTTTCTACTCCACCGCTGGCTATCAACAAAAAAGTTGTAAAATAACCCCGGGTTTTAAAATCCGGGGGGGTTTTAAAAAGTCTGAGGGTTTTCGGGGCATCGGTATTAAGTAAATTTTGGAATTTTTCTTCCCCGGGGAATTTTCTTTTTTTCCTCTAATCCCTTTTTTAGCCGGAAGTAAACGGATGGGTTTTGCTTTTTCAATTGGGTTCCCAACCAAATTTCCCTCGGCCTCACTTGTCCGGGGCGGGTTGGGGGGGAGGGGGGAAAAGGGGGCCCTAAAATTTTTTTCCTAATAAAAACTTCAAATTGTTCGTTTTATTTAATGGGAACGGGGGAAAAACCAACCAAAATAATGAAAGTTGGGGGCCCAAATTAAAAAACTCTTTTTTCCCGGGGACTTTACGCCCGTGTTGGGAAAAAACCCCAGAAGCTACCCCCCCCCCTGGGGGAAAAATGAAGTACCCCCCCCCCCACTTGGGGGGAAAGGGAAAAGGGGGAGACCCCCCCCCCCCTTAAACGAGAACCAAAACCCCATCCCCGTTAGGAAAATTTTTGGGATACCCCCCCCCCCCCCTGTAAAAACCTTTTACAAAATTTCCCCCCCCCCCTGTCGGGGGGAATGAGCGTCCCCAAAACCCCATTTGGCAGCCTTTTCCCCCACCCCCTTTTTTTTTGGAATTTCGAGGGAAACCCCCCCCAAACCCCCCCCTTTTTAAAAAACTGGGGAAAATTTTTCCCCCCCCCCCCCCCCTTAGGAAATGGAACCCCCACCCCCTTTTAGGAAAAAAAACGATAAAAAACCCCCCCCCCTGTCGGTAGCAAATCCCCCCAAAAAACCCCCCCGTAGGGTGGGGCTTCCCCCCAACCCCTTTAGGAATAGCAAATACCCCCCCCCGGGGCAAAAAGGCAACACCCCACCCCCCTTAGGGAAGAGGGTACCCCCCAAAAAACCCCCGTCGGGGAAATGAATTTTAAACCCCCTTTAAAAGACGACTAAAACCCCCCCCCAGGTGACGAGTACCCCCATGTTTTGGAAAGAAGGGGCCCCCCCCCCCCCCCCCGTCGGAATACAACCCCCCCGAAATGAGAACTTTTCCCCCCCCCCCCAGGGCTTTCCCCTCCCCCCCCCCCCCTTTTAAAGAAAGAACCCCCCCCCCCTGTAAAAAAGGGGCTAACCCCCAAACCCCTGGAACTTTTTGGGGCTACCCCCACCCCCCAAAAACGGAAACACCCCCAGAAAGGAAATGGCCCTCCCCCACCCCTGCAGGGTAGGGAGTACCCCCCCCCCCCGCGGAATAATTTTTCCCCCCCCCCCCCGTTTAAAGGGGAATAAGCTACCCCCCCACCCCCCCTTCCCGGGGCCGACATTTAAATTTTTAGGATGAAACGACACCCCCCCCCCCGTGGAATGGCGGTAAACCCCCCCCCCCCCCCCAAAAGGGGTCCCCCCCCCTTGAGGAAAAATTTAGGATACCCCCCCCCCCGTCGGAATGGCGGTCCCCCCAAATTTTAGGAATGAAGGGTTTTCCCCCCCCCCAACCCCCTTTGGAAATAGGAGCTACCCCCAAAACCCCCGTGGAATGAGCGGCTCCCCAAACCCCGTCGGGCGAGGGGCTTCCCCCCCCCCTTCCAACTAGCCCTACCCCCCCCCACCCTGGGAGGGAAAAGGGGTACCCCCCACCCCCCGTCAGGCAGCAGCTAAAACCCCCCCCCCCCCAAAAACGAGGGGCTTTAAAACCCCCTCAAATTAAATCCCCCCCCAACCCCCCGTCAGGGGGAAATGGCGGGCTAACCCCCCCGTGGAATAGCGGCTACCCCACCCCCCCGTAGGAAAAAAAGCTTCCCCCACCCATGTTTGGAAAAGAGGGACCCCCCCCCCCCCTTCAGGAAAAGGGATACCCCCCCCTGTTGGACAGGGCCCCCCAAAACCCCCGGAGGAAAGAGAAGCACCCCCATGTGGAAAGGGGGAAAAACCCCCCCTTTGGAATACGGAACCCCCCCTGTAGGGAAAAGGGGACCCCCCCCCCCTTTTTTCGGAACGACAGTACCCCCCCCCTGTAAAATGAGCAGAAACCCCCCCCCCTGTCTTAACAATTTTGGGTAGTTTAAAAACTTGTTCCCCCCCCTTGGCCGGGCTTTTCCCCCCTCCCCTTTTTTTAAACCCGTTTTTAGAAAGGTTTGGATTTGTGACGAAAAAACATCCCGGGACGGGACCCCATTCTGCTCGGGTTATTCATACGCCCAAAGAGGAAAGGGGGGAAACCCATTTTAGAAAAAAGGCCCCCTTTTCGCCTGAACAAACCATCCCTTTTGGGGGTTGAACACCCCTCTATTCGGATTTTTACACACCTATTTTATGAAAACATTTTTTTAGGCTTGGAATTTCCGAACGAATTCACTCGAGATATCCCAATTTGTCAATGACGTCAACAACAGAAACATCACATGAGCGATTACAGTTCTGTTATCACACTCACGTATCGACTACAGCGCTTGGTGGTTGAATGTGTCACTAACGTCATATGCTATCATGTCCACTTCTCCTGGAATTATTTCATTAGAAACAATGTGTGCTGACCAACTCCGCCAGTAGAAATAGTTCTAACGATTCAGGAGCACAATGAGAACCAGACGAGCAATCGGAGATAATTACATATTAAAACGTACTTGGGCCCACAGGTTCGATCGAAACAACGCAATCAATAAAATATAGGCTCCTTCATGACCCAGCCCCGAACCCTGACCTGTTTTAAATTGGGCCTATACGCTATGAAGTCAAACTGTCTTCAGTCAAGTCATGCGTGGGCCTAACTGAAGCGTCAAAAGCCAACCCCTGGGGAGATATTGGGGGAGGGGATGAAATAAAACACTCTACAATGTTATAATTACACTGATAAGGTAAAGAGTGATAGGAAATGTATCCACATTCGACCCCAGCCTCCTTGTCACCATATTACCAGACTTCATGAGCTTGGTGTTCAGTTCGTTTTCCCACCTTTACGATTTTCATCATTATTTGCTCTAATAAAACGGTCAAATGCGTTATTTTAGATGCAGTAATTATTAATAAAAAATAAATATAATCTAGTAAACTAAATACAAATGACTATATTAATGGCTGCATACTATTATTTTATATTTTCTAGTCGTGTTGCGTCTATATTGGTTTATTTTCTACATTCCTTGGGATGGAACCAAGGTCCTCTTGACCTGTAGACACTATCATGCCAAACTTAATGAGCACATGAAGGTAGAACTACCAGAACTACAAGCACTACCAACACTACCGAGCCTGGAGGAGACGGAGAATAACGCACAGAATGAGGTATTCTTACATTTACATGTATTTTACTCTTGACGTTGAGCTGTAGTATCTTTCAACTTCAGTTGGAGGTAAACCATATTATGAAATTCAAGGTAGGCCTGCATCAAGTTTCAATGCTCCACAAGGTGCACAACTGTATCATAAGAGGGCCGTCCAGTTCCTAGAAAAACAACCGACACAACTTGTGTCAGGTTTCCTCCAAATGGAGGCCATCATTACTGTATTGCTGGGGATACAAACATTTGTTTACCCTTCCTTTGATCGCTGACGTACAGAAAATATCCTCTTTAACCACTCAAATATGAAAAGTGAAATATTATATAGAAAGCTTTTACACTCAACAGTCATATTACTCGAGTTTGGAGTTTCTTCTCAAACAAATCTATCATCAGTAGTCCAATTGACACCTCATCACACATCACACCGCGAGATAGTATTGTGATGTCAATTAACCTACTTTCCACATCCGTTTGATTTACCGTTATAATCTTCTAAGGAGGTTGCGTGTTGCTGAAAAACTTTGATATGACAGACTTGTAGCTGCCCAGTTCTTGCCATTCTGTACGGTTAAACACAGCACAGTTCCCTCCGCATTTTTCTAGCTGGACATAGGGCGTAAAGTTGTTCTTGACGCTCATGCGGACGATGACTCGCTTGGCGTCGACTCCGTCCAGCGGGAAAAAAGTGTTTAAAATACTGGTGATGGCGAGCGGCTTCAACGGCTTTGCTTTGCTGCCGCAAACGTTTTGACCTTCCATGATGTTTAGCTGTTATGGTCGGCACGTCACCGAGACGCCCCTTTTATAGGCTCACGCTGCTTGGACGCAACCTCTTGAAGGGCGGCAGGACCCTACAGTCTTGAGAAATATGTTGTAATATCTCACCACCTTAGCGTCGTTGTCTGTATGATTGGTGGGCGAGAATAGGCTTTGGAAAGTTTTCATCGGAATGTTCTGGGCGCGATAGAGAAGGTACATGAGACAGTAATGACCGCAAACGTCTGAGGCGATGCTTTGAAGTAGTAGCGTGCAATGGGACGTGCGGGAAGTGTTTTTGCGTATAAACGCCAGATGTGACTTTACACGGGTGGTAAACCATAACTGTCAACATATTCTCCCACACCGTTCTTGTCGATAAAGATGGCGACACAATGCGTCCCGGGTTTGGTGTGTGGATCAGTGTTGATGAATAGAGCGGAAGGTCGAGCTATCCTTGCGGGTAGTTGATCAGCAGGGAAAAACCCCGACCATACGGAACAGAACCATGGGCTTGTTTTCAGCGCACGTTTTATGGCGTGCGTGTCCATCTTCAATCATCCAATCTCGAAGTCCCCAGACGATAGAGGCCGAACAGAAATTCCACACAGAACTATGTGCTATGCACATGGTGCGGCCCAATTTAAGTGTTTTCGATGACGAACAAACTCTGTCGTACAAATCTACGTTTATTTGACTAGAAACTTTTTCTTTTCTGCCCCCTTGACTAAGACAGGTTCTGCACGCGCTGTAGCACGGGAGATGAGGGATTCGAGCAGACTGTAATCCACATCACCGCTATCCCAAGGAATACCGTGCAGATTGTTGACTATATAGTCGGCTTTCTTTCTGGCAACGGTGGAAAGTTCCTCGATAGCGTATGGGGGTTTTAACACCCAATGTTGAAGTAATGTGCCACATACAGATAAAACACTCAGTTCCTTGACGATAAACTCTTTGTCATCGTCGATGAAGCTCTGGAAATCCACAATGACGTCCATGGCTTAAATGAGGGGTAAAGGGTGGGAAGCCGTTTATATTAACTTCCATAATCGGTCACGACGTTTCTGTCCTTTTCAATGGTGATGATGTTGGCAAACTCCCCGTACACGATACAGTTGACGGTTTCGGTGAGAGCTCTGGTGAAGCTCACTTTGATGCTCAGAGAGCCGTGCCTCGTCAAATTCCAATGCGATGTCATGTGGGCGGATAGATTAGGTGTGCGATCGAAAGCCTTGAGATGATATCCCTTAGGGAAGGCTTCCCGTGTGATGTGACTACCTTCGTTCATGAAATGGATACCCGTTCCAGAAAACAATGTGTGGTAGGACATAGAATAGTGTCCGTTTGAAAAATCTGGCTGTAACGGTTTCGACGGTACTTGTTCCCCGTCCACGTACAGCGAGAAATGGTTCATGCCATAGGTTTGAAAGTTGAACAGATTCTTGGTGGCGTCTCTGTTGAACACCACGTTTGATACAAATCCCACGATGCACCGTTTGGGTAACTATCCGGTGAATACGTTGCCCAATGATTTCCCTTGCACGCCCGTAGGAATAGTGAGTGTTTTTACTTCCACACGGGTGATAGGATATTTTGTGGGACTGACGTGTAATGCTTTGGCATGTGCCAACAGTATAGAAGGTGATACTTTGACACGTCGCACTAGAACGCCAGCGTCAACAATGTGAACCTTAAAGTGAGGGAGTTCAGGGACTGCCATAAAACTAAACCAGTCTCTGGAACGGACCAACTTGATTCAGAGTTCGGTGCCGTTCAAAAGGTATTTCTCTTGGTTAAACACGTCACCATGTAGATACCCCAAATGATCCACCGTCTTACTTTTTGTGGTGAGACTGTGACGGGCCTCAAATCCCTTGTTGCTGGCGTTAGCCTCCTCAAAGGTTCCGGGGCTGTCTACGAACCACAGACCACAGGTCAAATGCGTTCTTTTGGCTTCAGTGTGTAATTGAGCAGCGTCTCAATGTACGCTCTATAATCATACGTGTTGCTGGGCGGTGAGACTAGTTTTTGGTTTAAAAACACATCCACCTGTGTGAAGAGTGAATGCAAACAGTTGTTGACGGGAGCGATCTGATCCACCTCGGTGAAAGCGCCACCGTCGAGTTTCATGATGGCAGCCCTGAGATAGAGCATAGTCTGTGTAATGTCGATATAGAACTCGCCTTGTCCAGTAAAGGTAAATTCTATGGGCGAATCATCGGTGCGGGAAGAGACAGGTTTGTACTGGAGCCATTGCCCACTTTCAAGACTGGTTTGAGTGGGTGGCACGGAAAAGAGATCGAGTTCACTGCTGGCACACTCACAGGACTGGGGGCGTAGAAACGACATTTTAACTGAAAATATCTACAGCTTCTTTCTTGACCTTTTTACGCCGGGCGACGACAGAAGACTGACGTAGTTGCTTCTTACGACGCTCTTTATAGCCTGAGACGGTCATCAGCGTGTTGATCTGTTTAGCCTTGCGTTTCAGTTTTGTTCCAGCCTCACCGACACAGCACCGTAGGGCCTCTTTGAAAGGACGCCGGTGATTGGCAACGTCAGAGAGCACGTCAATACCCGTATGAAGCGCCTGTTTTCCAATGGCTTTAGCGCCGCTTCTCACTAACGGTACGACGCTTTTGAAAAGGCCGCTGAAAAACTTCCTATCCCATGCCCTCGTTGATAGGGAACACCGTGGTAGATCGAAGATATTCCTGTTCCAGCCTGGTTGACGTAGTATCTTTGGTAGAGACTTTTCATGTTGAGCCGCGTCGAAAATAAAGTTTCACGCACACTTTTCCAAACACGAATGGTACAGGTTCACCCGTGTCTGTTCTTATATTGATTTCCAAGCTTTCAATTTCCCTTCTAAGCACGGGCATGTAGTGCAACGGGTCATAGCTAACTGTCTTATGTATACGGTAGAGATAGTTTACGTTGTTGATACCGACGATACGTAACAGCGGTGCCACAATGCCACTCACGGGCTGAGGATCGACGATATCCATGTAGATGTACATTTGCGAGGGCAAGCCTAGTAGAATGTTGGTGGCATACGGTAACTTTGGTACTTTGATCAGATTAGATAGAGGATTGAAACAGAGCTGTAGACTTAGTTGGTTTGATAAAGTCAGCAGCTGTATATTTGATGAAGAGAGAACTTCCACTTTTTTGTTGGGGCTTGTGTACTTGAATACAACTCCGGAATCCCCTTTAAACGCCTCTATGTCGTTTAGAGCTTTGATCAATGCATGGATAGTGCTGTAGTTTCCAGGAGGGATATGATCCTTGAATATTTGTTCCACGCTGTTAGCGTCCACCCAGTTGTACCATACAATATTTTGACCCTCAGGTACGGTGGTGAAAGAACACGGATATTGAAATTCAGCCAGAGTGACTTCCCACCAGCCTTCGAGTGTAAGACGGTAAGGAAGTTGTGTGGTGAAATTCGTGAGGGTATTTTTCGGGAAAAAGCCCATAGAGCTGTCACTAGGCAAAGTGATGTAAAACTGGTCCTTCATGGTAGGGCGCTGACGTAACTGGCAGGAATTCAAGAATTAAATTTGGTGGGGGTAACCTTTCCACTGCACGTACACTTTCTTTCTGGCGCCTTTACCCTTGACACGTAGTATTTTATCAACTTTAAAAGTTTCGGGAAGACGTACGCGTTGTAATTCAGGTTCGTAAAACGCCCCCTCCACCTCTTCACCATCAAGATCGCTGAGTCTGTAGACTGGTTGTTGCAACACGACACTGCTGACTTTTAAAATCTCTTCGCTCCAATTACTTTCGTAAACCTTTTCAAACAGCATTTTGGATCTGCTAATACGCACCGTGTCACCGACTTTTATTTTCGGCTTGGAGTTTGGACGCTTTTTGCCGTACAGATTATCCTTGACTTGAAGCACAGTAGTTTCTGAAACGTCGGTAGGCACCATCTTGATAATGGAATGTTTTGTGTCGTTGTAAGCGTCGACTAGATCTTGGAGGACGTCCACATACCGATACGTGTTATTTTTGGTAAAGTAGCGCCACATGCGTTCTTTCAGAGTTCTATTGAATCGTTCCACGATGCTTGCCTTCACGTCCGGATTATGAGTGGTGTAGTAATGCACGCCTTCTTGCTTGAGAAATTTCCGGACTAGCTGAACCGTGAACTCTGTCCCCTTGTCCGTCTGTAAACTTCGAGGTTTACGACCGCTTTGCTTGAAAATGTCCCGAAATGCGTCTCTCACGACGCTCCCCGTCTTGGATGGAAGCGTTCTCGCCCAGGCCATCTTGCTAAACACGTCGATTACGGTGAGCAAGTACACTGCACCGTCGTTGTATTTTCTGAGACTTCTCATATCGTTGAGATCGGCTTGCCAGAGATCGTCAATGTTTGACACCACGTACTTGTTGCGTGGAAACTTTTTTATCACCAGTTTGTGTAGGGTATAAGCGTCCTGCGCACGAAGCCATTCTTGTACTTTGTCGGGATCTTTCTTGGACACCTTCATGAGCGACGCCACACCTGCAAACCCTGCAGGATGAGAAGGGTCGTAGTAGATGTCGGCTAAACAGGCCATTAAGTTCTAAACGGCAGCCACCTGTTTTCGTCCACCATCTTCGGTTTCTTCTTCTTAGGGCGTTGCGACGGTGTAAGTTGTTGTGGTACGGGTGTCGGATCTCTAATGGGCGCCAAACGTTTCGGATTTACAATAAATTCTTTCGGAACGTTTATTATTTGCAGAGCCGTGAGAAAATCTCGCCACACTGACGGTTCGCCGTATCTTCTTGCTCTGACCAGATCGTTGACTAAATCCACAATATTGGATCCACGGAGAGGCGTATCTTGAATACTCACTTCTCCGTTTGAGTTCCAAGAGATACCGCCTAGGAAAATGATATGTTCTAGTAAAAGTTCAGCTTTTTTACGTGCCTGTGCTGGTACCGTATTGAGTACAGCAGGGATGGGAGGTACAGACACTTCAGGAGTGGTGGTGGTGGTGGTGGTGGTGGTATTTTCAGAAGGTTGAGGGTGCTGACTAAAGTGTCCAGCAAGTAAAATGCCTGCAGTCAGAGGAGGGGAAGTGACAGTCGAAACACTGCTACGGAAGAAAAAAGGTTCAAACAATGGCCAGCGCGAGCCACGGTGGGTCGCATGTTCCCCCTAATAAATAACACCCAAATCCTAGCCAATAACTAATTAATTATCAAAAATCAATTAACAATCAATAATTAATCATCAAGAACCAACATGTCTGGGGTTGGTAGGCGAGGGGGTTGTAGGGAGAGGGACTGTAGGGGAGGGGGGAGTACGTAATCAGCACCTGGGAAATGAAGTCAGGGGGTGTGGAGGTGGGGTGGGTAATAACGGTAAATCAAACGGATGTGGAAAGTAGGTTAATTGACATCACAATACTATCTCGCGGTGTGACGCAGTGTGATGAGGCGTCAATAAGGCTACTATCATCAATAGAGAGAAGTAGTCAACATCTGTGAGCCCTGCAGGAAGTATCTTCAGGGGCACAGATGCTAATGGTGTGTGTGTGTGCAAGCCTGGAGAAATATATTCGAAACAACTCATCCGTAACAGAGGATAGTGTAGACATCAAGCTAACATACATTAGTTGGGATAGTGGGTAGAACTCCTGACTATGGACGTGTCAAACATTTTTTTAAATAGAACAATTCTGTTAGTGTAAGAACATTTCCAAATATAAAATATCGGCGCTTTAGTTTGACTCGTCTTATCTAAAGGTTGGACAGAGGCTGAGAGCTGGTTTACAATAAGTTCACTAGTAATCACGTAGACATGCGATGTCTGCAGAGAGTACTACTTGGAGCGATGTCTGCAGAGCGTACTACTTGGAGCGATGTCTGCAGAGCGTACTACTTGGAGCGATGTCTGCAGAGCGTACTACTTGGAGCGATGTCTGCAGAGCGTACTACTTGGAGCGATGTCTGCAGAGCGTACTACTTGGAGCGATGTCTGCAGAGCGTACTACTTGGAGCGATGTCTGCAGAGCGTACTACTTGGAGCGATGTCTGCAGAGAGTACTACTTGGAACGATGTCTGCAGAGAGTACTACTTTGAGCGATGTCTGCAGAGCATACTACTTGGAGCGATGTCTGCAGAGCGTACTACTTGGAGCGATGTCTGCAGAGCGTACTACTTGGAGCGATGTCTGCAGAGCGCAATACTATTTAATCGTCATAAAAACCGGCGAGTTTTTTTTGTTAGTGTGACTCTTCATCCCCGGTTTGTGAAATTCCCCCTCCCGGTAGAGAACTGCCCGGTCAACCAGACGCAAGCACATCGCCTGTGACGTCACACAGGCATTTCAGTGGAAGATCAAAGGGGTATAACGTGTACAGAACTCACAGAAACTAGGCCTCCAGTCGGTCACGGGATACCAGCACTGGGTGCAACCCTCTCATGGCGGGGCCTAACTAGTCCTAAAGGTCGATCTGACTAAGTCTCTATGGAACAAGATCGAGGATGTTTGTTTCAAATACACAGACTTGCAGCAAACAAGTGAACAGTAACCATGATTGGACAACCTTGGGACCCAATGAGAACTAGGAAACTGGGGGGATTGAGAACAAAAAGGGCAGGAATACTACTTGAGACCTCACGTGCACTACAAACTACGAGCAGAAGCCTCCTTTCTTCGTTACTCATGACCCGACTTCCTCTAACAATTTCCCTCTGCCAGACTAATATTTACATCCACAATCACTGGCTACAGCACGTCACGTCACGTCACAAATACGATGGCGCCACAATAAGCTATTGTCGATGACGTCAACCTCGAATAAAGGGTTGCAGTCCTTGGTGCAGATAGCCCTGTTTGCTGATATCAGAACAATGCACAGTTGAAGTTCCCTCGTTAGTATCAAGAGACGGACCATGTTGTGGATGTTCTATAGAGGACCAGTTCCTTGTAGCACAGCCCCTGGTTAGTATCAAGAGATGGACCATGTTGTGGATGTTCTCCAGAAGACTAGCTCCTTGTAGCACAGCCCCTGGTTAGTATCAAGAGATGGACCATGTTGTGGATGTTCTCCAGAGGACCAGTTCCTTGTAGCACAGCCCCTGGTTAGTATCAAGAGATGGACCATGTTGTGATGTTCTCCAGAGGACTAGCTCCTTGTAGCACAGCCCTGGTTAGTATCAAGAGATGGACCATGTTGTGGATGTTCTATAGAGGACCAGTTCCTTGTAGCACAGCCCCTGGTTAGTATCAAGAGATGGACCATGTTGTGGATGTTCTTCAGAGGACTAGCTCCTTGTAGCACAGCCCTGGTTAGTATCAAGAGATGGACCATGTTGTGGATGTTCTTCAGAGGACTAGCTCCTTGTAGCACAGCCCCTGGTTAGTATCAAGAGACGGACCATGTTGTGGATGTTCTCCAGAGGACTAGTTCCTTGTAGCAGATAGTGATGTCAGAACAGAACCAGACACCAAGCCTTCCCACTAGGTGTATTGTGTATTGTCTCAGAACTGTCTTGTTCTGGTCAGTGGCGAGGAATAGTTCTAGCTGAGTCTGGTCTGGAGGTTCTAGAAAGGAGAACAGGAACTACTGTCTGCTCTATCTACCTGACGGATGACTCATGTTATCAGAAGCTGTATAGCCGCGCAAACTCCCTGCAGAGCTTACAGAAGCAACAACCATCATGTGACGAGCTCTAAATTGATCTCTGCTTGCTTATTTGTTGCGCGTGTGCTCTTGTTATCTTTGATGGGATTATAATGAGGGGTAATTAATTTTACTTTTGTCCGAGAGTTGGAAATGTCATTGATGAGGTGTGTATTAAAAGTAAGCGATTAAATAGTGTTTAGATGTTTTGGTGATGGTGTTAGGGAATAAATGTAGCCTTATTTTCGTAGGGCGAAAGGGAGACCCCATTTAAGAACACCCAGCCGGGATTCGAGCCGCATCCTCCTATCAACAGCAAAGCAGACTAAATGTGAGTTGTTCAAATGGAACTGCTGTGTGTTTCATTAGCAATGTTCTAGTTCGGTTAGTTCCCCAACATTTCGTGTAAATTAAACGCAATAAATCCATGGGATTTTCTTTTTATTGCGAATAGGTTTTTTTTCCTTCCTCGAATATGAAATGGACCTGCAATAAATTTTAATACGTAGAGAGATTTATAAGAAGAGTGTTATGAAACGGTCGTAAATCTCAACAAGTGCCTTCAAAAGTTGGATGTTTTTTTGGAAATTAGAGAGAACAAATATGGTCGTATATTTGTTAGCATTAGAATGGTGTGAACTTAAATCGCTGGTCGTAAACCATTTTTAAATATGAAGTTTACGAACAGTTTAATCCCTTGTGGTGACTGATGAATCATAATTAGTTCCTTGTGATGATATTTGCACCAGCATTAGCCATGTCACGGCACAATTGAAGATATGGACCAATCTTACCTAGAACAACCTACAGTTTGTACATTCATTCGTTTATAGTTTAGAATATATTTTATACTGATGGCCACGTGGTCCGAGACGTAACTCCCACAATATACTGAACTGTCAGTGATTGAAAGTCGGTGATCAAACCGCGTTCAGCGTACTGGTGGTGTCCGAGCCCCCACCCCTCAATATTATTCTTTATCCTTGTAGATGTGGGTACATTTTCCTAAACTTCTACCTTAGCCACCTCCACTCCTAATAATATAATATAATATAATCTTTAAATAATATTTCTAGCTCTACACAGAGATTATTTCCCCACGACTTAGAGTGAGCCTTTTCTAGAACTAGAGATGACAAACAGTGGGCACTAGAGCTTAACGTCAACAGTGGACCTAGAGCCTATACACGTCAAACAGTGGGCACCTAGAGCCTATACACGTCAAACAGTGGGCACCTAGAGCCTATACACGTCAAACAGTGGGCACCTAGAGCCTATACACGTCAAACAGTGGGCACCTAGAGCCTATACACGTCAAACAGTGGGCACCTAGAGCCTATACACGTCAAACAGTGGGCACCTAGAGCCTATACACGTCAAACAGTGGGCACCTAGAGCCTATACACGTCAAACAGTGGGCACCTAGAGCCTATACACGTCAAACAGTGGGCACCTAGAGCCTATACACGTCAAACAGTGGGCACCTAGAGCCTATACACGTCAAACAGTGGGCACCTAGAGCCTATACACGTCAAACAGTGGGCACCTAGAGCCTATACACGTCAAACAGTGGGCACCTAGAGCCTATACACGTCAAACAGTGGGCACCTAGAGCCTATACACGTCAAACAGTGGGCACCTAGAGCCTATACACGTCAAACAGTGGGCACCTAGAGCCTATACACGTCAAACAGTGGGCACCTAGAGCCTATACACGTCAAACAGTGGGCACCTAGAGCCTATACACGTCAAACAGTGGGCACCTAGAGCCTATACACGTCAAACAGTGGGCACCTAGAGCCTATACACGTCAAACAGTGGGCACCTAGAGCCTATACACGTCAAACAGTGGGCACCTAGAGCCTTACACGTCAAACGTGGGCACTAGCTATACGTCAAACAGTGGGCACCTAGAGCCTATACACGTCAAACAGTGGGCACCTAGAGCCTATACACGTCAAACAGTGGGCACCTAGAGCCTATACACGTCAAACAGTGGGCACCTAGAGCCTATACACGTCAAACAGTGGGCACCTAGAGCCTATACACGTCAAACAGTGGGCACCTAGAGCCTATACACGTCAAACAGTGGGCACCTAGAGCCTATACACGTCAAACAGTGGGCACCTAGAGCCTATACACGTCAAACAGTGGGCACCTAGAGCCTATACACGTCAAACAGTGGGCACCTAGAGCTATACACGTCAAACAGTGGGCACCTAGAGCCTATACACGTCAAACAGTGGGCACCTAGAGCCTATACACGTCAAACAGTGGGCACCTAGAGCCTATACACGTCAAACAGTGGGCACCTAGAGTCTATACACGTCAAACAGTGGGCACCTAGAGCCTATACACGTCAAACAGTGGGCACCTAGAGCCTATACACGTCAAACAGTGGGCACCTAGAGCCTATACACGTCAAACAGTGGGCACCTAGAGCCTATACACGTCAAACAGTGGGCACCTAGAGCCTATACACGTCAAACAGTGGGCACCTAGAGCCTATACACGTCAAACAGTGGGCACCTAGAGCCTATACACGTCAAACAGTGGGCACCTAGAGTCTATACACGTCAAACAGTGGGCACCTAGAGCCTATACACGTCAAACAGTGGGCACCTAGAGCCTATACACGTCAAACAGTGGGCACCTAGAGCCTATACACGTCAAACAGTGGGCACCTAGAGCCTATACACGTCAAACAGTGGGCACCTAGAGTCTATACACGTCAAACAGTGGGCACCTAGAGCCTATACACGTCAAACAGTGGGCACCTAGAGCTATACACGTCAAACAGTGGGCACCTAGAGCCTATACACGTCAAACAGTGGGCACCTAGAGCCTATACACGTCAAACAGTGGGCACCTAGAGCCTATACACGTCAAACAGTGGGCACCTAGAGCCTATACACGTCAAACAGTGGGCACCTAGAGCCTATACACGTCAAACAGTGGGCACCTAGAGTCTATACACGTCAAACAGTGGGCACCTAGAGCCTATACACGTCAAACAGTGGGCACCTAGAGCCTATACACGTCAAACAGTGGGCACCTAGAGCCTATACACGTCAAACAGTGGGCACCTAGAGCCTATACACGTCAAACAGTGGGCACCTAGAGTCTATACACGTCAAACAGTGGGCACCTAGAGCCTATACACGTCAAACAGTGGGCACCTAGAGCCTATACACGTCAAACAGTGGGCACCTAGAGCCTATACACGTCAAACAGTGGGCACCTAGAGTCTATACACGTCAAACAGTGGGCACCTAGAGTCTATACACGTCAAACAGTGGGCACCTAGAGCCTATACACGTCAAACAGTGGGCACCTAGAGCCTATACACGTCAAACAGTGGGCACCTAGAGCCTATACACGTCAAACAGTGGGCACCTAGAGCCTATACACGTCAAACAGTGGGCACCTAGAGCCTATACACGTCAAACAGTGGGCACCTAGAGCCTATACACGTCAAACAGTGGGCACCTAGAGCCTATACACGTCAAACAGTGGGCACCTAGAGTCTATACACGTCAAACAGTGGGCACCTAGAGCCTATACACGTCAAACAGTGGGCACCTAGAGCCTATACACGTCAAACAGTGGGCACCTAGAGCCTATACACGTCAAACAGTGGGCACCTAGAGTCTATACACGTCAAACAGTGGGCACCTAGAGCCTATACACGTCAAACAGTGGGCACCTAGAGCTTATACACGTCAAACAGTGGGCACCTAGAGCCTATACACGTCAAACAGTGGGCACCTAGAGCCTATACACGTCAAACAGTGGGCACCTAGAGCCTATACACGTCAAACAGTGGGCACCTAGAGCCTATACACGTCAAACAGTGGGCACCTAGAGCCTATACACGTCAAACAGTGGGCACCTAGAGTCTATACACGTCAAACAGTGGGCACCTAGAGCCTATACACGTCAAACAGTGGGCACCTAGAGCCTATACACGTCAAACAGTGGGCACCTAGAGCCTATACACGTCAAACAGTGGGCACCTAGAGCCTATACACGTCA
Source organism: Timema cristinae (assembly GCA_039000515.1). Taxonomy (NCBI): domain Eukaryota; kingdom Metazoa; phylum Arthropoda; class Insecta; order Phasmatodea; family Timematidae; genus Timema; species Timema cristinae. The sequence continues at coordinate 72,867,950 of JBCFYV010000935.1, read as the reverse complement.
AACAGTGGGCACCTAGAGCCTATACACGTCAAACAGTGGGCACCTAGAGCCTATACACGTCAAACAGTGGGCACCTAGAGCCTATACACGTCAAACAGTGGGCACCTAGAGCCTATACACGTCAAACAGTGGGCACCTAGAGCCTATACACGTCAAACAGTGGGCACCTAGAGCCTATACACGTCAAACAGTGGGCACCTAGAGTCTATACACGTCAAACAGTGGGCACCTAGAGTCTATACACGTCAAACAGTGGGCTGGGGAGGGGAGGGCAACATTTGTTAGCAGGTACCAAATATCAAACAATTACAATTGAGCTGAATATTTTGCTGTTAAATGTTGGTATCAATGACTAAGGGGAAGGAATGTATTAATCTGGTGGAAAGCAAACCTGAAGTTAGTGACACTTTCAACCACCAAGCGCTGTAGTCGACACGCGAGAAGGAGAAGAGAACTGTAATCTGTTATCTGTTGTTGTAACTGATGTGATAATGTTTCTGCTGTTAGCGTTCTTGGGAGAAGTCAAAGTAAGGTGTACCCTAGACAACTTGGGACATCTAGAGTGAATTCATTACATGGAAATATCTGGGAAATTGTAAACTAGACAACTTGGGACATCTAGAGTGAATTCATTACATGGAAATATCTGGGAAATTGTAAACTAGACAACTTGGGACATCTAGAGTGAATTCATTACATGGAAATATCTGGGAAATTGTAAACTAGACAACTTGGGACATCTAGAGTGAATTCATTACATGGAAATATCTGGGAAATTGTAAACTAGACAACTTGGGACATCTAGAGTGAATTCATTACATGGAAATATCTGGGAAATTGTAAACTAGACTACTTGGGACATCTAGAGTGAATTCATTACATAGAAATATCTGGGAAATTGTAATAAAAAAACTCAACATTTTCCGTCACACATCTCTCGTACAAATGTGAATGTTTTTAAAACACTATCCATCTATGCTATCTGCTGTGTGTGGAGTGATAAATGTTATAATACGCTATCCATGGAGGGATCAAGAAAACAGACTAGCTAATGAACCTTCAGAGCAGCTTTCAGAGAACACAAACACATTCTACTATAGTCATACTCTTTGTAACCACCCGGACCCGTACCCAGAAGTCATGTGCTGCCTTCAAGACTTATTACCATGTCTTTCTGTTGTGTGTTGCTTCTATCCAACCTCCACATTCGTCTCTCTCCCTTGATATTTCAGATCTTTGGATGTGCACATCTTACTATATAATTGTGTTATTTCATTGATCTACCAAAAGGAAAAACTTCAGAACACATGACCTGGCGTATAAATACCTGAAAGTAGATCTAATAACGAGTATAGCTGTAATGTTTTCATTCGTGTGTTATGAACGGTGATGTAACGGATTGTAGTAGTCAATTGCTGTCAAGGTTTGTCACCAAAACATGTCTCTAGAAAGATAAAGCACGAAGTCACGCGGTCTTAGAGACCAGAGACAGAGTACGACAATGAATGCAATCAAGTGTTGGAAGGAGAGGGAGATTGATCAACTGATGAGGGGGGGTTGTTCGTTCCTATCCAAATACTGCGCTTTGTTTACACCCAATCAGCTTGGTTTTGTTCGCTGCATTTCAATCATTTCACATTCAATTATACTGGAGGGTAACAACCGTCTATTTCCTGGCTCTGGGATCTCTAATTAAATCATTTGAAAGACGCTCAATAGGGGTAAGTCGTCATCTCACTATCCAATCCCCCACTTGGCTCAATCTAGCACACTCCACCCCACAGAAGTGGAGCCCGGCCGAGATTCAACACACTTCACTTTTAAGATTGCCTTATGATAAAACTAGTATTGATGGTTGTCATGGCAACGGAATCAATACAATCATATACTTGCCAGGGTATAATAACGTAGACTGACCGCGTGGCCACCACTGTTAACTATGTTAGTGTCAACATTTGCGAATATAGGGTGTCATGTGGTCAGCACAACGAGCCCTCCGGCCGTTAATATCAGTTTTCTGAGCCGCTGATACTACTAATTTCTCGTCACGTGACTGCCAAAGATAAACCATAAGTAGGTCCTGCACAAATAGTAACATCTTATGCGAGAAGCAATACTTTGCCATTAATGACGTAACAGTGTGCACATCTCAAATACTTCTATGACGTCATTACAGTACTTATCAGTGAGATGTTCGTCCTGGGTGTTACTGTTACAATGTCTATGCATGGTCATGGGGGACAAGTGTCACCAACCACCACAAGTGGCGAATTTGGGTCCACAAACTTTTCCCCGACGGCGCGTGAGTGTGGCTGTATCTTGATATTTCCTTCATCGTTAGAAACAAAAAAATTGTCAAATTGCGCATTTACTTGTCTTGCACGTTCAATTTGACACCTATCATCATTTGTGCCCGAAGTGTAGGTCTATCTGTCTTCAATAAACTTGGTCAAGGTGTCCTCAATGTATGTATGATGTGGCGAATTTCCTTTTCATTCGCCACACTTGTGGCTACATTGAAACATATGGTCAATGTAGTGGATTATTTCTCATGACGCACTCAAATATGTGATCTATGAACAAGTGTCGATGTATGAAGAAAAATCTTTGTTCGACCAAATCAGTTATTTTGGTTTGTATAGGCCTATATATATATTTTCTTTGATAAGCTAATATTAGTTTAGGAACACCGTCACCTGATGTTTAGCGAGATAATATTAGTTTAGGAACACCATCACCTGATGTTTAGCGAGATAATATTAGTTTAGGAACACCATCACCTGATGTTTAGCGAGATAATATTAGTTTAGGAACACCGTCACCTGATGTTTAGCGAGATAATATTAGTTTAGGAACACCGTCACCTGATGTTTAGCGAGATAATATTAGTTTAGGAACACCATCACCTGATGTTTAGCGAGATAATATTAGTTTAGGAACACCGTCACCTGATGTTTAGCGAGATAATATTAGTTTAGGAACACCGTCACCTGATGTTTAGCGAGATAATATTAGTTTAGGAACACCATCACCTGATGTTTAGCGAGATAATATTAGTTTAGGAACACCATCACCTGATGTTTAGCGAGATAATATTAGTTTAGGAACACCATCACCTGATGTTTAGCGAGATAATATTAGTTTAGGAACACCATCACCTGATGTTTAGCGAGATAAAGATAGCTCATCTGTATTTATTTAAAACGTCAGGGGATTCCTTTAGAGATGATCCTGCGAAATATAACAATCCAATGTTTATCATTTTGTTTTTAAATGGATGCTTATTCACAGAACATCTATAAATTTTAAAAATATTCTAAGGGTAAGCCTCAAATTCAGAAAACAGTCATAATATACATAAGTTTATTTATTTCTAAAAAAGATTAATTTATAAAATAAAAGCATCAATATTTTTAGTATTATGATATCAAAGCTTGCAAATGTTCAACATCGAAGCCGCAATCTCTTCATAGTTTAGTTTGGTCTGTGAATATGTGGACTCTGCTGAGACAGGACTCCTCATGACATACCCTAGTGGTAAGGTCTCTATAAGAAGCTATTGGGACTCCTCATGACATACCCTAGTGGTAAGGTCTCTATAAGAAGCTATTGGGACTCCTCATGACATACCCTAGTGGTAAGGTCTCTATAAGATTACTCGCCTGGGTACGACTAGTTTTATTAATAGCCTGCATAAAAGAGGATAATAATCGCTAACGTTGATAACTAGTATTACTAGTTTATTTCCCTGGCGATTGTTTTAAACACAAACGGGCTAAACAACCAGCAATAGGGTTCGGACGGGGCGGGGGGCGGGTAGCCCTACCAGCACCTAAGCTTCCATAAACCAGAGAGTTGGCACAAAAAATCGTAAGAAAAAAAAAGTAAAGTGAATATTCCATTGCTTCATTGTGTGCTCGTTTCGCCATATTTTGGGCGTACCTGTCCCACACCTGTTTCTGAGCCCTCGCCAGCCCCCCTCTATCCCCACACTTTCAAAATGAAGTACGCTTTAAAGCCAAAATAATGGAGACCATTTATTTGGGAGTGTACAACAGTGTTGTAACTTTGTTTCATTATTAGTGGGGGCCATCGTGAGCACATGTTGGTATACTGTGTGCAAGAGAAGAGAAGGACCTTCTCTACTCCTTACAAGAACACTGGTTATACTGTGTGCAAGACAAGAGAAGGACCTTCTCTACTCGTTACAAGGACACTGGTTATATACTGTGTGCTAGACAAGAGAAGGACCTTCTCTACTCCTTACAAGAACACTGGTTATACTGTGTGCAAGACAAGAGAAGGACCTTCTCTACTCCTTACAAGAACACTGGTTATACTGTGTGCAAGACAAGAGAAGGACCTTCTCTACTCCTTACAAGAACACTGGTTATACTGTGTGCAAGACAAGAGAAGGACCTTCTCTACTCGTTACAAGGACACTGGTTATATACTGTGTGCTAGACAAGAGAAGGACCTTCTCTACTCCTTACAAGAACACTGGTTATACTGTGTGCAAGACAAGAGAAGGACCTTCTCTACTCGTTACAAGGACACTGGTTATATACTGTGTGCTAGACAAGAGAAGGACCTTCTCTACTCCTTACAAGAACACTGGTTATACTGTGTGCAAGACAAGAGAAGGACCTTCTCTACTCCTTACAAGAACACTGGTTATACTGTGTGCAAGACAGAGAAGGACCTTCTCTACTCCTTACAAGAACACTGGTTATACTGTGTGCAAGACAAGAGAAGGACCTTCTCTACTCGTTACAAGGACACTGGTTATATACTGTGTGCTAGACAAGAGAAGGACCTTCTCTACTCCTTACACGGACACTGGTTATACTGTGTGCAAGACAAGAGAAGGACCTTCTCTACTCTTTACAAGGACACTGGTTATATACTGTGTGCTAGACAAGAGAAGGACCTTCTCTACTCTTTACAAGGACACTGGTTATATACTGTGTGCTAGACAAGAGAAGGACCTTCTCTACTCTTTACAAGGACACTGGTTATATACTGTGTGCTAGACAAGAGAAAGACCTTCTCTACTCCTTACACGGACACTGGTTATACTGTGTGCAAGACAAGAGAAGGACCTTCTCTACTCCTTACAAGAACACTGGTTATACTGTGTACAAGACAAGAGAAGGACCTTCTCTACTCCTTACAAGAACACTGGTTATACTGTGTGCTAGACAAGAGAAGGACCTTCTCTACTCTTTACAAGGACACTGGTTATATACTGTGTGCTAGACAAGAGAAGGACCTTCTCTACTCTTTACAAGGACACTGGTTATATACTGTGTGCTAGACAACAGAAGGACCCTCTCTACTCCTTACAAGAACACTGGTTATACTGTGTGCAAGACAAGAGAAGGACCTTCTCTACTCTTTACAAGGACACTGGTTATATACTGTGTGCTAGACAAGAGAAGGACCTTCTCTACTCTTTACAAGGACACTGGTTATATACTGTGTGCTAGACAAGAGATGGACCTTCTCTACTCTTTACAAGAACACAGGTTATACTGTGTGCTAGACAAGAGAAGGACCTTCTCTACTCTTTACAAGAACACAGGTTATACTGTGTGCTAGACAAGGACCTTCTCTACTCTTTACAAGAACACTAGTGTTATAGCTGTGTGTGCTAGACAAGAGAAGGACCTTCTCTACTCTTTACAAGAACACTGGTTATACTGTGTGCAAGACAAGAGAAGGACCTTCTCTACTCTTACAAGGACACTGGTTATATACTGTGTGCAAGACAAGAGAAGGGCCTTTTCTACTCTTTACAAGGACACTGGTTATATACTGTGAGCTAGACAAGAGAAGGACCTTCTCTACTCTTTACAAGAACACAGGTTATACTGTGTGCAAGACAAGAGAAGGACCTTCTCTACTCCTTTACAAGGAACACTAGTTATACTGTGTGCTAGACTAGAGAAGGACCTTCTCTACTCTTACAAGGACACTGGTTATATACTGTGTGCTAGACAAGAGATGGACCTTCTCTACTCCTTACAACGGACACTGGTTATACTGTGTGCAAGACAAGAGAAGGACCTTCTCTACTCCTTACAAGAACACTGGTTATACTGTGTGCATAGACAAGAGAAGGACCTTCTCTACTCCTTACAAGAACACTGGTTATACTGTGTGCAAGACAAGAGAAGGACCTTCTCTACTCCTTACAAGGACACTGGTTATATACTGTGTGCTAGACAAGAGAAGGACCTTCTCTACTCTTTACAAGAACACTGGTTATACTGTGTGCTAGACAAAGAGAAGACCTTCTCTACTCCTTACAAGAACACTATTTATACTGTGTGCAAGACAAGAGAAGGACCTTCTCTACTCCTTACAAGAACACTATTTATACTGTGTGCAAGACAAGAGAAGGACCTTCTCTACTCTTTACAAGAACACTGGTATATACTGTGTGCTAGACAAGAGAAGGACCTTCTCTACTCCTTACAAGAACACTATTTATACTGTGTGCAAGACAAGAGAAGGACCTTCTCTACTCTGTTATACAAGGACACGGTTATATACTGTAGTGTGCTAGACAAGAGAAGGACCTTCTCTACTCCTTACACGGACACTGGTTATACTGTGTGCAAGACAAGAGAAGGACCTTCTCTACTCCTTACAAGAACACTGGTTATACTGTGTGCTAGACAAGAGAAGGACCTTCTCTACTCCTTACAAGAACACTGGTTATACTGTGTGCAAGACAAGAGAAGGACCTTCTCTACTCTTTACAAGGACACTGGTTATATACTGTGTGCTAGACAAGAGAAGGACCTTCTCTACTCTTTACAAGGACACTGGTTATATACTGTGTGCTAGACAACAGAAGGACCTCTCTACTCCTTACAAGAACACTGGTTATACTGTGTGCAGACCAGAGAAGGACCTTCTCTACTCTTTACAAGGACACTGGTTTATATACTGTGTGCTAGACAAGAGAAGGACCTTCTCTACTCTTTACAAGGACACTGGTTATATACTGTGTGCTAGACAAGAGAAGGACCTTCTCTACTCCTTACAAGGACACTGGTTATACTGTGTGCTAGACAAGAGAAGGACCTTCTCTACTCTTTACAAGGACACTGGTTATACTGTGTGCTAGACAAGAGAAGGACCTTCTCTACTCCTTACACGGACACTGGTTATACTGTGTGCAAGACAAGAGAAGGACCTTCTCTACTCTTTACAAGGACACTGGTTATTACTGTGTGCTAGACAAGAGAAGGACCTTCTCTACTCTTTACAAGAACACTGGTTATACTGTGTCCTAGACAAGAGAAGGACCTTCTCTACTCCTTACAAGGACACTGGTTATACTGTGTGCTAGACAAGAGAAGGACCTTCTCTACTCCTTACAAGGACACTGGTTATACTGTGTGCTAGACAAGAGAAGGACCTTCTCTACTCTTTACAAGGACACTGGTTATACTGTGTGCAAGACCAGAGAAGGACCTTCCTACTCTCTTACAAGAACACTGGTTATACTGTGTGCTAGACAAGAGAAGGACCTTCTCTACTCTTTACAAGGACACTGGTTATATACTTTGTGCTAGACAAGAGAAGGACCTTCTCTACTCCTTACAAGGACACTGGTTATACTGTGTGCTAGACAAGAGAAGGACCTTCTCTACTCCTTACAAGGACACTGGTTATACTGTGTGCAAGACAAGAGAAGGACCTTCTCTACTCTTTACAAGAACACTAATCGCCTTTGTTAACGAAGGAGAGTGACTAACATGTTGAGTATAACATTCTAATTAGTTGAAACTATGTAAATTGGATGTTGTATCGCAGAGTATCTGCGATTATCTTACCTGGAGCAGAACTTGGTCTTACTCTCATAGTGTCCACCACACTCCCTAGTGGTACCACTCGCACCATATGGTATGTTGAGGGATGAGTGGGTGGGCAAGGGGAGGGTAATAGAGCTCGGTGGATATAAATAATGAAATATTAACATTACTGGTCTACAAGGCATGCATTCATTCGTTTCTTTACCACCACAAACTGTTACAGGAATATCTATCTCTGGTCTCTAGCACATAGAACTAACAAGGTAACTATGTAAACTGTTACAGGAATATCTATCTCTGGTCTCTAGCACAGAACTAACAAGGTAACTATGTAAACTGTTACAGGAATATCTATCTCTGGTCTCTAGCACAGAACTAACAAGGGAACTATGTAAACTGTTGCAGGAATATCAAGCTCTGGTCTCTAGCACACAGAACTAACAGTAGAACTATGTAAACTGTTACAGGAATATCTATCTCTGGTCTCTAGCACAGAACTAACAAGGGAACTATGTAAACTGTTGCAGGAATATCAAGCTCTGGTCTCTAGCACACAGAACTAACAGTAGAACTATGTAAACTGTTACAGGAATATCTATCTCTGGTCTCTAGCACACAGAACTAACAGTAGAACTATGTAAACTGTTACAGGAATATCTATCTCTGGTCTCTAGTACAGAACTAACAGGGGAACTATGTAAACTGTTACAGGAATATCTATCCCTGGTCTCTAGCACACAGAACTAACAGGAGAACTATGTAAACTGTTACAGGAATATCTAGCTCTGGTCTCTATCTCACAGAACTAACAGGGGAACTATGTAAACTGTTACAGGAATATCTATCTCTGATCTCTAGTACAGAACTAACAGGGGAACTATGTAAACTGTTACAGGAATACCTAGCTCTGGTCTCTAATACAGAACTAAGGGAACTATGTAAACTGTTACAGGAATATCAAGCTCTGGTCTCTAGCTCACAGAACTAACATGGGAACTATGTAAACTGTTACAGGAATATCTATATCTGGTCTCTAGTACAGAACTAACAGGGGAACTATGTAAACTGTTACAGGAATATCTATCTCTGGTCTCTAGCACAGAACTAACAAGGGAACTATGTAAACTGTTGCAGGAATATCAAGCTCTGGTCTCTAGCTCACAGAACTAACAGGGGAACTATGTAAACTGTTACAGGAATACCTAGCTCTGGTCTCTAATACAGAACTAAGGGAACTATGTAAACTCTTACAGGAATATCTATCTCTGGTCTCTAGCACATAGAACCAACAGGAGATCTATGTAAACTGTTACAGGAATATCTATCTCTGGTCTCTAGCACAGAACCAACAGGGGAACTATGTAAACTGTTACAGGAATATTTAGCTCTGGTCTCTAGTACAGAACTAACAGGGGAACTATGTAAACTGTTACAGGAATATCTATCTCTGGTCTCTAGCACACAGAACTAACAGGGGAACTATGTAAACTGTTACAGGAATATCTATCTCTGGTCTCTAGCACACAGAACTAACAGGAGAACTATGTAAACTGTTACAGGAATATCTATCTCTGGTCTCTAGCACAGAACTAACAAGGGAACTATGTAAATTGTTACAGGAATATCAAGCTCTGGTCTCTAGTACAGAACTAACTGGAGAACTATGTAAATTGTTACAGGAATATCTATCTCTGGTCTCTAGCACAGAACTAACAAGGGAACTATGTAAATTGTTACAGGAATATCTATCTCTGGTCTCTAGCACAGAACTAACAGGGTAACTATGTAAACTGTTACAGGAATATCTAGCTCTGGTCTCTAGCACAGAACTAACAGGGGAACTATGTAAATTGTTACAGGAATATCTATCTCTGGTCTCTAGCACAGAACTAACAAGGGAACTATGTAAATTGTTACAGGAATATCTATCTCTGGTCTCTAGCACAGAACTAACAGGGGAACTATGTAAACTGTTACATGCATATCTAGCTCTGGTATCTAGCACAGAACTAACAAGGGAACTATGTAAATTGTTACAAGAATATCTATCTCTGGTCTCTAGTACAGAACTAACATGGGAACTATGTAAACTGTTACAGGAATATCTATCTCTGGTCTCTAGTACAAAACTAACAGGGGAACTATGTAAACTGTTACAGGAATATCTAGCTCTGGTCTCTAGCACAGAACTAACAAGGGAACTATGTAAACTGTTGCAGGAATATCAAGCTCTGGTCTCTAGCTCACAGAACTAACAGGGGAACTATGTAAACTGTTACAGGAATATCTAGCTCTGGTATCTAGCACAGAACTAACAAGGGAACTATGTAAACTGTTGCAGGAATATCAAGCTCTGGTCTCTAGCTCACAGAACTAACAGGGGAACTATGTAAACTGTTACAGGAATATCTAGCTCTGGTATCTAGCACAGAACTAACAAGGGAACTATGTAAACTGTTGCAGGAATATCAAGCTCTGGTCTCTAGCTCACAGAACTAACAGGGGAACTATGTAAACTGTTGCAGGAATACCTAGCTCTGGTCAAATCTTAACATCACATTATTTTTTCAGTTTGATTATTTGTTTAGAGGAAATGTGTCCACATTCGGTTGGAGGGTGATTGAAAAACTGCTTGACAACATTCAACCACAGCACATTCTCCCGGAACTCATATTTTGACGAACGTTACCGCCGAACAAGGTGCGGTACCTAGTATTCATGGTACAGAATCCGTCAACACGGTCTATATTTATCAGTCCAGAGAGTACAGAGGAAATAATAACTTCCGTATGTCCACAATCCCATGAAGCGGTCGGAGCAAAATCCCACGACGGTCATTTTACAAAGTAAATATCCCTAGCACAATAATGTGCGCCATGAACGAAAAGTAAATTGAAAATATAATTGAAAGCAGTTTCAAGTTAAACACAAAATGTGGGACATTAATGGAGGACGGGTTTGGAGGGTATCCGAGCAGAAAAAATTTGCGGGAGTCGTCTACATAAATGATTAGAGAGTTTTTATAATACCTGTGACACAGTGTGTTCTCGAACATTCATTATTTTTATTAAAATTATCGACTATTTTAGTTTTAAATAATCAACTAAGCCGCTATAATCTTGAATCATATAAAGTACCTTAATATTCAACTAATATAATATTATATTTCTGGTGTAATGTAATGTAGTTGTAGTTTGATCTGTAGGTAGCGCACGCGCACGCACGGTCGAACGACGTATCTCTATCTCTCTCTCTAGACAGAGGAAAGAGCACATTCTTGGCTGCGAGAATTCCACAATCTCATACCACCCATCCTCCACAACCAAGACACTTGAACTGAGTTTGTGGTCCCTTTATCTGTTCTATTGGCTTAGTTCAACTTTCTCTGTGTTGTACTGAGCGTACTAACCTAACCAAACTACTTTGTATTGATATAATAAATATTAAATTATTCATTGCCATTTTTACTTTCTCATATCAAGAGAAAGTATTGTAATAGTGAACATTTGTGAGCTCAGGATTATTATAAATCGTTAAGCTATACGTTCTGACACCCTTCCTACCCATTAGAGCTACACCTTTATGTACTAATTACACCCACATTTGCGTGGAGGGAGAGTGGAAAACCATTCTGAAAAACCCTCAGTACACTTGAGCACCTGATCGAGATTCCAACCTTTCTAGTCCACCGCGAGAAGTGTGTTGGACCTCGAATTAAGGGTAGCTTATTGGGGAGTAACTTTTTATAATAATTACAATTGTATTTTTCAAAAATGGCTCCAATGATTTTGTCAAAAATTTACATCTAAGGAGTGTTTTACCGGACAAATAACAATGTATACTTAAATTTTAGGTAAACTTTTTAAAGACTGGTTATTCGAGTAAGGATTTCCAAAAACTTGAAATATTCCGAAAATTGTTTTAGCGATTTTGTTTAAAATATATACATGGGGAATGTTTGACATGACAAACTAAAGTGTTTACTACGTTTTGGGGCGGTAAATTTGTTTAAGGGTAGTTTATTGATGACAGATAAATAACAATTTTTGATAATGGCTAAGATTTTAATCAAAATTGGTATTTGGAACCACTTTACATAATAATAAATATTTGTAATTTTTCTAAAATAAATTAATGTAATTGTAGTTTACTACTAACGAAATTAAAAAAAATTGAAATATTTTGAAAATGTCCTTTAAGAGCGAGTTCAAAAATGTTATCTCGAAATAATTTTTCATAATAAATAAGAAAAAAATAATAATTTTATAAATATTAATAATTTGAGAATAATTTACAGCAAACTTATTTTGGATACGTTCATCCAAGATTTAATGCACGATATGAACACCTTTGTCTATAACATCATGAGCCGCCACTGGTTTTACAGCCGTTGTAATTAACTATCTGACACCTTCAAGTAAATAATTGGAATCTCAGAGATATTAAAAAAGTGATGTGCCGTATTTACATTATTATTATTAGCACCGCGTCTTACTACCCGTTCGGGTTATACGCACTTACGCTAATGTGTAATGGTAGAGTGATTGAAATGGAGGACCTACAGTTTAACGTGGAATCCGAACCACGGTGGAGGCCAGGCATTCCCACATTCACAAGATATCTTGTCAGAGGTGAAGGAAGGGTTTGGAAATCAGATAAATCTGTGCCGGGACTGAGGATTGAACCCCGGCCGCCAGCATAGAAGTCTGACACCTTACCCCTAGACCACCAGGCCACCCCGTATTTACAAAACCAATGGAATTAAGTCGTTAAGCCGGACATTAATTTCAATATTGACTTGAATATTTTTTGTTCAGAGAATTATGAGCTTAATCGAGTGTTGGATTTTATTTCACGCGAAAATCTCTTTAATCGGTTGTAGACGTTTTTAAAAACTTAACCTATTTATTTGTTACTTTATTTAAACTGTCTTTTGCGAGTCAAATAATTATTTTAATTTAAAAATTGATATTAAATTTGGCGGCAAGTTCCATAAGTCTTTCATAATTATACAAAAACTGGATTCACTTGTTGTGCTGGCGCGTTTCTTTGAAATTTGCCCTCATAATCTTGTTTATTCTAGGTCTACGAGTGTAAATGAGATTAAGGGGTATGTTTTCCAAGTTATTACAAAGAGTTTAATTTCTTCAACAGCTTTTGATACCGTCACGTGAAGATAGAAAGTTGTCATTAAGATCCGGACACCAACAGATGTTGATACAGCCACGTGAAGATAGAAAGTTGTCATTAAGATCCGGACACCAACAGATGTTGATACAGCCACGTGAAGATAGAAACAGATGTTGATACAGCCACGTGAAGATAGAAAGTTGTCATTAGATCCGGACACCAACAGCTGTTGATACCGTCACGTGAAGATAGAAAGTCCACTTACAACTGAAAAAGTTGGTCACCTTCCAACTTTACTAATGCAAGTAGACAATTCAAAATGGCGGCAACTAAAGAATTGTGTATGGGGGGACGACACTTATTTGTGGAATGTTATGAAAAGGATGAGTTTTTGTGGAATTTTAAGCACCGGATTTATAAAGATAAGAATGCAAGGGATATTGCACTAGAAAATATTTGTAAGTGATATCAGGCATACATATACTCAAGAAGTGTCCAAAATAAAATGTTCCGTAAATATTGCGAATGTGCCTTTTGAGAGATGTTATTTAATATCGGTACATATTTCATCAAATTATTATTTCCTACCAATTAACATGGCATGTGTAATTTTTTAAATATACAATAAAAAATAATAATACATTGTAGTACCGTGATTAGTTCCGGTAACATAATATTCGTGTTATCGGCAAGTAAGGTATAAATGGCCGGTGGTTTTCACACTAAATCACCGGCAAGTTTTCCAATCTACGTATTTGACATTTTAACGAATCTTTATAAGTTTTAGTCAATAACGTTCAGCCCGTACATACACTTCTAACACTTTGTAGTAATGCTTCGGCAACTTGAGTAGATACGCAACATAATATTATTGTCTCGTAGCAAACAAGATAGTTTATATATAAACCAATCTACAAATTAATTTAGGCCTATTATTATTTTAAAAAATATTTTAGGCCTAGTTAGAATTCAACAAGATATTTTGTTATTAGTATACCAACATTTAAAACGGGTTTGAAAAAACTGGGTTGGATCTATTTTTTTTAAATGCCCTACCAAGTTTGGTTGTATTGGGATTTATTAACCATATTTGAGTTTAATTTTATTTAACATGTATGCTAAATAAGTTAACAAATCAAGTAAAATAATTTAATAATTATTTGGGATCAACTAAAATATATTTTAATGTATTAAGGAACTAAGAAATAGGAGACACACTAATCACTAACTTTTTATGTTGTCTATATAAAACATTTTTTTAAATAGGCCAACTAATTATGATACATTGCGTTTACTGAAAAATTGTAATTTATTTGGCCACCCATACTTATTCTAAATTCACCCTTACTAGCTCCTAACACATAAGCGTAATTAGTATATGCGTATAAACTACCCGAACGAGAAATGAGACGCAGTGATTAAAAAAATGCACCAATAAAGAGACCAGTTATCACCACTCTTCATTTTCAGACATGTTTTTATAAGCGATACTAATACAAGTGAAAAATACGTGTCAACACAACTAACATGTTAGTAAGCTAATACCACTAAACTTGCATTAGTCCACTAACACCGTGTCAACACAACTAACATGTTAGTAAGCTAATAGCACTAAACTTGCATTAGTCCACTAACACCGTGTCAACACAACTAACATGTTAGTAAGCTAATAGCACTAAACTTGCATTAGTCCACTAACACCGTGTCAACACATCTAACATGTTAGTAAGCTAATACCACTAAACTTGCATTAGTCCACTAACACCGTGTCAACACAACTAACATGTTAGTAAGCTAATAGCACTAAACTTGCATTAGTCCACTAACACCGTGTCAACACATCTAACATGTTAGTAAGCTAATAGCACTAAACTTGCATTAGTCCACTAACACCGTGACAACGGGCCTTATACAATGGAATACCAAAGACTGGGAGATCGGAGTTCGAATACCAAGTGTGATGTTTTACTATATCTCACCGCGCGATTCCTACCAGGTAATACAAGAAGCTGTGACTAACAAAGTTAACTTACTATGGACTATGGACATTAAGAGTAAACATGTTGTTCCACTCTAGGTTGTCAAGGATGTGGGAAAATATAAATCGTACCCAGTATTATCTGAGAATGAAAAAACTATAGACCATTTTCGGTAGGAAGGGATAACGGGTTGTGGGGGGAAGGGCTGAAAGTGTTTTGAGCCGTTAGCGTGGACAGGGTTTGTGGTTGCCTATTCGCTTGTACCGGGTTCAATTCCCGACGCGATCAAAAAATGTTGGTTTGATAAATTATAATCCAGTGGACAGGACTTTTGGATGCCTGTTCACTTGTACAGGGTTCTATTCCGGACACGGTTAAAAGTGTTGTTTTGGTAAATTATAAGCCCAGAACATTAACTTAAACAAACTGTTGATAAATATAGGTCAGCTTGTAATTGATATCAAAACATATTGCTGAAACATTTACCTAAACGAACTGAAAGCACTATTAGCAATAATATATTTCATAAGTTAAATTTAACCTCGACCCACCTCAACATCCGTATCACAATAATAGGGAGGGAGGGGAGGGTGTCAAGAATCAAGTTAGCTTCTGTCCTGTTAGTAGAGTGGGGGGTGCGCGACACCTCCCTTTTCAACAGCCGCAAATACTACTAGTAGTAGTAGTAGTAGTAGGTGGCTATTAACGACTTAACACCCGTATCGGTGAGATGCGCGAACTAGACGCCAAGCTCATTCATCCTGGCTTGGACGGTGACCGGGTGTACTGAGGGAGCTTTTTAATAAAATGGTTTCTCACTCTCTCTCCACGCAAATGCGGGTACATCTCCTGTAAACACCAAATCCTTTCATTTAAATGCGTCTGTGATCATCCGTTTCTCAAACATGTTTAGACAGTTGCACGCTCGCCACTCGGCTTCATTGTAGTTCTAGAGGTGTGATCTAATCCCAGTGCACACCCAAAGTGGGTTAGTGAGTGGAAAACAAGACATGCCAGGGGCTCTCTCTCTCTCTCTCTCTTGAAGTACAAACATGTAAAACAAGTTTATCCCACGTGGTTGTCCGTTGGTCCAGACTGGTTGGAGTCACTTTAGCCTTCCTATCTTTGTTATACCTGCTTCGTATTTTAGAAGAACAATTGATATTATTGAAGTTCATCACAAATGGATGGTGAGAAGTAGAATTTTTCTTCTGCACAGTAATCAGCAAGAAAAGGGGGAGGGGGTGCCCTTATAGCTTTGAACTTAGCTTACATCCCGGTACAGGACTCTCCACCTGACGGCTGAATCCGGAGATGAAGTAGTTGTCTTCATTCAAACTGGAGCCCTCCGTGTTCCAATAATCCGTCTCTGAACCGGTGTGAACCTAGATACTGCCACGTCACTGCGAGATCATAGTGGCATGAATCCGCCTTAAGTCGACAATCATTATGTTAATGAGGAAGCGCTGGCCATGAGGTGGAGTGAGGGACGCTCTGAAATATGTTGGCTGGAGGACTATGGCACGTTTTGTTCTACCTCCAAGCCACCAAGGGTGGTCAGAGGACAGAGCTATCTCAAGGTGGGGGAGTGTCTTGAACAGGGCTATCTCAAGGTGGGGGAGTGTCTTGAACAGGGCTATCTCAAGGTGGGGGAGTGTCTTGAACAGATCTATCTCAAGGTGGGGGAGTGTCTTGAACAGGGCTATCTCAAGGTGGGAGAGTGTCTTGAACAGAGCTATCTCAAGGTGGGGGATTGTCTTGAACAGATATATCTCAAGGTGGGGGAGTGTCTTGAACAGATCTATCTCAAGGTGGGGGAGTGTCTTGAACAGAGCTATCTCAAGGTGGGGGAGTGTCTTGAACAGAGCTATCTCAAGGTGGGGGAGTGTCTTGAACAGAGCTATCTCAAGGTGGGGGAGTGTCTTGAACAGATCTATCTCAAGGTGGGGGAGTGTCTTGAACAGGGCTATCTCAAGGTGGGAGAGTGTCTTGAACAGGGCTATCTCAAGGTGGGAGAGTGTCTTGAACAGGGCTATCTCAAGGTGGGGGAGTGTCTTGAACAGGGCTATCTCAAGGTGGGGGAGTGTCTTGAACAGATCTATCTCAAGGTGGGGGAGTGTCTTGAACAGGGCTATCTCAAGGTGGGGGAGTGTCTTGAACAGGGCTATCTCAAGGTGGGGGAGTGTCTTGAACAGGCTATCTCAAGGTGGGGGAGTGTCTTGAACAGATCTATCTCAAGGGTGGGGGAAGTGTGTCTTGAACAGGGCTATCTCAAGGTGGGGGAGTGTCTTGAACAGGGCTATCTCAAGGTGGGGGTTAAGTGTCTCTGAACAGGGCTATCTCAAGGTGGGGGAGTGTCTTGAACAGGGCTATCTCAAGGTGGGAGAGTGTCTTGAACAGGGCTATCTCAAGGTGGGGGAGTGTCTTGAACAGGGCTATCTCAAGGTGGGGGAGTGTCTTGAACAGGGCTATCTCAAGGTGGGGGAGTGTCTTGAACAGAGCTATCTCAAGGTGGGGGAGTGTCTTGAACAGGGCTATCTCAAGGTGGGGGAGTGTCTTGAACAGGGCTATCTCAAGGTGGGGGAGTGTCTTGAACAGGGCTATCTCAAGGTGGGGGAGTGTCTTGAACAGGGCTATCTCAAGGTGGGGGAGTGTCTTGAACAGGGCTATCTCAAGGTGGGGGAGTGTCTTGAACAGGGCTATCTCAAGGTGGGGGAGTGTCTTGAACAGGGCTATCTCAAGGTGGGGGAGTGTCTTGAACAGGGCTATCTCAAGGTGGGGGATTGTCTTGAACAGAGCTATCTCAAGGTGGGGGATTGTCTTGAACAGAGCTATCTCAAGGTGGGGGATTGTCTTGAACAGAGCTATCTCAAGGTGGGGGAGTGTCTTGAACAGAGCTATCTCAAGGTGGGGAGTGTCTTGAACAGAGCTATCTCAAGGTGGGGGAGTGTCTTGAACAGAGCTATCTCAAGGTGGGGAGTGTCTTGAACAGGGCTATCAGTGGGGGAGTGTCTTGAACAGGGCTATCTCAAGGTGGGGGAGTGTCTTGAACAGAGCTATCTC
The DNA here is from genome assembly GCA_039000515.1 of Timema cristinae. Taxonomy (NCBI): domain Eukaryota; kingdom Metazoa; phylum Arthropoda; class Insecta; order Phasmatodea; family Timematidae; genus Timema; species Timema cristinae. The sequence continues at coordinate 72,849,949 of JBCFYV010000935.1, read as the reverse complement.
AAGGTGGGGAGAGTGTCTTGAACAGGGCTATCTCAAGGTGGGGAAGTGTCTTGAACAGGGCTATCTCAAGGTGGGGGAGTGTCTTGAACAGAGCTATCTCAAGGTGGGGGAGTGTCTTGAACAGAGCTATCTCAATGTGGGGAGTGTCTTGAACAGAGCTATCTCAAGGTGGGGGAGTGTCTTGATAAGAGCTATCTCAAGGTGGGGGAGTGTCTTGAACAGGGCTATCTCAAGGTGGGGGAGTGTCTTGAACAGGGCTATCTCAAGGTGGGGGAGTGTCTTGAACAGGGCTATCTCAAGGTGGGGGAGTGTCTTGAACAGGGCTATCTCAAGGTGGGGGAGTGTCTTGAACAGGGCTATCTCAAGGTGGGGGAGTGTCTTGAACAGGGCTATCTCAAGGTGGGGGAGTGTCTTGAACAGGGCTATCTCAAGGTGGGGGAGTGTCTTGAACAGGGCTATCTCAAGGTGGGGGAGTGTCTTGAACAGGGCTATCTCAAGGTGGGGGAGTGTCTTGAACAAAGCTATCTCAAGGTGGGAGAGTGTCTTGAACAGGGCTATCTCAAGGTGGGGGAGTGTCTTGAACAGGGCTATCTCAAGGTGGGGGAGTGTCTTGAACAGGGCTATCTAAAGGTGGGGGAGTGTCTTGAACAGAGCTATCTCAAGGTGGGGGAGTGTCTTGAACAGAGCTATCTCAAGGTGGGGGAGTGTCTTGAACAGATCTATCTCAAGGTGGGGGAGTGTCTTGAACAGGGCTATCTCAAGGTGGGAGAGTGTCTTGAACAGGGCTATCTCAAGGTGGGGGAGTGTCTTGAACAGGGCTATCTCAAGGTGGGGGAGTGTCTTGAACAGGGCTATCTCAAGGTGGGGAGTGTCTTGAACAGATCTATCTCAAGGTGGGGGAGTGTCTTGAACAGGGCTATCTCAAGGTGGGGGAGTGTCTTGAACAGGGCTATCTCAAGGTGGGGGAGTGTCTTGAACAGATCTATCTCAAGGTGGGGGAGTGTCTTGAACAGGGCTATCTCAAGGTGGGGGAGTGTCTTGAACAGGGCTATCAAGGTGGGGGAAACTCAACATGGATGTGGACACCTTAAATAGAATCCCCTGTCGTCACACTGTGGGGATAGACAATCCCCTGTACGTCACACTGTTGGGGTAGAGAATCCCCTGTACGTCACACTGTGGGGGTAGAGAATCCCCTGTAAGTCACACTGTGGGAGTAGAGAATCTCCTTTACGTCACAATGTGCGGTTAGAGAATCCCCTGTACGTCACACTGTGGGGATAGAGAATCCCCTGTAAGTCACACTGTGGGAGTAAAGAATCTCCTTTACGTCATAATGTGGGGTTAGAGAATCCCCTGTACGTCACACTGTGGGAGTAGAGAATCTCCTTTACGTCACAATATGGGGTTAGAGAATCCCCTGTACGTCACACTGTGGGTATAGAGAATACCCTGTCGTCACACTGTGGGAGTAGAGAATCCCTGTCGTCACACTGTGGGGATAGAGAATCCCCTGTAAGTCACACTGTGGGGATAGAGAATCCCCTGTAAGTCACACTGTGGGAGTAGAGAATCCCCTGTAAGTCACACTGTGGGAGTAGAGAATCTCCTTTACGTCACAATGTGGGGGTAGAGAATCGCCTGTCGTCACACTGTGGGGATAGAGAATCCCCTGTACGTCACACTGTGGGGATAGAGAATACCCTGTCGTCACAATGTGGGGATAGAGAATCGCCTGTACGTCACACTGTGGGGATAGAGAATACCCTGTCGTCACAATGTGGGGATGTTGAACGGAATATCTCTTGGGAACAAAGGACTTGTGTCAATCATTTCACCAGACTGTACGTTTATTGAAATGAATATCTCTTGGGAACAAAGGACTTGTGTCAATCATTTCACCAGACTGTACGTTACAGGTAAAGTATGGAGAGCTATTTATTTCACACGGTTGAGGAAGCTAACATATTGAGTAACGGGACTCCCTCTACAGTCACCCTAGAAATAAAATGCACCAGCGTGTGAAGTCTGGCGTGGTACATTAATATTCCTTGTAATGTATCTCAGTCCGCAGTCCCCAGCTCGAGCCACGGTAGGGGAAGTTATTTATATTCTTTGGGGAAATTATATTGAGGGATTCTTAGCCTGGAACGCATTCGTTCCATTTAAATAGCGGGAACATTTTCCGTAAAATAGGATTAAATCAACAATTGTACATACTTGTGAACCGTGATCATTGGTCTGACCGGTGTGGACGTGTCTCGTCTGACCAGTGTGGACGTGATCATTGGTCTGACCAGTGTGAACGTGTCTCGTCTGACCAGTGTGAACGTGTCTCGTCTGACCAGTGTGGACGTGTCTCGTCTGACCAGTGTGGACGTGTCTCGTCTGTCCAGTGTGGACGTGTCTCGTCTGACCAGTGTGGACGTGTCTCGTCTGACCAGTGTGGACGTGTCTCGTCTGACCAGTGTGAACGTGTCTCGTCTGACCAGAGTGGACGTGTCTCGTCTGACCAGTGTGGACGTGTCTCGTCTGACCAGTGTGAACGTGTCTCGTCTGACCAGAGTGGACGTGTCTCGTCTGACCAGTGTGGACGTGTCTCGTCTGACCAGTGTGGACGTGTCAACTCCTGAGAATGAAACACGTTCCTCAGTATAACATGTTATTGTTGTGCGAGTGATTGTGACGTCAGACTAGACCCCGGTTGAACGAGAGCGTGATGTAATTAGACTTATTGGCCCTTAGGGTCTGCTCGTAGAGGTCTGTGGCGCTTGTTCCAGTTTATATTTGACAACTCTCTTCACACATGACGTTATATCTGTTGGCGGGCAAGTTGCGCTTGGTAGTATTGTAGTATTGTAGAGCAGTGGTTCCCAATTGGTGGTCCGTGAACCCAGCCAGGTGGTCCGTGGCGCCATTCACATAGTCTATCAAAATCTAGCATTTTATTCCACACTTTCACATAGCTATTATAATAAAAAAAAAATTATTTACTTTTTCCTCATACTTCTCTTCTTATTATTTATTTTACTCATTTTCTTCCCGTTCAACACAAACACTGAGGGGCCATCCTACCCCCGTCCCCCCCTAAAGCCCAAGAGACAATGAATTAGCTACGCAAGGCCCGCAGCTCAGTACAATAAAGCGCCATCTCCCGCCGTACGTCTGTCTCGACAGTGACAACATGCGCAGAGCAGTGACGTCATGCGCAGAGCAGTGACTGACCTTGCTATTATATTAGCTGGTGTCGTATGGGGTTGGTAAAATATCGATAGTGGCGGGTCCGTTAAAATTTAAAATAAAATATAGGAAAGATGCGAAATGAAACTTTTAAAATGAAACAAAGTAACATCAATTTCCTAGCGGCGGATTCCTAAAATCATAAATGGACTGTAAGAAAGAAGAGGAAAAACAGAATTAAATTATGCTGATAAGGATTTCCTTAACTAAAACAATATTTATAAAAGATACATTTTCTCAAAAATGTTGGCATAATTTTAAATGAACATTTTTAGATTTTAACTACTGTACGCATGATTAAAATTATTGAATATTCTCACTAAGGGGCCACATATTTGAACACTAAATGGTGAGGAAAGGGGATGTCAGGTTGACAAAAGGTCAGTTCCCCTCCGAATAATTTACTGAAAGAGGTTTCCATGGACTGGGTGAAAAATAGGTCAGCATTACAATTCTCAAAATACCGTTAGGGTTAAAGCTCTTCCCCCCTTCACCCTGGAACCAGCATTTAGTATTGAGAAATAGGCGGCCAAACTCAGGGATAGCACTATCGATAGCAATGTGGTTACTATCGATAGTTTCCCATCCGTAGGGTTGTACAATGTCCATCCGACCGACTGGTGGTGCTTTGAGATTCGTGGAAACCGTCTGACGTTTCAAAAACTTGTCCACTCTAAGCATACTAGTATAACGAGGGTAGTTACTCCAACCAGTGGAAAATGAAAGTGTGGATGTAGACAGGATCTTTGAAAAGATCAAACACTCTCAGATTGATGAAATTGGCAAGATTATTAATTTTATCAAATCTCGAGCTTTGAATTAAAGGATCTTCTCAAAACTGTATTAAGAAATGGGAAGCCATCATTTTCATCTACTTTTGCATACAGGGGGAAAATATCGAAACTATTCTTTGAATCACGTAATGAAGAATGACTTTTTCTGAGGGATTCCAAATGTCCATGTGATCAGTTGAACAATTGTTCGTGGCTGTGTTTGGTAGCCACTTATCAGACGTTGAACATTCTAAATACAAGCCTGCAAGGAAGTGATGGGAATATGTTGTGTGTTGAAGATAATACTACCATGTTTATGAGCAAGCCGAGTAACACTAACATTCCAACACTGGAGACATTTCTGGAGTCAACTGACGAAAAATTGCTACCAGAAGTAGAATGCAACATCAATCAACACCTTCATGACTTAGCGACTAGCACCAAACCCTGAAAACTCGTGGATAAGGAGTCTTTTTGAATGTGGCGATGTACAACTCACCCTTCTATTTGCGGAAGAGCATGATGCACTTGTTGATGTGACTCGTGATGGTTCATTGAAATCATTTTTCAGAGAATGTAGACTGGACCAATTCTGGGTGAAGGTTTTCCCTGATTATAAGAAGTTAGGTGAAAAAGCTTTGAAACATCTTGTTCACTTTGTTTAACACATATATTTGTGAACAAACATTTTCCACATTTTGTTATATAAAGAACAATATTAGAAATCGGTTCAATGTTGATCCAGATTTAAGATTAAAAGTAGGAAATATTGAACCGGAAGTGGAAGGGGTTGTTCTAGACACAAAGAGTCACGATTTCTCCCATCACATTTAGGTTTAGTAACTGTTAGACATGCAATAATTTGTTCACTTGTAATAGACGTTATTAAAATTAAATTAGTATTTTTTTCCATATTTAAATCATCGTCATTTTTAACTGGCAATATTACAACATTTATGGTCTATTTTTTAGTATACCTACCTAAAATTCTTTGCTCATTAGGGGATAACCTACATTTTCTCAAAAAAAAATCTTTCGCACTAACAACTATAGCGATATCAATTTGTTTAAAAGTAGGGGGACCATGGCTTTGCAAGGGGTCGCAGTTCTTAACTGGTTGGGAACTACTGGCTTCATAAGTATGTTTCATGATTGATGGCAAGTATGTTTCATGATTGACGGCAAGTATGTTTCATGATTGATGGCAAGTATGTTTCATGATTGATGGCAAGTATGTTTCATGATTGATGGCAAGTATGTTTCATGATTGATGGCAAGTATGTTTCATGATTGATGGCAAGTATGTTTCATGATTGATGGCAAGTATGTTTCATGATTGATGGCAAGTATGTTTCATGATTGATCGCAAGTATGTTCATGATTGATGGCAAGTATGTTTCATGATTGATGGCAAGTATGTTTCATGATTGATGGCAAGTATGTTTCATGATTGATGGCAAGTATGTTTCATGATTGATGGCAAGTATTTATTGTGCTCAAATAAATTGAACCTCGCGTGCCGTACCGTTACGTGTCGGGCGGGTTGTAGGGTCGACCCCGCTTCAGGTACAACCGAGTTGAAACATCAATCTTAGAAACTAACAGAAAGGTTCCTATTAAAACGCCAGTAGATGAGCTGATGACAGAAATTCAAGGAGAGCTGCTATTGTAGGAAATCAAACTAACCTTATCTGCTGGAGCAATATTCGCCTTAAAAGCACGTGAATTGGATAAAAGTTTATATTTCCAGTGTCCCAACATAAAATAATGTTATATAGACCTCCAACTTTTAACATTCAGTAGGTCCCACGTTATTTAGACCCAACATCTCCCTCCCACGTAATCCTATTAGTCGAAATAAACTTGCTCCCATCCTTATTTATTTCGTTGAAGTTCTCGAAACAAAAAGTTTATTTTGTTTGAGACTCGAACAATCCGCCCTGGCAGGGCTACCACCCCTGAAAACACAGGTCACTGGTAAATCCCCGACACGGTTGTCACGTATAAAACTTCATCCTCCACTGCTACCAACCCACTCATCAAAAATACACGACCTTACCTCGGTCTCATTTGTTCTCGCTACGCTGGCAAACAAGAGGTGCTGTTCACATGCAACCGAGAGAGACAGATAGAGAGAAAGGGGGGGGGGGAGAGTGATGAGCAAAGGTTGGTAGAACAAGTCACCGTCATGAGAGAGAGAGAGGGACATTTCGTGCAGCACAGGGCCTAGACCCTAGGATGTGTTCTCGTTCATTACTTGAGGATCTGTAAGTGTTCCGCATCTTACCAACCAACCGCACACACTGATGCTGGGAGGAGAAAGGTAAAATGTACCCGCATTTAGTAACCTATTAGTAACATCTGAGCGAGATTCTAACCGTCAGCAGTCAGTCCAAAGCTCGGTCCACACGCAACGTTCTTACACTTAGTTGTGGCTGTGGATCGAGCTTTCATTATTCTCAGTACTTGTTCATTTGTCTCCCTGTCTGACCTCTTGATCTTCTCAAGTCTTCTCCAGCTCCATATTTCAAAGTTCTCCAAGTATTTCTTTTCCATCTTCCTAAGAGTCCAAGTTTCTGCTCCAAATGTATCATTTCATGAGCTCCAAACTCAACTTGGTCAGCAGTAACCTCTTGTTGAAGTGTCCTTGGTGATCCTCGGCCTAATGTCCTTGGTGATCCTCGGCCTAATGTCCTTGGTGATCCTCGGCCTAATGTCCTTGGTGATCCTCGGCCTAATGTCCTTGGTGCAGCTGGAATCCTTTGTCGGCAAACTTCCCAGTTACTTGGACTGTTCTATACTTTCCAACTCCTAGTTTACAATTTTGATTTTCAGAGGCTCTTCAAAGTTAAATACAATCACAATAAATATATTTATAAAATGATTTGAGCTGTCAAAGCTATAATTAGCGACGGATCTTTTAGCTGCCATTGGTGCCTTTATTTAAATGCGCACGACCATATTTACTTAATTGTGATTGGTAGTCCGTATAAACTAAACACTAGAAAGTTCCGGTTGACCAACTTCCACGGAGCGCGGACCTGGCTAAGGAGTCTCAAGAGGGGGGTTTGTAAGCAATCTATAATAGTAATATGTCAAGTGTCCGTATGTGTTTGGGTTTCACGTGTTTTGCTTAGTGGAGGTGTTCAAGGTGTTAGCGTAATGGAGCCAACCTTTGTTATACAATGAGCATTGAACACCTCCTCTAAAGTACATTACCATTTTAAAAGGTTATTAAACCCTGGATAAACACGTTAAAACTGTTTCTGTAACTAGGAAAATGTTGTACAACCCTTTTAGAGTTAAAATGTCAATATCCATTATAACCTTGAGGGTGAACATCTTGAAGATTACAATACTTTCTTTATATGAGAATGTAGAAATAATCTTGAAAAATGGAAGCGAGCATTTTCGCCTTAAATGCTATTTCCAGGTTCTAAAACTTTGTAAAAAACCAAACTAAGTTTAGGTCGACAAGATAACTTTCGTAACTGATTTGTAACTTTCTATTGAATAATGAGAGTCAATAACGGGGTTTAATTAATCGAGAGAATAAAATTGACATCTGTTATTTCTCCATTTCCTTTTTCTAAGAGAAAATTATTGTTCAGAGAGAAAGTTTTCTCGGCAATTAGCCCATCAGACCAATAGAACGGGAATGAATTATTGATAGCTCAGTGAGAAGTTTAGCCATGCACGGAGACCACTCATTGGTTGCGAGAGTTTAAATACAAGATGGAGTTTTATAAAAAAAAACAGTCCAATTTGATGGGAAGGGTCTTATCTGACAGCTAGATAAGCTACAAGATCTGCTTCCATGTGATCTGCAGCTCTCTCTCTTTGATAGATATTACCAATAATAATAATAATAATAATAATACAGTGGCAGTAGGGCCGCTAGTGAGTATTTAGAGCGCGTTCCATGGGGAATATTTCACTCCGAGCACAGATCTTGGTAAAGTCGTAACAAAATCTCGTTCCATAAAATGAAATTCCGTTTTTATCAGAGAGATTCCCGTTCGTTGAGTGGAAGTTAAGGGATGTTTAGAATGGTTCGTCTTGCTCGGGGGCGAGTTAACCGTTTTATCAGAGAGATTCTCGTTCGTTGAGTGGAAGTTAAGGGATGTTTAGAATGGTTCGTCTTGCTCGGGGGCGAGTTAACCGTTTTATCAGAGAGATTCCCGTTCGTTGAGTGGAAGTTAAGGGATGTTTAGAATGGTTCGTCTTGCTCGGGGGCGAGTTAACCGTTTTATCAGAGAGATTCCCGTTCGTTGAGTGGAAGTTAAGGGATGTTTAGAATGGTTCGTCTTGCTCGGGGGCGAGTTAACCGTTTTATCAGAGAGATTCTCGTTCGTTGAGTGGAAGTTAAGGGATGTTTAGAATGGTTCGTCTTGCTCGGGGGAGAGTTAACCGTTTTATCAGAGAGATTCCCGTTCGTTGAGTGGAAGTTAAGGGATGTTTAGAATGGTTCGTCTTGCTCGGGGGCGAGTTAACCGTTTTATCAGACGGCGGCTCATTACATTTTATTAAGCCTAGTATTTTGATATTTATACATTATCCCTATCATCCAATGGTACATGTCCAAGGAAGGTGTTACAGTGTATACTGCATGTCCAAGGAAGGTGTTACAGTGTATACTACATGTCCAAGGAAGGTGTTACAGTGTATACTGCATGCCGAGGAAGGTGTTACAGTGTATACTACATGCCGAGGAAGGTGTTACAGTGTATACTACATGTCCAAGGAAGGTGTTACAGTGTATACTACATGTCCAAGGAAGGTGTTACAGTGTATACTGCATGCCCGAGGAAGGTGTTACAGTGTATACTACATGTCCAAGGAAGGTGTTACAGTGTATACTACATGTCCAAGGAAGGTGTTACAGTGTATACTACATGTCCAAGGAAGGTGTTACAGTGTATACTACATGTCCAAGGAAGGTGTTACAGTGTATACTGCATGCCCGAGGAAGGTGTTACAGTGTATACTACATGTCCAAGGAAGGTGTTACAGTGTATACTACATGTCCAAGGAAGGTGTTACAGTGTATACTACATGTCCAAGGAAGGTGTTACAGTGTATACTACATGTCCAAGGAAGGTGTTACAGTGTATACTACATGTCCAAGGAAGGTGTTACAGTGTATACTGCATGCCCGAGGAAGGTGTTACAGTGTATACTACATGCCCGAGGAAGGTGTTACAGTGTATACTACATGTCCAAGGAAGGTGTTACAGTGTATACTACATGTCCAAGGAAGGTGTTACAGTGTATACTGCATGCCCGAGGAAGGTGTTACAGTGTATACTACATGTCCAAGGAAGGTGTTACAGTGTATACTACATGTCCAAGGAAGGTGTTACAGTGTATACTACATGTCCAAGGAAGGTGTTACAGTGTATACTACATGTCCAAGGAAGGTGTTACAGTGTATACTACATGTCCAAGGAAGGTGTTACAGTGTATACTACATGTCCAAGGAAGGTGTTACAGTGTATACTACATGTCCAAGGAAGGTGTTACAGTGTATACTACATGTCCAAGGAAGGTGTTACAGTGTATACTGCATGCCCAAGGAAGGTGTTACAGTGTATATACATGTCCAAGGAAGGTGTTACAGTGTATACTACATGTCCAAGGAAGGTGTTACAGTGTATATTACACGCCCAAGGAAGGTGTTACAGTGTATACTACATGTCCAAGGAAGGTGTTACAGTGTATACTACATGTCCAAGGAAGGTGTTACAGTGTATACTACATGTCCAAGGAAGGTGTTACAGTGTATACTACATGTCCAAGGAAGGTGTTACAGTGTATACTACATGTCCAAGGAAGGTGTTACAGTGTATACTACATGTCCAAGGAAGGTGTTACAGTGTATACTACATGTCCAAGGAAGGTGTTACAGTGTATACTACATGTCCAAGGAAGGTGTTACAGTGTATACTGCATGCCCAAGGAAGGTGTTACAGTGTATATTACACGCCCAAGGAAGGTGTTACAGTGTATACTACATGTCCAAGGAAGGTGTTACAGTGTATACTACATGTTCAAGGAAGGTGTTACAGTGTATACTACATGTCCAAGGAAGGTGTTACAGTGTATACTACATGTCCAAGGAAGGTGTTACAGTGTATACTACATGTCCAAGGAAGGTGTTACAGTGTATACTACATGTCCAAGGAAGGTGTTACAGTGTATACTACATGTCCAAGGAAGGTGTTACAGTGTATACTGCACGCCCAAGGAAGGTGTTACAGTGTATACTACATGTCCAAGGAAGGTGTTACAGTTTAGAGTCCTTGTCACCCAATGGTCGCCCAGCTTTAAGCCTGTTTGCGCTGTACCAACAAGTTGGGGGGTAGCAAGAGGGTGCAGGAGGGGTGTGAAGGAGGTAACGAGATCTAATTGGCTCCAAGGGGTTGAGCGGAATCAAATTATGGGATTAACCTGAGGCCGAACACCAAGTTGGCCCGGCGAGATATCAAGAGAGCTTCTCAAATTGGTTCGCCAACACTAATGGAGGCAGAACTGGATTATAGCCAACCTGACGTCGAAACAACTCCCTTCAGATCAAACAGGACTCACCGCATTTGGAGGTGAGCGTCTCAACTGATTGAATATTGAGCCTCCTCTCGTTTCCCCAGTCTGATAGTCGGTGATATTCCCACGGCCACAAACCGTACTGACGATATTAATTATAACACTCCCCGTTTTAAACATAATCAAGTGTTCCAGCAGGTATATTAAGTTGCGCTCCTCGGCCATATCTCTACACCGCGAGGGGGAAGGGGGAGTAATTCATGTATGCTAATCCAATAACTTGCCACAACTCTATTGGTTCCGGTTTGTTACACAGGGAGCAGGTGTGGGCCTGTCAGGAAACAAAAGGGCGTTAAGTCCAAACTGGGCTCACCCCGTGGATGAGAGGTGGGAGTCTGGTGAGTGCTGTGTCTCTGTCAGTGTGTCTGGTGAGTGCTATTACTCTGTCAGAGTGTCTAGAGAGTGTTGTGTCTCTGTCAGAGTGTCTAGAGAGTGCTATTACTCTGTCAGTGTGTCTAGTGCTGTCTCTCCGTCAGAGTGCCTAGTGAGTGCCAATCAGTCCAGACGAGACCATTAAGTTTTGGCTCCGCTAGTGATATTGTTGCCCTAGGTTAAGTCAGTTGTCTGCAAGTGATCAGTTGACGGATGGACCGCAGTGCTTGTGTAAAAGAGAGAAGAGTGGTGACGTCATCAACAGGAAATGTTGATGTACAACATGAACTGGACAAGCGCGATGACTCATTCAATTAAAGTAACAATTACTTATTGTTTCACACGAGTGTTTGTTACTTTTCACCCTCCGACTGGACCGAAGCCTGGACTCTCACAGACAGTGCTAACAGTTCCAACCTCCTAAAACCTCTGACAGTGATAGAGCACCGTGTTCCACAACACAGGCACGGGGATAGCAGTCTTACTACCCATCCGGGCTAATTGCACTGTGAAACTCCCCGGTACACCAAGCCGGGACCTGAACCCCAACATCCCAATCTCAAATTGACAGAACTGACGTCTTTGTCCGTGTATCCATCAGTAATGGTTGGACTAACTTATCTAACACCGAAAAACAGTATTAAACATATTAATGCTCAGTTTGAGGGTACTTCTTCGACCCCAGCAGACACACTCAATAAATGGTTCGTTTGGATCTAGTTAAATGTTAGAAACTTGGATGTTCCTGAATGCTATTTGGAGTAGAGTTACTTAGGAGTTTGAGACGGTGGTGGCTCTAGGAGGTGTTTGAGACGGTGGTGGTTCTGGAGGTGTTTGTAGTTTTCAGTCAAGTTATATCGTGTTGTTGGACAGTCAAGAAGTTATCTCTATGAAATGTATCTATGTATAATGATAGTGATAAGATAGCACAGTTGGTAAACAAGCAACAATGAAGGAGACCGGTATACTTGATACATTTCACTCAAGTTCTTATTTCGCTAAAACATTTTACATCTACATTCATTCATTCATCAAATCGACGACAGTATAATATATAAACACACAAAGATAAACATAAACAGTTTTCTTGAGATTGTGTTACCACGCGTGTCACACCTGTGTTACAGTTAGTGCATGGGGAGGGGGGGGGAGAGATGACTTCGAGCATATATCACTAGCTACCACTGAAGTCATCTTTCAGCTCAAGCTGAAATGCTGAGGGTATTTACATCTATGTTATTAGTAATTCAATTCCGAGACTATTCAACCAAATTCTCGATTATCACTCTACTGACATGATCTATAACGATTATAGATGCTCAGACAACATCCGGGTGTCTTTATTGATATATTTCAACAAACAGCAAGACGGAAGGTTTTACATTTGGTTCCATCGCATATCGTCCTACCCTGTGTTGGAATACCTTGGACAGTTCTTATCTCTCCCTGGTCTATTGTTTCAATAGACTTACCCCTCCCCCAACCCCCTCTATCAGTCAGTTTCAACCAGACCCGGGACAATAGACGGCTTCACAAAGGACTCTCCCGCCGTCTATTGGTCCTAGAGGGCAGGGTTTGAAACCCAGATAACGGACACAAATTTATCACCGGGTGAACTTGGTCTGTCATATATTGTCTTTCATAACTCGACCAAAAGATTGTCCTTCGGATAAATGGAAGTTCCTCACTAGGGAGGCCTAACTAGTTGATTATCATGATAAGGAATAACAGAGTGTTGGTCCGTCCCAATGAGTGTCGATCATGACAAGTTATAACAGAGTGTTGGTCATCATGACAAGCTATAACAGAGTGTTGGTCATCATGACAAGCTATAACAGAGTGTTGGTCATCATGACAAGCTATAACAGAGTGTTGGTCATCATGACAAGCTATAACAGAGTGTTGGTCATCATGACAAGTTATAACAGAGTGTTGGTCCCAATGAGTGTCGATCATGACAAGTTATAACAGAGTGTTGGTCATCATGACAAGCTATAACAGAGTGTTGGTCATCATGACAAGCTATAACAGAGTGTTGGTCATCATGACAAGCTATAACAGAGTGTTGGTCATCATGACAAGTTATAACAGAGTGTTGGTCATCATGACAAGTTATAACAGAGTGTTGGTCCCAATGAGTGTCGATCATGACAAGCTATAACAGAGTGTTGGTCATCATGACAAGCTATAACAGAGTGTTGGTCATCGTGACAAGTTATAACAGAGTGTTGGTCATCATGACAAGCTATAACAGAGTGTTGGTCCGTCCCAATGAGTGTCGATCATGACAAGTTATAACAGAGTGTTGGTCATCATGACAAGCTATAACAGAGTGTTGGTCATCATGACAAGCTATAACAGAGTGTTGGTCATCATGACAAGTTATAACAGAGTGTTGGTCATCATGACAAGTTATAACAGAGTGTTGGTCCCAATGAGTGTCGATCATGACAAGCTATAACAGAGTGTTGGTCATCATGACAAGTTATAACAGAGTGTTGGTCCCAATGAGTGTCGATCATGACAAGCTATAACAGAGTGTTGGTCATCATGACAAGTTATAACAGAGTGTTGGTCCCAATGAGTGTCGATCATGACAAGCTATAACAGAGTGTTGGTCATCATGACAAGTTATAACAGAGTGTTGGTCCCAATGAGTGTCGATCATGACAAGCTATAACAGAGTGTTGGTCATCATGACAAGTTATAACAGAGTGTTGGTCCCAATGAGTGTCGATCATGACAAGCTATAACAGAGTGTTGGTCATCATGACAAGTTATAACAGAGTGTTGGTCATCATGACAAGTTATAACAGAGTGTTGGTCCCAATGAGTGTCGATCATGACAAGCTATAACAGAGTGTTGGTCATCATGACAAGTTATAACAGAGTGTTGGTCCCAATGAGTGTTACAAAGTAGTACAATGTTACTCCAAACATTAAATGAATATAATCTGCACCCGGTGACGTGAGGACTAAAGACGTATTCACGTCGGGGTTCAAATTCCGGCCGCATTGACTGAGGTCACCCCTACCCCCTCTTAAATGTAACACTATCTGTCCTCCACGAAAATGCAGCCACATTTCCTTTAACCTCGGTCTTTTTCCTCCGTTCTCCTTTTTGTGTAAATACCGGCTGGTAATATGCGACAAGCATTCTTCTAAAACATTCCATTTCACATTTCTGAAATGTTTTACACAAATTTCACAACAAAATAATGCAACATAAAATTAAAACAAGTTTACAAGTCAAATGAGGTTTTCGGAGTTTTCCCCGTTGTTTATTAGTGAGTTGGTACGACCGTACTGTACTAGGTTAGTACATTGGTGACCAACATGCACCAGCGTTCGCCTGGAGAGATTATGGAAAAATATCCAACAGATTCTTCCTTCCACCCCTTCCCTGGCTGCATGGTCTAAGGTGTCACGCTTGTGCTAGAACCAACAACGGGAGGATCGGGGCTCCGACCCCGGTTGGGTGTACCGAGGATGTTTGTTTCTCAAATGGTTTTCCACTCTTTCTCCACGCAAATACGGGTACACTTCCTATAAATTCAACCCTCCTAATCTTGAACAAGCAGCTCGCGGCACACTGAACAAGCAGCTCGTGGCACACTGAACAAGCAGCTCACGGCACACTGAACAAGCAGCTCGTGGCACACTGAACAAGCAGCTCGCGGCACACTGAACAAGCAGCTCGCGGCACATGAACAAGCAGCTCGCGGCACATGAACAAGCAGCTCGCGGCACACTGAACAAGCAGCTCGCGGCATACTTAACAAGCTGCTCGTGGCACACTGAACAAGCAGCTCACTGCACACTGAACAAGCAGCTCACTGCACACTGAACAAGCAGCTCGCGGCACACTGAACAAGCAGCTCGCGGCACACTGAACAAGCAGCTCGTGGCACACTGAACAAGCAGCTCACTGCACACTGAACAAGCAGCTCGCGGCACACTGAACAAGCAGCTCGGGCACACTGAACAAGCAGCTCGTGCACACTGAACAAGCAGCTCACGGCACACTGAACAAGCAGCTCACAGCACACTGAACAAGCAGCTCGTGGCACACTGAACAAGTAGCTCACGGCACACTGAACAAGCAGCTCGTGGCACACTGAACAAGCAGCTCACGGCACACTGAACAAGCAGCTCACGGCACACTGAACAAGCGGCTCACGGCACACTGAACAAGCAGCTCACGGCACACTGAACAAGCAGCTCACGGCACACTGAACAAGCAGCTCGTGGCACACTGAACAAGCGGCTCACGGCACACTGAACAAGCGGCTCACGGCACACTGAACAAGCAGCTCACGGCATACTTAACAAGCAGCTCACGGCACACTGAACAAGCAGCTCGTGGCACGCTGAACAAGCAGCTCATGGCACACTGAACAAGCTGCTCACGGCACACTGATCAAGCAGCTCGTGGCACGCTGAACAAGCAGCTCACAGCACACTGAACAAGCATCTCACGGCACACTGAACATCAGTTTTTTTAAGACATGTTATCAATAAAACAACGATTATTAAGATTGTAATCACAAGTTCAACAGCTAAAATTATCAGAATAAATGTGATTTTTAAAATAATGTTGCTCGTAGAGTTAAAAATATTTATTTTTTCTCGCTTCTTTTTTCCTTCCCTTAAAACTACCTGAGAGTCGCTCGTCTCGAAACTAACAACCATAAGAGCATTCATTTTACTCTAAATGGGGCTAGTGGCTAACCCCGACAGTCTAGTCTAACACGAGAGTGACGCCTTAGACAATGCGGCCACCGAGGCCGGTAATTATTATTGAAAGAAGTGATACAAAATAACAACAAAGACAAGAATTCAAATTCAGTATTTGTTTCTAAGTTGGTACGCTTTGAATCAAAGCAAACATTTTGTCGTAAGGCCAGTGCGTTAAGTAACAGTGTATTTGTGTTTGACTATTTCCTAGAGGATAGTTCCAGCTCTATCTCCTATGTTATAGTTCTTGTCTAGTAATCACATGTGAAGAAACAAACAAAGAATATTCCGACCATGTTGACGTATTTTGAAGGAGAGAAGCCAACGACCTTGGGATGTGTTCCTACCTGTTATAGCAGCAAGAAGCCACAACACAGCTCCCAGAACGCTGCTCAACTTTCCCATATTCTGGCTGAACACGTCACTGCGACAAAACTTGCGATTTGTTTCGTTGTTGTTTTCTTTATTTAAAACTAATATGTTTCTTCTTAGAACATAGCACACGATTACTTGTTTATACGAGCACGTAGTTTACGTTATCACACCCGACATTACGTCCACACGAGGTAACTCGACCTTTCCGGTCAACTCGGAACGGAACTAAAACACGCCCGAACGATTCTCGTGAGGTCCCTCAACTACTCCGCTAGCGCCGTGCCGTTACTAGCTTCACTGCGCCGGGGACGCGAATGACGAGGGCTTCCGAACTCCACGGACTATTTTCGAGTGTTGCTACGCGCGCAGTGGACAGACGCGGTATCACTCCGCCGTACAAACGACTCAACTCGCGCAGATTACCTCCCTTTTGTCTGTTTCTGTCGCTGAACTAGAGAATATGATTGGTTATTTTTCACGTGTTCACTCGTAACTGTTCGCTCTCCTGACTGACAGAGTCTCAAGGTCAGAGAGAAAGCGGCCATAAGGAGACACTAGTGACACCTATCGGCAGATGTTAGACACATTCCTTTCCTTGAGTGCAACACCACCAGGTGTTATTGCTCAGGGCCACAACCAATGTTGCCAACACTGATTTTTAACTTTTCTACTGATTAATTCAAATAAAATTAACAAATCTACTGATATGTTCGTATGTTGTCAACTTCACTCATTGGCTCTTTGAAATGTAGGGATGTAAGGGTGAAGAGCGGTGAGGGGGTGGTCTGTGTGGGAGGTAAAAGCTTCTAAACGCCGCGTTGCAGCTTGACAACTTTCAAAAAACCTTGTACTATAATAACTGTAAACTTACCCCTTTTCCAAGAAGTTGGCTTGTAGAAAGGAAGGCGCTATTACACTAATCTGAAGAAATCCACTCAATTTAAAACACACAATTTGTAACAGCTTACTTTGTCTAGCTAGTGTAACACGTAGATACTTCCAGACACTCAAAGCATGAAGCGCTAGAATGTGGGTTTGTGCAGGCTATTTCCGCAGTTGTGTAAGTGTAAGATATTACAATATGTGCTAATAGTAATTAGAGACGTTGGTTTATTTAGTATAGTATAATAAATAGCCTTCGGTGAAAAATATGGCAGATAAACAAGTGCGAAATATTTACAAAGCTACAAATATATTTGGGCGAGTGATGACAGTTGAAAGAGTGGTTAAAATCAAGTAAAAAAGGTGATAGTTTTGCGTATTGTAAGGCGTGTGATTTTGACATAAACATTGCAACATCGGGGAAATCCGCTTTAAAAAAGAATTCAGAAAGTAAAAAACATGTTGAAAGTTCTAAGAGAATTAATTGTTGGTCAAAGAACTTTAACTTCGTTTGTGTCTCAAACTAGCACGTTAAACACGAAAGTAAAGAGGCAGAAGTTCGTCTCTCATCTTTTGTTGCTGAACACAATATATCATTCAACGTGATGCAGCATATACCGTCTCTGATCAAATCCGTTTGTCCAGATTCTGAAATTGCGCAGAAGATTGCATGTGGGCGAACTAAAAACAACGGCTATTGTAAAGCATGTTACGGGTTTGGAAAGTAAAGACATTCTTCGTAAAAACAAGTTCACTATAATCGTGGACGAGGCGACTGACAACAGCTGTACAAAACATTTGTGAATTGTTGTTAGATTGACTGGTTCCACTTGGTGATGCTAAAGCTGTCGATTTGTACCAGCATTTGGTCAGGTCCTTCGAATGTAAAAACATTTCATACCAGGAAAATCTGATTGTATTTTCTGCCGACGGGGCCAGTCAGCATTATGACGGGGAACGGACAATCTTTGTGTCTCTTTTGAAAGGAGACATATCACGACCTGGTGCGGGACCTCTACAGCTATTTTCATGGCGATCCTCGTCCTGCTCTTCACTCATGCAGCTGACGAATCCAAACCATATGATTGAACATAACGGTAAACAAGTTTTTTACAATGATACAGACACGCAGTTGATGAAAATATTTTATTCAGTCAACTTAAATATTTCAAAATACGATAAAATAATCATAAAATAATTTATTGTATGTAAAAAAATGACAAGTATTTTCTCTTTTCCAAGTAAATACGATGCCTGTATTAAAAGATATTGATGTGTGCACTATATTACACAAAAACAATAACGTTCCAAAACGAAAAATAAGTACTTTTAATTATGTTTAAAATATTGTTTCGAGTTGGATAAAAAGAAATTATTTAAAAAAATGAAATAGTATGAGAAACTTAAGTTTACGTTATTTTAAATGTAATATATAACAGGTAATTAAAGATCCTTACATTTATAACAAAACTGTGATCTTTTACCAGTGTTGTCAACCCAAAACCTAAACATATGATTTTCAAACTGTCATCCAGGTAAAAACCTATCGTGAACGGAACATAGGTTGTTGGCTTCATAAACATTTCTTCAGAGATTAAAATATCCAGTCAACAAACTGTATTTAGAGTTTCTTGATTTTGTTTTGCCGATGCTCACTCATCTGAACAGGCAGACGCAAATTGAGGATCTCCAAATTCACAGTTTACGAACAAACATAGCTGCTTCTTTAAAAACCATTCTTGGTTGTTTCATAAAGCCTGATCACTTAAAGAGTGCAGGGGTGGAAAAAGTGGACTATCGAGACCCTAATGTCTTCCTACCATTGGAACAAATATATTTTGGTGCAAGACATTCACATCTTCAAAACAAGGTGTCTTGAATTCTGTATTGAGTCTGTTAGGCAAATTATTCAACGATTTCCCTTTCAAGACACAATCATGAGAGACATCAAAATGTTAGATCCGACAAAAATACAGTAATTGCAGTCCCTTGCCCCTTTTGTGGCAGCGTTTTCAAACATCATTAAGCCCCAACAACTTAACAGATTGACACAGACATTTCACATGACATTGACAATTTCGTACAAGACTTTTGGAATCGTGCTAGAAATAAAAAAATATGTGGACTCTAAACCAGTGTTTCCTATAGCGGGTCTTTTCATCAGTCAGCTTAGTTAAAACTAAAATAATAAATAAATTGGCAAAGAAAACATTGTGTGGGCTGTTGCCCACCAAGAGGCCATTTTCAAATTCTAACTGTTCTTCATTTCCCGTCAGTAGCTCAATCACAAAAAAAAGTTAATATTGACATGTACGACAGTGAGGAGGAGGACTAATGGGAGCAGAGAGGACTAATGGCAGCAGAGAGGACTAATGGCAGCAGAGAGGACTAATGGCAGCAGAGAGGACTAATGCAGCAGAGAGGCCTTTAAAAAAAAAATAGGTACAGTATTTTACGCGCACTTTCTGAACCTGCTGAATATATCAACACACGATAATTTCTATGAGCTAGAGCAAAAGGACATACCGATTTTGCCAGGAAAGGTATTTTCACATAACTACAAGGTTCTTATACATACCACAATCTACATGGGACCGACAGCTTTACTTCCACTCCGAAGGAAGTTGTGCTACGGATTTTTATCGCTCAAGAAAGATTCGTCAACTCCGGCTGGGTTTGAACCCATGAACATCGGATCCTGAGACAAGCACATTACCCCAAGACCACTGAGGAGGAATAACAGGGGTGAGAATACTACCCACGTTCAATAAAATAACAGGCGGCCCCGCCAGTTCTCTCGGTGGAGGGAAACAATAAATATAGTTGTGAAAGAGAGTGCTCCGTACCAGAGTGTAACAGGATGAGGAGGGTGACTTACACTCCACCCACCTCTTGGCGTGTTGGTGACATAGTCCTCGTCAGGATTCACTTTGTTCAGAGCAGTAGTAATAATCATCAATAAACAATTGAAAAGTGACTGTCTAAGGCTATCTCCTACCAGGAAATCATAGTAAAACACGCCAAGAAGCCTATTAAGCCTTTTCGAAAACCATCAAAAGAGGAGCGTCATAGCCTAAACAGGTTAAATTTACAAATACGAGTCATCATCAAGAATTGCGTTAACTTAGAAATACTAGCGATTTCTATCAAATTCTGAAAAAAAAAGATTTTAAATATAAACAAAATATTATTACTGAAAAGATAAGAAGGCGAAAAAATTATAAAGAAAGTTAGAGTTCACAATTAATTTAAAACTAGAATTAGATACAAATTTAAAGGGCAAGGAGCTATCCAATCCGGTGCATCGCCAAGGGAGCTATCCAATCCCGGTGCATCGCCAAGGAAGTTATCCAAACTCAGTGCATCGCCAAGGGAGCTATCCAATCCCGGTGCATCGCCAAGGAAGTTATCCAAACCCAGTGCATCGCCAAGGGAGCTATCCAATCCCGGTGCATCGCCAAGGGAGCTATCCAATCCCAGTGCATCGCCAAGGAAGTTATCCAAACTCAGTGCATCGCCAAGGGAGCTATCCAATCCCGGTGCATCGCCAAGGAAGTTATCCAAACCCAGTGCATCGCCAAGGGAGCTATCCAATCCCGGTGCATCGCCAAGGGAGCTATCCAATCCCGGTGCATCGCCAAGGGAGCTATCCAAACCCAGTGCATCGCCAAGGAAGTTATCCAAACTCAGTGCATCGCCAAGGGAGCTATCCAATCCCGGTGCATCGCCAAGGAAGTTATCCAAACCCAGTGCATCGCCAAGGGAGCTATCCAATCCCGGTGCATCGCCAAGGGAGCTATCCAATCCCGGTGCATCGCCAAGGGAGCTATCCAATCCCAGTGCATCGCCAAGGGAGCTATCCAATCCCGGTGCATCGCCAAGGGAGCTATCCAATCCCGGTGCATCGCCAAGGGAGCTATCCAATCCCGGTGCATCGCCAAGGAAGTTATCCAAACCCAGTGCATCGCCAAGGAAGTTATCCAAACCCAGTGCATCGCCAAGGGAGCTATCCAAACCCAGTGCATCGCCAAGGGAGCTATCCAAACCCGGTGCATCGCCAAGGGAGCTATCCAATCCCGGTGCATCGCCAAGGGAGCTATCCAATCCCGGTGCATCGCCAAGGAAGTTATCCAAACCCAGTGCATCGCCAAGGGAGCTATCCAAACCCAGTGCATCGCCAAGGGAGCTATCCAATCCCGGTGCATCGCCAAGGGAGCTATCCAATCCCGGTGCATCGCCAAAGGAGCTATCCAATCCCGGTGCATCGCCAAGGAAGTTATCCAAACCCAGTGCATCGCCAAGGGAGCTATCCAAACCCAGTGCATCGCCAAGGGAGCTATCCAAACCCGGTGCATCGCCAAGGAAGTTATCCAAACCCGGTGCATCGCCAAGGGAGCTATCCAATCCCGGTGCATCGCCAAGGAAGTTATCCAAACCCAGTGCATCGCCAAGGGAGCTATCCAATCCCGGTGCATCGCCAAGGGAGCTATCCAATCCCGGTGCATCGCCAAAGGAGCTATCCAATCCCGGTGCATCGCCAAGGAAGTTATCCAAACCCAGTGCATCGCCAAGGGAGCTATTCCAAACCCGGTGCATCGCCAAGGATTATCCAACCCGTGCATCGCAAGGGAAGTCTGGGTTATCCAAACCCATGCATCGCCAAGGAGTATCCAACCCGTGCATCGCCAAGGGAGCTATCCAATCCCGTGCATCGCCAAGGGAGCTATCCAATCCCGGTGCATCGCAAGGAGTTATCCAACCGTGCATCGCCAAGGAAGTTATCCAAACCCGTGCATCGCCAAGGAAGTTATCCAAACCCAGTGCATCGCCAAGGGAGCTATCCAATCCCGGTGCATCGCCAAGGGAGCTATCCAACCCGGTGCATCGCCAAGGAAGTTATCCAAACCGTGCATCGCCAAGGAGTATCAAACCCGTGCATCGCCAAGGAAGTTATCCAAACCCAGTGCATCGCCAAGGGAGCTATCCAAACCCAGTGCATCGCCAAGGGAGCTATCCAAACCCGGTGCATCGCCAAGGAAGTTATCCAAACCCGGTGCATCGCCAAGGGAGCTATCCAATCCCGGTGCATCGCCAAGGAAGTTATCCAACCCAGTGCATCGCCAAGGGAGCTATCCAACCCGTGCATCGCCAAGGAGCTATCCAAACCCGGTGCATCGCCAAGGGAGCTATCCAAACCCGGTGCATCGCCAAGGGAGCTATCCAATCCCGGTGCATCGCCAAGGAAGTTATCCAAACCCAGTGCATCGCCAAGGGAGCTATCCAATCCCGGTGCATCGCCAAGGAAGTTATCCAAACCCAGTGCATCGCCAAGGGAGCTATCCAAACCCAGTGAATCGCCAAGGGAGCTATCCAATCCCGGTGAATCGCCAAGGAAGCTATCCAGTCCCGGTGCATCGCCAAGTAAGTTATCCAAACCCGGTGCATCGCCAAGGAAGTTATCCAAACCCGGTGCATCGCCAAGGGAGCTATCCAATCCCGGTGAATCGCCAAGGGAGCTATCCAATCCCGGTGCATCGCCAAGGGAGCTATCCAATCCCGGTGAATCGCCAAGGGAGCTATCCAATCCCGGTGAATCGCCAAGGAAGCTATCCAGTCCCGGTGAATCGCCAAGGAAGTTATCCAAACCCAGTGAATCGCCAAGGGAGCTATCCAATCCCGGTGAATCGCCAAGGAAGCTATCCAGTCCCGGTGCATCGCCAAGTAAGTTATCCAAACCCGGTGCATCGCCAAGGAAGTTATCCAAACCCGGTGCATCGCCAAGGAAGTTATCCAATCCCGGTGCATCGCCAAAGGAGCTATCCAATCCCGGTGCATCGCCAAAGGAGCTATCCAATCCCGGTGCATCGCCAAGGGAGCTATCCAATCCCGGTGAATCGCCAAGGGAGCTATCCAATCCCGGTGAATAGCCAAGGGAGCTATCCAATCCCGGTGAATCGCCAAGGGAGCTATCCAATCCCAGTGCATCGCCAAGGGAGCTATCCAATCCCGTGCATCGCCAAAGGAGCTATCCAATCCCGGTGAATAGCCAAGGGAGCTATCCAATCCCGGTGAATGCCAAGGGAGCTATCCAATCCCAGTGCATCGCCAAGGGAGCTATCCAATCCCGTGCATCGCCAAGGAGCTATCCAATCCCGGTGCATCGCCAAGGGAGCTATCCAATCCCGGTGCATCGCCAAGGGAGCTATCCAATCCCGGTGAATCGCCAAGGGAGCTATCCAATCCCGGTGAATAGCCAAGGGAGCTATCCAATCCCAATGCGTTGGAGAGTGATAGTTCATTTTACCTCTGCGCAGAACCAACTGCGCATCATTGTTTCTTGACGCAGGAGGCCTTTCTCCGAGGACTCGGTGAGCTCTTCTCTTCATCCGCACCTTTCATTCGGGAATGCTCGGCAATGTCCGGACATACTCGGTGAGCTCTTCTCTTCATCCGCACCTTTCGTTCGGGAATGCTCGGCAATATCCGGACATACTCGGTGGCATATGGCTAAGAGGAGAAGATTGTAGCATTTCACAACGGTACAAAAATGTACATCGCCAATTATTATTCATGAGCTAACTCTATAAAACATTTTATATAAATGATCTATAACTATTCCAAGTACTTCATTTATTTTGTTCACGTCCTCTTGATCTGGTAAAGTATTGTTGAAAACAAAACAAGCGCATTTACCAGAACAGTTTCAAAACAGATCTGTCAATATTTGAACTTTTAATCTGTAACGAGCTCCTTCCTTCACCGTTCACTCTAAAATAGAATGTTGTTCTCGTCAAAGAGAGACGATATAACACCCTCCGTGAGGTCAGTCTTGCTACTGACCAGTTACAAACACAGGTCACCACATCCTCCGTGAGGTCAGTCTTGCTACTGACCAGTTACAAACACAGGTCACCACACCTCCGTGGGTCAGTCTTGCTACTGACCAGTTACAAACACAGGTCACCACATCCTCCGTGAGGTCAGTCTTGCTACTGACCAGTTACAAACACAGGTCACCACACCCTCCGTGGGTCAGTCTTGCTACTGACCAGTTACAAACACAGGTCACCACACCTCCGTGAGGTCAGTCTTGCTACTGACCAGTTACAAACACAGGTCACCACACCTCCGTGGGTCAGTCTTACTACTGACCAGTTACAAACACAGGTCACCACATCCTCCGTGGGGTCAGTCTTGCTACTGACCAGTTACAAACACAGGTCACCACACCTCCGTGGTCAGTCTGCTACGACCAGTTACAAACCAGGTCAGTCTTGCTACTGACCAGTTACAAACACAGGTCACCACACCTCCGTGGGGTCAGTCTTGCTACTGACCAGTTACAAACACAGGTCACCACATCCTCCGTGAGGTCAGTCTTGCTACTGACCAGTTACAAACACAGGTCACCACACCTCCGTGAGTCAGTCTTCTACTGACCAGTTACAAACACAGGTCACCACATCCTCCGTGGGTCAGTCTTGCTACTGACCAGTTACAAACACAGGTCACCACACCTCCGTGGGTCAGTCTTGCTACTGACCAGTTACAAACACAGGTCATCTTCTACTGACCATTACAACCAGGTCAGTCTTGCTACTGACCAGTTACAAACACAGGTCACCACATCCTCCGTGGGTCAGTCTTGCTACTGACCATTACAAAACAGTCATCTTGCTACTGACCCGTTACAAACACAGGTCCCACACCTCCGTGGGTCAGTCTTGCTACTGACCAGTTACAAACACAGGTCACCACACCCTCCGTGGGTCAGTCTTGCTACTGACCAGTTACAAACACAGGTCACCACATCCTCCGTGAGGTCAGTCTTGCTACTGACCAGTTACCAACACAGGTCACCACACCTCCGTGGTCTCTGCTACTGACAGTTACAACAGTCAGTCTTGCTACTGACCAGTTACAAACACAGGTCACCACACCCTCCGTGGGGTCAGTCTTGCTACTGACCAGTTACAAACACAGGTCACCACATCCTCCGTGGGTCAGTCTTGCTACTGACCAGTTACAAACACAGGTCACCACACCCTCCGTGGGGTCAGTCTTGCTACTGACCAGTTACAAACACAGGTCACCACACCCCGGGTCATCTCTACTGACCGTTACAACCAGGTCACCACTCTCCGTGGGGTCAGTCTTGCTACTGACCAGTTACAAACACAGGTCACCACATCCTCCGTGGGGTCAGTCTTGCTACTGACCAGTTACAAACACAGGTCACCACATCCTCCGTGACGGCCATCATAAAATATGGGTTTGCTCTTCTGGGAAAGCTTAGAGTTGGTCACTTTTAGTTTGGTGTGTGAGTACGGAGGGTGGAGGGGGTTGGAACCACCCCCACCCCTGAGGGTTAGGGGACTTGATGTGAGAGACAGACAGACAGACACGCCTCTCTAGGGGGATATTCAGCCGTCATCCACACACGATTACAACCTGAATAAAACACGTCCCTTGCAAACATCGCTTGTCATGGTTTATATATGTCAGTAATAATGTGATAACAGGCCAGTAACAGCGTGATAACAGGCTAGTAACAATGTGATAAAGGGCTAGTAACAATGTGATAACAGACCAGTAACAATGTGATAACAGGCCAGTAACAATGTGATAACAGGCCAGTTACAACGTGATAACAGGCCAGTTACAATGTGGTGAGTATTGAACCCAGGACTAGTAGCACTCAGTGCATGTGGTGAGTATTGAACCCAGGACTAGTAGCACTCAGTGCATGTGGGGAGTATTGAATCCAGGTCTATTTCCCGGGCCAGAGTCAGGCACACTAACAGTGCCCCCAAATGGAACAATAACGAAGCTAGTGTAACTTACAATTAGCTACCCCTCAGGAAAACGTCAAAGTTTTTTAAAATCAGAACGCCACAAAAAAGGAATATACGAAATAATTAAAATCTATACGCCATTGCTTTAAAATAATAAATGTGTATGAACCCATTAATTAATTATTAGAGAAAATGATCGAATTTACGAGTTTCCAATAAACAACGTCCAGTATTATTTTAATTAATGAAAAAAGCAGTGGTTGGCTGATAAGGGCTAGCTAGAGGCCGACCAAGTTACATGCACCGGGGAGGGAGGGGGTATCGATCCAGGGATACATTGTTAAACCATGAGGCTAGGCAGGTCTAGAGCAGGTCTAGAACAGGATTAAGGCAGGTCTAGAGACCCATGATACAAACCAGCCGTGTGTGTCATATTGTAGTTGAAAACCCTCCGTAATGTTGTGTTCAACAGTCACTCGTTATCAATGGTCTAACCAATATACCTCTCTCCCAGCTATGGTAACCAAATACCTCTCCACTATGTATACCATTTCCTCTCCCAGCTATGGTCAAACCAATATACCTCTCTCCCAGCTATGGTCTAACTATACCCTCTCCAGCTATGTCTAACATATACCTCTCTCCCAGCTATGGTATAACCAATATACCTCTCCAGCTAATACTACCCCCGTATGAAGCTTTGCGATATAAAAATCTTAGCATCTTGGAAACATTCCCAAGGAAGAATAAAACTTGTATTTAATTATGAACATTTTTTAAATATATCATTACATGACATGTATCCA
Organism: Timema cristinae; assembly: GCA_039000515.1. NCBI lineage: Eukaryota > Metazoa > Arthropoda > Insecta > Phasmatodea > Timematidae > Timema > Timema cristinae. Next base: position 72,823,366 of record JBCFYV010000935.1, on the reverse strand, counting down.
AATACGATCTTTTTATTAAGGCTACTAAAAAGTATTTTAACATCAACTAGCGATTAATTGACATTTATAACTTAAGCAGAGATTAAGGCCTTATGTACAGAATTTTTTTTTCGTAATTCAAAAGAGTTTTATTCTATGAAATGTTATACACCATAAATCTATTTTTATCTATTTTATTCAAGAGCTATGAGGGTAAGAAACTTCAATTTTTATCTTTTCCAAATCTAGTTTTAGGCCACACTTTTTGAAATAAAAATTTGAAAATAAAAATTTAGTTTCCTTAATACTATACCTATTTGATAAAGCTGAGACTTTACCGTAGGTATGAGCATACTCTATATAAATATACTTAAAGTTCCTTAAAATCAACACAATTCAACAATTGTTTATTAATACTAATTCATCTATGATATTAAATATTAGTATTCATGTGATTTATAGATGTGTATACTTAAGATTTTAAAAAATATTCGGATTTAAATATGCAAAGTTTTACTGAATAACTTGATTTACGTATGACATAAAAATATGCACTGAGATTCCAAGTTGGCTCACGGGATCAAAACTTTGTAGGAAGTGTAGCTTAGTCGACAAGAACGGGTGATAGCCCGCCTCCACAGCAGTTACTCCAGCTGTATTATCACACAAACCCAAATAATCTGCAGTCCTTGCGAGATTTCTGTTTGGACGATCATTCACAAGTTGTCTCTTAGAATAGTTACACTCATATTGTAGTGATTTTGATATTTATACCACTATCAGGGTTATTTCATTATTGAAACATGTTGTAGTAATTTTTAGATTGTGTTTTAAATGTATTATATAGGCAGATAGGCTTTATGTTTATTTTATATGTTGAGGGTTTCCAGAATCAATAACACAAAATATACAATCTAGTAAACAACAAATGGCTGTAAGCGATCGCTCAAGGTTTCGACACATTTCATATCAAGAATGATGAGATAAATACTTAACATTTAAAAACACTTTTTACAGCCATTGTATAAAGAATCTTTTTCATGAAAAAAATAGCAATTTAGGCAGTTTATAGTGTTTTAATTTCTTAGCTATTTGAACTAGTTTAGTCATTGTTAATGGAGAAAAAACATTATTTTATTTAGCTTAAATTAACAAAACTTATTACTGTGAATACATTAATATGCATATGAAAAAATAATTTCACGATCTTCAATTCAGTGAACACTGCAATTATTATCTTCAATTAAATTATCTATGTTTTTATATATATTTATATTTTTATTAGAGGTAGAAGAATATTTATACTATCAGTCAGACTTAGATCTTGGTTCATATGAGATTATCTGCATGATACATTTTATTGATTAATTACATTTTTATAACATTAAAATTTTGTGATTATCTACATTTTAAATCATATGGGCGATTTTCCTCAAATTAGTTAGGCCTAGTTTATAGGTAAATATAATATATGCATATATGGTGATTATGAAAGTATTTATATATATGCACTTTACCTTAAATAGCAAACCCTAAAAGTCAAGTGGTTACAATTAAAATGATTATATTGTTCAAATATTTGATAATTTTATGAATATGTTAAGTTTCCACAGTTAAATAGAATTATTGAATTCTAAGACATATACAACATCCAGAAGAAGGCCGAGAATTGTTCAAATAATAAATATTACGCCCCTACCAGAAATCGAACCCGAAACCCTTTGCACTGTAGAACATCCCGCTAGCGACTGATCTAACGTGTCGGGCTATGATACTACGAATATATCACATTTATAGCCTGTATTTTCTTACGTTCTCTCCCACAGCTGTCAAACTGTCAATTGAATGGCCTCTTGAAAATATGCTTGATAAGAATTAAATTTTTTTATCGCCTTAAAAATTGTGTGAATGCAAGTATCAATGTTAAAGCTGGCAATTTTTCCAGCATTTTATATGGCTTAAATTTTGGAAACTATTCTATTTAAATATTTAGAATTTCTATATTAATCCCACCTATAAGGGAATAATCAGGTCAAGTTAAAATTTGTAGTTTCTATAGAAGTAGTCTATAATGATTATATGCCAATTAGTGAGATACCCTGTTGGGCACCAAAACAATATAGGAAGGTATAGTGTTATTTATGTATTTTTAACTCACTTAGAGAGTAATTTTAGGCCCAAGTATGATATTATAGTAGTAATTGATGTTTGCAATTACAAGTGTGTGAGAACTTTGAATTTACTTCAAATGAAAACAGTTATTTACTATTGTAACGACAGTCTTTCTACCAGTTTTTTAAATTATTTTCTTGCAAATAAATAATGTAATGAAATAATTATTTCATTCACAAAGGAATGTCTTTCATCACATACGACTCATTAAAAAAAATATCATGTGTGATAGAGAGAAAGAGAGAAAGAGAGAAAAGAGAGAGAACGAATTTTATTTAAATTAATTTAATCAAAATAAACGAAGTATTCTTATCCAAATAAGATGTAACTTTTATATAACCGCTCTCCAATGTTTTTAGACTCTTTGAATTATTTAGTGATTAGGTTTTGAGGTTTGAGTTATTCTGGGTTGCAAGGAGAAGGAAACACAATTTTATAGTAAATGCACCCTATTTACTTTATTTGCCTGTTTTTATATCAGAATAAATAATATACATTTTGAAATGATAATTTAGGCCCTAATATTGTTTCTATTACAGAGAAGACATGTGTGATACGGAGTACATGTCAAGTGTGGTAGAACTCCCTCCTTACTCAAATGATAACATTATTAGACACAAGTATTCTGATGTTGAATGTACCGATTCAGAATTCCAAAGCTCTGAAGAAGATGATAGTTGTGAGATTAGTTCAATAGAAAATGAAGAATTTTGAGTCTTATAGGAAAGTGACGATGACATACCTAGATTCATAATAAGAACGATACCTCTGTCAAAATTAATATAACAGGAAACATGGATATTTATTTAATAATTTCTTAAATAACCCCACAATTTGTACCATGGATAGGTACCAACTGTGAAAATAATACGTCCCCGAAGTTCCCCCCAATTTAAAAATTCAATTTTTTTTATTGCAATCGTTTGTTTTTCGCTTGTTGCAGATTGTTCCATAAAAATTGTCTTTTGTTCTGTTTTGATAATCTCACAAATGGTATGTTTACATTGGTAGTGCCAACTTTACGATATCTTCCTCTCACTTTTTAAGAATTGAAATTTTTATGGTTTCGATCATTTGTTCTTCGTTTGTTCCGGATTGTTCCGCAAAAAATAGTTTGATATGTCTTTATACGCCCATAAATTGTATGTTTACATTGCACGTACATGAAGTTGACCCTTTCCCCCATCTTTTAAAAGTCCATATTTTTATGATTGCAACAATTTGTTCTTCGTTTGTCCGGAAGGATCCTAAAAAAACGCACATTTTGTTTTGTCAGGACAACACAAGATTTATTTACACTAGGAGCGTGGATTGACGCCTTTATGGCAACCATATTCTCCACATGAACACATACAACTTTTAAAAATAGAATTTTATATTTGCAAATAATAATACGTTCTTGGTTAGTTTTGAGATCTCTTTTTGCGGAAATTTGCATTTATTCCTTTTTTAAAGCCTCTCACATTCTTTCAAAACTTGAACATTTTTTGTTTAAAGTTTGTTTTTATTTTGTTCGAGTTCCTTAACATGTTTATCTTTATTTTGTTCTGAATTTCTTTTAAAAAATGTATTTATTTCATGTTGATGGTTTTAAAATTAATATATTTTTATCACTATGCTAAGCTCAGTTTCCTCACCTCGACTAGATAAAATATAACAAAATTTGTATTTTTGATTTTATAACTTTATTAGTTTGTTCCAGATTATTGTGCATTATATTTTAGTTTGTTAGTTCTTAGATCTCCTACAAACGCTAAATAAACTAGTGTCACTAGTGATGATGGCCTTTTATTGCATGCCATAAAACTCATAGTAAAAAAAAGTATTTTCTTAGGCCTCGCTTCCTCCTAAGCTCCAAAATATTGGTTTCGTCTAATTGGGCTGTTGTGAAATTACCGAAAGATCTTACCTCCTCCTTCCCCCACCCCCTCAAGAGAGCTCATAGCTAGGTTATCATAAAGTATTGACATCGCACCCTCCTTTTGTTTGCTACTATTACTGTTATGATGTAGTAAATAGTACCTTTGACCGCAAAGAGACATTATTGGAAGGAAATGTCAATTATTCCAACTCTGACACTTACGAAGAAGACTAAGAAACTCCTCGACAGTAAAAATTATTTTTTCAAATCAATTTTACTAACAGGACACAGAATAAATTTCTGAAAAGGTGATTAAAAAATCTATAGAATACCTGATATTCTAAAAAATTGCTAAAAATTTGCCAAAAAAACCAAACTAAGAATTTAAAAAAAATCGAAATGAATGCACATGACTAAATCAAACACGTGTGTATATAAATGGAAAATAAAAATAGCTATGCCATAAAGTATTTTAACAGCTAAACTCTTGCATTCTGGTAAATATAATATTGATTTACAAAAATTTACTTTAAAAAAATTCCCACCCATCGTTTAATTTCATTGTCTAATCATGTATGTAGATTTTACAAACATGACAAACAAATAGGATAAATAGATAATTTTCAACATTATCTTAACATTCCTACAACTTTTTGATTAAAAAGAATAGGTTTGAGTATCTATGCATTATAAAATATCGATATCATTTAAAAATATACTAATTTAACATAAGTGCCTCGATATTATTCAAACCAGAATGGGCTACCATGAAGTTGGCCCCTCTTCCTCCAATGTAAACATACTATTTGTGGGTCTTTCAAAACAGAACAAACAAAAATCTTCCCGGAACAATCCAGAACAAAGATTGTAATAATAAAAACTTGAACTTTTCATAATGATAGACCAACTTCGGACGTAAATGACGGATATCCAGCCAGAAATGTAATCGAAGATAACTCTACTGAATGTATTGCTCTTTTTGCAAGCTAATCAACACTTCCCGGCCCTTGCTACTCTGATGTGTCATCACTGACCAGCCAACGAAATTATCAAACCCTAAGTTGAAACAGTTGACCCACGGAGTATCAGCTTACGTCTGTGACTACCATAATAAAGCTGAAGTCATGTATCCTTGCGAAGCTCTAGAGCTGCCAGTGGTAGTAATGCCCTTAACTCATATATCAGCATAAAATAATTTAGCGTAATTTGTCTATTGTATAGACTTTTCTATTTATTTTACACTCATTACATTTCGCAGTAAATGTCTACGTGGTGAAACATCCCTCTGTCTCTCTCTATCAGCCACCCAGGTAACATCTTCTTGAAGGGCAAGGGGGAGAGAAGAGGGAGGACTGCGTCCCGTTTCTAGAACATTCTAGAATCCAAGTCTTCGAAAACAGCCTACTTTCAAGCGGAGGTGACGACACTCTCGTAATAGTCGGTGAACAGTCAGGACCTGCATTCGTCAAAAGAAAACACATTGGTTTTATTAATCACCGGATCTAAATAGGGACCGTAATCATTCCGTGCTGGTTACTAGATTGTACCAATCTTGATCCAATCCCATTTCCCTAAGAAGTGAAATACTAGCACGTGTGAGATCGGATCACATATTCAGCCTATTCAGTACAGCAATAGCGCTGAATAAATACTTTACTAATAAAAGAAGTGATTTCAGTTATAGCCTGATGAAAAATTTCTATAATGAACTATCCCCGCATGTAATGAGTCCGTGTCAACACAATTGTGGTGCCCAGCATGGGGTTTGAATTGTGAACTATGTCATTACAAAAGTGGCGCCCAACGTGGGGCGTGAATTGTGAACTATGTCATTACAAAAGTGGTGCCCAACGTGGGGTTTGAATTGTGAACTATGTCATTACAAAAGTGGTGCCCAACGTGGGGTTTGAATTGTGAACTATGTCATTACAAAAGTGGCGCCCAACGTGGGGTTTGAATTGTGAACTATATCATTACAAAAGTGGTGCCCAACGTGGGGCGTGAATTGTGAACCGTGTAATTACAAAAGTGGCACCCAGCATGGGGTTTGAATTGTGAACCATGTAATTACAAAAGTGGCTTTCAACGTTTAGACACGATAAAAACCCATTACATCCAGCTGCATTAGTATATGACTTACCTAGATATTACAAGTCCTGGCAGTAGTGTTGTCAGTTTGTAAGTCGTACATAAGCCTGCATATGAATAGCAATAGAGCTCGTGGGCAGAGAATGGCTGCTCTAACGCAATAAATAGCGAGAGTTGATTGATCTACAATGTTGCGCAATCCCTGGTACATAAAAACCCCTCCGCACCCCTGCAGGAGTTGGGACATAGCCCATCAATACTACTCAATCAGCGAAATTGATCACCTCTCGATTTCTCTTTAGATTATTTCTCACCGCCTCTAAAACACCCAGAAGCAAGAAACAAACATTTGGACTCGGACATCATATGTGAAGCTGAACGATACCAAATACGGTCCAATTTTCATAGCAAGGGTATTTTACAAGATACAAACATGTTTGTTGTTGTCAACATTGATCATTATTTACTATGTATATTATTATTATTATTTAATAGCTATTGATATCTGTAAACATACAGCTGGAGATAACTTGACTTGACGTATGGATACGTGACAATAAATCTAGTAACTGTTCTATCTTCTTATAAAAACAAAGTCATGTCTTAGCAACAGAACATTCTAAGATAATCGAGGTTGTTTTAGTGTTGTTAGTGCAAACAGAACATCCTAAGATAATCGAGGTTGTTTTAGTGTTGTTAGTGCAAACAGAACATTCTAAGATAATCGAGGTTGTTTTAGTGCTGTTAGTGCAAACAGAACATCCTAAGATAATCGAGGTTGTTTTAGTGTTGTTAGTGCAAACAGAACATTCTAAGATAATCGAGGTTGTTTTAGTGCTGTTAGTGCAAACAGAACATTCTAAGATAATCGAGGTTGTTTTAGTGCTGTTAGTGCAAACAGAACATTCTAAGATAATCGAGGTTGTTTTAGTGCTGTTAGTGCAAACAGAACATTCTAAGATAATCGAGGTTGTTTTAGTGCTGTTAGTGCAAACAGAACATTCTAAGATAATCGAGGTTGTTTTAGTGCTGTTAGTGCAAACAGAACATCCTAAGATAATCGAGGTTGTTTTAGTGTTGTTAGTGCAAACAGAACATTCTAAGATAATCGAGGTTGTTTTAGTGCTGTTAGTGCAAACAGAACATTCTAAGATAATCGAGGTTGTTTTAGTGCTGTTAGTGCCATTCCCATGAAAGATACTGCAGTGTGTAGTCGGTGCCCTTAGACAGAGTAACATTGATCAGGCAAGAGCTACACCAGCGATCCTAGTGGTGATCACACGCAACATGTATATTTTGCTGAAGATGTTTTATCCTCATGTTAAGAAGGATCAGAAGGTTCCAGAGCTAATATTGCAATTATTTGAAAGTGTAGATGATTTAAACTTCATATAATGAATTATTTCCTTCCAAGGGTAGTTTGATAGTTTCCCAAACTACCCTTGGAGGGAATCTAGCATTCAGGCTCCCATCTTGTCACATGTCCAACTTTCCAGCAACTGGCACAAATTAATTGTCCGGGTTGTACTCAAGTTTGCATCTTTTGGACAAGTTGTCTGGCTTTGAGCGACTTATTACGTGGATATTTTATTACTAACCTGTCCTGGCGTATGATACCACCAAGTTTAAATGTATATCAGGCTTCAATGTGAGACAACCACTACAACTTTAAGGTCGATAGTTTGAGCCTAGAGTGTAGTTTTAATAAGGGTCCTTCAACTATATTTAGTTTATACTTTTATTTCAAAACGTCCGAAACATTTACAAACTAACTTTTTTGACGTCATTTGAATGAATGTATTGTTTAATTTTTAAATTTGTATTTGCCCACATGGATATTAACACGTCATAACTGATGTAAGAGTTTCCCCCACACACGACACTAAGACCCGACCGGGATTTGAACCCCAGTCTCCCACATTCCTTGTTCTCCTAGGTATTTTATAATTCCTGTCGGACAGATATTTTGCTACTTCTCTGACATTTTATAATTATTCTGCCCTGTTTTAATAAAAGTAGTTGTAAGTCATAACGCCATTTTAAAATGACCATTAATTACAAGCTGACACAACCAGTGGCTACACTTGAAACATTTCATGGGGAGTAATGTGGGCAATGGTGAGGGGGTAACAGCTGGGGAAGGGGGTGACAATGGACTGGGGGTGGGAGTAATAATCATTCATGGACAACATAATTTAATTGTCTCCAAAATTGTGTTACACCCCTCACTACATGTGTGTGTGTGTGTGTGTGTGTGTACAAAAACTAGGAATGACGTTCCAACTTCTATATTACCCCTGGGTAGTCATAGTTCTCCTATATTACCCCTGGGTAGTCATAGTTCTCCTATATTACCCCTGGGTAGTCATAGTTCTCCTATATTACCCCTGGGTAGTCATAGTTCTCCTATATTACCCTTGGGTAGTCCTAGTTCTCCTATATTACCCTTGGGTAGTCCTAGTTCTCCTATATTACCCTTGGGTAGTTCTAGTTCTCCTATATTACCCCTGGGTAGTTCTAGTTCTCCTATATTACCCCTGGGTAGTCCTAGTTCTCCTATATTACCCTTGGGTAGTCCTAGTTCTCCTATATTACCCCTGGGTAGTTCTAGTTCTCCTATATTACCCCTGGGTAGTCCTAGTTCTCCTATATTACCCTTGGGTAGTTCTAGTTCTCCTATATTACCCCTGGGTAGTTCTAGTTCTCCTATATTACCCCTGGGTAGTCCTAGTTCTCCTATATTACCCTTGGGTAGTTCTAGTTCTCCTATATTACCCCTGGGTAGTTCTAGTTCTCCTATATTACCCCTGGGTAGTCCTAGTTCTCCTATATTACCCTTGGGTAGTCCTAGTTCTCCTATATTACCCTTGGGTAGTCCTAGTTCTCCTATATTACCTCTGGGTAGGCCTAGTTCTCCTATATTACCCTTGGGTAGTCCTAGTTCTCCTATATTACCCTTGGGTAGTCCTAGTTCTCCTATATTACCCTTGGGTAGTCCTAGTTCTCCTATATTACCCCTGGGTAGTCCTAGTTCTCCTATATTACCCTTGGGTAGTCCTAGTTCTCCTATATTACCCTTGGGTAGTCCTAGTTCTCCTATATTACCCTTGGGTAGTCCTAGTTCTCCTATATTACCCTTGGGTAGTCCTAGTTCTCCTATATTACCCTTGGGTAGTCCTAGTTCTCCTATATTACCCTTGGGTAGTCCTAGTTCTCCTATATTACCCTTGGGTAGTCCTAGTTCTCCTATATTACCCTTGGTAGGCCTAGCTCTCCTATATTACCTCTTGGGTAGTCCTAGTTCTCTTATATTACCCTGGTTAGTCCTAGTTCTCCTATATTACCCTTGGGTAGTCCTAGTTCTCCTATATTACCCTTGGGTAGTCCTAGTTCTCCTATATTACCCTTGGGTAGGCCTAGCTCTCCTATATTACCTCTTGGGTAGTCCTAGTTCTCCTATATTACCCCTGGTTAGTCCTAGTTCTCCTATATTACCCCTGGGTAGTCCTAGTTCTCCTATATTACCCTTGGGTAGTCCTAGTTCTCCTATATTACCCTTGGTCTATTTCATATTATGGTAGTCCTAGTTCTCCTATATTACCCTTGGGTAGTCCTAGTTCTCCTATATTACCCTTGGGTCTAGTTCCATTTACCTGGTATCTATCTCCTATATTACCCTTGGGTAGTCCTAGTTCTCCTATATTACCCTTGGGTAGTCCTAGTTCTCCTATATTACCCTTGGTAGTGCCTAGTCTCCTATATTACCTCTTGGGTAGTCCTAGTTCTCCTATATTACCCTGGTTGTCCTAGTTCTCCTATATTACCCTTGGGTAGTCCTAGTTCTCCTATATTACCCTTGGGTAGTCCTAGTTCTCCTATATTACCCTTGGGTAGTCCTAGTTCTCCTATATTACCCTTGGGTAGTCCTAGTTCTCCTATATTACCCTTGGGTAGTCCTAGTTCTCCTATATTACCCTTGGGTAGTCCTAGTTCTCCTATATTACCCTTGGGTAGTCCTAGTTCTCCTATATTACCCTGGGTAGTCCTAGTTCTCCTATATTACCCTTGGGTAGTCCTAGTTCTCCTATATTACCCTTGGGTTAGTCATCCTAGTGTTCTCCTATATTACCCTTGGGTAGTCCTAGTTCTCCTATATTACCCTTGGGTAGTCCTAGTTCTCCTATATTACCCTTGGGTAGTCCTAGTTCTCCTATATTACCCTTGGGTAGTCCTAGTTCTCCTATATTACCCCTGGTTAGTCCTAGTTCTCCTATATTACCCTTGGGTAGTCCTAGTTCTCCTATATTACCCTTGGGTAGTCCTAGTTCTCCTATATTACCCCTTGGTTAGTCCTAGTTCTCCTATATTACCCTTGGGTAGTCCTAGTTCTCCTATATTACCCTTGGGTAGTCCTAGTTCTCCTATATTACCCTTGGGTAGTCCTAGTTCTCCTATATTACCCTTGGAGTCTAGTTCTCTTTATGTTCTATCCTATATTACCCTTGGGTAGTCCTAGTTCTCCTATATTACCCTGGGTAGTCCTAGTTCTCCTATATTACCCTTGGGTAGTCCTAGTTCTCCTATATTACCCTTGGGTAGTCCTAGTTCTCCTATATTACCCTTGGTAGTCCTAGTTCTCCTATATTACCCTTGGTAGTCCTAGTTCTCCTATATTACCCTTGGGTAGTCCTAGTTCTCCTATATTACCCTTGGTAGTCCTAGTTCTCCTATATTACCCTGGTAGTCCTAGTTCTCCTATATTACCTCTTGGGTAGTCCTAGTTCTCCTATATTACCCTTGGGTAGTCCTAGTTCTCCTATATTACCTCTTGGGTAGTCCTAGTTCTCCTATATTACCCTTGGGTAGTCCTAGTTCTCCTATATTACCCTTGGGTAGTCCTAGTTCTCCTATATTACCCTTGGGTAGTCCTAGTTCTCCTATATTACCTCTTGGGGTTTGTCCTAGTTCTCCTATATTACCCTTGGGTAGTCCTAGTCTCTCCTATATTACCTCTTGGGTAGTCCTAGTTCTCCTATATTACCCTGGGTAGTCCTAGTTCTCCTATATTACCCCTGGTTAGTCCTAGTTCTCCTATATTACCCTTGGGTAGTCCTAGCTCTCCTATATTACCCTGGGTAGTCCTAGTCTCTCTATATTACCCTTGGGTAGTCCTAGTTCTCCTATATTACCTCTGGGTAGTCCTAGTTCTCCTATATTACCCCTGGGTAGTCCTAGTTCTCCTATATTACCCTGGGTAGTCCTAGTTCTCCTATATTACCCTTGGGTAGTCCTAGCTCTCCTATATTACCCCTGGGTAGTCCTAGTTCTCCTATATTACCCTTGGGTAGTCCTAGTTCTCCTATATTACCCTTGGGTAGTCCTAGTTCTCCTATATTACCCTTGGGTAGTCCTAGCTCTCCTATATTACCCTTGGGTAGTCCTAGTTCTCCTATATTACCCTTGGGTAGTCCTAGTTCTCCTATATTACCCTTGGGTAGGCCTAGCTCTCCTATATTACCTCTTGGGTAGTCCTAGTTCTCCTATATTACCCTTGGGTAGTCCTAGTTCTCCTATATTACCCTTGGGTAGTCCTAGCTCTCCTATATTACCCCTGGGTAGTCCTAGTTCTCCTATATTACCCTTGGGTAGTCCTAGTTCTCCTATATTACCCTTGGGTAGTCCTAGCTCTCCTATATTGCCTCTGGGTAGTCCTCTCGATATTCTTTCACCATAAGTTGTCATCTTCTTGGAATATCTTACCTCAATGGCTCTATTCCAGATACCAATGAAGATGTATATCATGTTCCTATCCAGGCCCGCATTATATTGTTGATATTTCTAGTGGCAGGTGAACTCCCGGACCTACTGGACTATAATAATAATAATAATAATAATAATAATCGACTTTAATGGCGAAGTTAAGGCTACTGCCTTTTCTTACACTTAACCAATACAACTAAACTGAAGTTTAACAAAATAATATATATAAAAACACAAAAAGTATTTTAAAAAAACTAGAGCTAAAATACACAAGGATTACGTACCACACGCGCGTGCGCGCACACACACACACACACACACACACACACACACACACACACACACAGGTGTGATTACGTCTCACCCCTCTCAATCTCAAGAATGAACTTCCACACGCAGCCTATTTGCGACTTTTCGCTTGAAACCATTCCATTCTAATTTCTTTACACCGTTAGTTGGGGTATTCCATGAACGAGAAGCTGAAACAGTGAAAGAATTGGAGTAATGATTGGAATTATGAAGAGTAATGAATAAAACTGAGTTTTCTTGTTATCGAGTGTTGAAATTATTGTTAGGGTTGAGAGGAAACAGGAACTTAACCTCATCACACTTGGACTCCAATATACTGTTAAATGGGTAAATACTCATGTATGTACATATATAACCACTTAAACCATATTTAAAGGCCCACATCCACCTGGAAACTACTATACAATCTGGGCGTGAGAGTACACCTTATCCCTATCCTGAGCTAGTTCTACCCAGTCCACCTCATTACACCCTATCTCCCTCAGGTCCATTTTAACGTTGTCCTCCAATCTACGACTAGTTCTTACAACTGGCCATATGTAATATAACTTTGAGGCAACCAGATAGCGTTAGTATTTTTCTAAATATTCACATTTTTGTTTAAATGGTTGTAACAACTTACATTGTAACAACACTCACCAACTCGGACAGACAACTGGGACAGCGATGTAACGACTTACATGGTAACAACACTCGCCAACTGGGACAGCCAACTGAGTCAACACGCGGCACTAGCTTGACCGGGGACCTACGCTCTCGCCAAATACATCGGACTGACTGAAGGCGTGTCCGCGCCTGCCGGCAACGAGGCTCGACCACGTGTTCGGCCAGCAGAGAAGATGGATAGAAGAGTTCCGTTTCCGCCTTCGCCGAGCTTCGAGAAGGTGCTAGGTGTTCGATATGAGTCTCGAACCTCTCCTCCCCCTTGTTTGTAATGTTCTCCAACCTTCCTTTCCTTCGATCCGCCCCCCTTCTCTGAGAATTTTATTTCGTATAAATACTAGCCATACCGGGATCTCAGGTCACTTACTACCCCACCGGCTCGAGGATAAGAGGTGAGGGCAGCGACTGGGTTTCGGGGGATATTACTTTCCTTCCAAAATTACTATTTCGGCGTCATGGGGGGAACTCTTTCTAAATTACTATTTGGACTTTGTTATTAACTTATGTTTATTTGAATATTGACTATGCTACGCGCTTATCGCTGCTGGGAGTTAGACCGTCGCTTTCGCCACCACTTATATTCAGGGTCTGGGCCCTATTCAAATGTACTTCATACATTTGCCAATATTAGCTTTTAGCCTGAGATCGTCAGGTCCTGGGTTCGAAACCCGGCTTATGTTGTTTTCGAGTATAGCTGTTTCTGGACTCATCTTTGTTCGCCAAGTTAAACGCCTAGGGTTGTTAAGTTATTATTACCTTGTGGCCTTGTTTGATTGCTATGACGTCACGTTTGCTACGGGCGTCTGTAAGAAAAATATATATTTATACTAGGGTGGATAACTTAAACGCTAGAGTAACCAGTTTAGGAACTAATCAATTTAACGAAGTAACCGAAGACCATGTCACTGAGATCCCGGACCGTTACCTTTGATGGATTTAATGTAACGTGATTTGTTTTGAGGAGGTAACGTTTACGTTTACCTTTGATGTAATTGATTTCCGCGGTGGACGGAAAAGCGCGCTTCACGCGGTGTTGATTGTTTGCTCAGCTTGTTATTGTTTTTTTGACTAAATAAAATTGTTATGTTCATTCAGGTAACTCTTTACCTAATTTACTGCCTCTCTCACCTTATAGATATTAAGGGGGGGTTGCAAAATGGTAGCAGAGCATGGTTAGCGTAGTTTACATGGTTTACGTGGTTAACGTGGTTAACGTGGTTAGCATGGTTAGCATGGTTAACGTGGTTAACATGGTTTGTGTGGTTAGCGTGGTTAACAGTGGTTACATGATTGATGGTTACTGGTTAGTAATTATTGGCTTTATAATTTCGACGTTTATGTCTATATTGTGCTCTTGGTCCTTAGTTCATGCCTCGAACGACTATGGCTCTATAAAGTATGGGCTTGGGAAGATGCCGAGAAATTAAACAAAAAAGGGAAATATGCCAGAGGGTTATATTTTATGTAATACATTGTACTAATACGTATTTGTATCTTTTTTCATACTGTCATTGGCCATGGCTCCTCCGCTGAAACCAGACGACAAGCCATCAACCAAACTGACGAGATCTGATGTCTACAGACTGAACCGTGAACAACTCATCGCCGAGCTCCAAAATTGGTCCACCCCTACTCCACCCAACGCAACGGTGGGTGAGTTAAGGTCTATTTTATGCGAACTAGTGAGTGAGGTTGGGGAATCTCCGGCAGATTTTGGCATGGACACAGTTGCGAGTGGTGAACAACCGATGACGCCCTCCCCTCCCCCCGTCCTCCAAACGCCTGCGGTATCTGTTAAATGTCATAGTAAGGTACTATTGGAAATATTAGGTCGCATTCCTGTGTGTAGTGGTCAGAACTACACGGAGTTATTTAACTTCTTGGTTGAAATTAGCCGGGCATCCCGCCTTAAACTTGTTAGTGAGCCCGAATTTTTGACATTGTGTTTGTCCAAAACGTCGGGATTCTTAACCGAATTATTTTCCGGGGGTATTCAGGCAGGTTTATCAGTTAAGGCAGTAACTGACCAGATTCTTAATACGTTGTTACCTAGTAGAGTTAGACAGAAGTTATGCAGGGAGGTTGTGCATAGATTTCAGTTTCCTTGTGAAACTTTTAGGAACTTTGTTCTATCTATCACGGAGGCAGCTCGCGTACTCAATGCCGATCTTAAGGAGCCTGAACTTGTAAATATTATTTTGGAGAATGTGTCGCCGCTTACCAGGCGCCATTTTGTGTTCTCAAGTAAACCAACTTGTATACTTGATCTCTATGCCTTGGCTTCGCACGTTGAAGAGACTCTTCTCTCAGAAGAGGAATATCTCAATGCGCATGCGCCTGAGGTTGTAAGCCGCGCGCAGTCGGGTTCAAATCCCGGAGCAAGTTCTCCTGTGCCGCTTATCGGCGCTCGTCCGCTCGGGAACCGTTCTAGGTACTTGGGAGGTAGTAACCCTGTGGGTGCTAACCAGGGGGGCCGCGGGCCTCGTGACATTTCTAGAGTTAGATGTTTCCGCTGCAATAGATTGGGGCACGTTCAGAGGGAGTGCAGGCAGGTAAACTATTAAGGCGCGTTCGCGACCGTGGTACGGCCGCGTCTGTAAGTTTTATGCCGCGGATTTTGAATCCCATGGTTAATATTTGTATTGGTCCTGTGGGATGTTTAGGGTTATTTGATACTGGGGCGAGCAACTCCTTCATTAGTGAGAAACTTCTTGGTATTATTGGGGGCAAAGTTAATATTATGTGTGAAGATATTGGCCCGAAATCGTACACTGTTGCGAATGGGCAATGTTTAATGGTAGACCATAAGGTACGTCTCTCCATTAAAATTGACAGGTTTTCTTGGAAACGTTCCTTTTACGTAGTGCCGACCCTCCCGTTTGACATGATTTTGGGGAACGATTTTTTGTTTGAGACCAACGCTAGGTTGGATATGGGAAAACGTATAGTCTCCTTTAGTTTTGCGCCAGGGGAATTTGTCTCGTTTGCGACCGAGAAAACGCCGCCATGCTTGTTTCCTTTGGATAGGGATAAAGAGGCCATTCAAAGGGTAGTTAACCGGTTTTCTGATGTAATCACTGATAGGTGGGGGAAATGCGACATTCTCCCTTACGACATTGTTGCTCTTGACAACATCCCCGTACGGTCAGGGCCATACTCATGCGCTCCTCCCAAAATGGAGATTTTTAGAGATCTGATTTTCGACTTGGAAAAAAAAGGGGTCATTCGCCCGTCTAAATCACCTTATGCCAGCCCCGCTTTCATTATTCCCCGCAAGGGCAAGGGGCATCGCCTCATTGTTGACTACAGGAAACTTAATAAGAAACTTGTTTTCGATCCTTATCCGATGCCTAGCCTAGAGTCGGCATTCCAACACCTTGGTAAAGCCAGGTATTACAGTCTCATTGATCTTAACGCTAGCTTCCTCCAATGCGCGCTCTCAGAGCCATCCAAGAAATTTACCGCCTTTGTAACTCCGTGGCAGGTTTATGAATTTAACCGAGTCCCGTTAGGCATTAGTTGCGGGGGACAAGCGCTTAGTAGAGTGTTAGATCATATTCTTGCCGACTTAAAATTTAAATTTGTTTTCAATTATCTCGATGATATTTGCATTTATAGTAATTCACTTCAGGACCATTTGCGTCACGTAGAAACTGTGTTAGAACGTCTGCGCTCTGCTGGACTCACTGTTAATCCCGAAAAGGTTACATGGGCTAAGGAGTCTGTCCCGTATCTGGGATATGTTATTTCCCGGGGAAATTTGCTCGTTGACCCTGAGCGAGTCAAGCCTATTCTTGACTTCCCTACCCCGAAGAATTTAAAGGGAACTTCTAGGTTTTTGGGGATGTGCGCTTATTACGCCAGGTTTATCCCCTCTTTCTCTGAGTTAGCTTACCCGCTAAACAGCCTTAAGAAAAAGGGAGCTGTATTTGCGTGGGGTCGGGAACAAAATGATGCCTTTCTCGCCCTCAAACGGCACCTTGTCTCTCCGGCGGTATTGCGCATGCCCGACTTCTCCCTCCCTTTTATTTTACATGTTGATGCGTCGTCAATTGCCCTCGGCGCGGTGCTTTCGCAGCGAACCCCTGATGGATGTAGGCCGGTAGCGTTCGCCAGCAAGACCTTAAATGCTGCTGAGAAAAAGTACAGTACGTACGAAAAGGAATGCCTAGGTTGTGTTTTCGCAGTAGAAAAGTTCTCAGACTACCTAGAGCTTAGAAAGTTTGACCTGTATACAGACAACATGGCGCTGACCTGGCTATGGAACCACCCCAAACAGTTGGGTAAAATAGGCCGCTGGATCTGGAGGCTTTCTAGGTTTGACTTCACTACCCATCATGTCGCGGTAAAGAGAATGTTGTAGCTGATGCGTTGTCGCGGATGGCAGAGGATCTTGACCCTGTAGGAGATGAAGCGGAGGCGGGAACGCTAGGCGTGATTCACACCATCCCAGAATCTTTTATTTCAATTGGTGCTCATCAGGCCGAGGATGAATTTTGTAAACAGCTCGTAGATAGGATTAGAACTGGGGAAGTAGTTGGGAACTATCGCCTGCGCAAGGGTCTCTTAGTGACTAATATTAGGGGGAGACCCAAATACTATATTCCCGAGAAGCTCAGGCCTATGCTACTTAAGTATTTCCACGATTCTGTTTTGGGTGGGCATTGTGGGGTGCTCAAAACTGAGAGGAAAGTTTCCAAGGAGTTTTATTGGCCCAACTTGCCCAAGGACGTAAGGGAATGGGTGCGCAAGTGTGAGGCCTGCCAAAGGGCCAAACCCTCACAAAACTCGAAATTTGGTTTTCATTCTGCTGACGTTGCCACACGCCCCTGGGAGAAAGTTTTTGTTGACTATGTTGGGCCCCTTACGCGTTCCTCCCAGGGCAACACGTCTATTTTGGTAGTGCTGGATGCATTTTCTAAATTTGTGGTGTTAATTCCCCTTAGGAACATGAAGGCATCTACGACTGTGAATGCCTTATCTAGGCGGGTGTGGGCGTTCTAGGAACCCCTAAGGTTGTGGTTAGTGACAATGGCCCCTGTTTCCGTTCGAAGGCTTTCAAAGACATGTGCTTCTCTTGGGGGTCAAACACGTGACCACCAGCCCATACTACCCCTCCCCCAACCACGTTGAGCGCTTTAATAGGAATTTAAATGTGGCGCTAACTATTTTCCACCACCAGGACCACTCTCATTGGGACAAGGACCTCGACTTTCTGAACGTCGCGTTCAACTCTGCGTACCACGAGTCAGTCGGAGCCACTCCTGCCTCGGTCTTCTTGAATAGGGATTTAAACCACCCCCTCTTAACCACGTGGGATGTTGACCCGCTCTTATCTGACGCCCATGACCGCCCCTTTGAAGAGAAGTGTGAACTCGCCTATAAAAATTTGTTAAAGTCTAGAAGGAAAGTAGCGGCTACTTACAATCGGGGACGTGTCCCCGTCCCGTTTAATGTGGGTGACAAAGTAGTTTGTAAATGCTTCCCCTTGAGCTCGGCGATGGACAAGACGTCGGCTAAGCTGGCATTCAAATGGAGTGGGCCATGGCACATCGACAAGTTCCTAACGCCTGTCTCAGTCCTACTAGTGGACATTGCGGACCCTTCTGTAACCCGCCGCGCCCACGTTAGCCACCTCAAGGCGGTGACGTAGTGAGTCCACGTCCTGTGCAAGAAGGCAGGACGTGTTATTGGTTAAGAATTATTTATGTGTATATGGAGTAAAATTTAGGATTATCATAGGTTATATAAGTATATAGTGTAAAGTTTAGGATTTATCGTAGGTTATGCTTATTTGTTATATTGGACATTGATTCAAATCTTAGGGGTAGGCCTACCCGAACTTCTAAATATATCTAATGGTTAGTGTCTTATGTTCGAGTGTGACTCCGGGAACTTGGAAGAATCCATACGCGTGTGTGCGCGCGTACTATAAGAAAAAGGAAGATGATGCAGTGCTTGCCCTTGTAGAACACTCTTGTTCCTGTTGTGTCTACTTGGAGGCATAGCCTCATGTGGATGCGCGCCAAGTGCCGTGATGAACTGGATTAGATGGACTGCGCCTGCCAGCAGCCGTGTCAGAGCATTGTAGACTGTACACTTATATTATTTTTGTAACTGTAGTTTATTTGTTCTCAGAGAGGTCTTCACCCTTCCCTCCCCCTCCCTTTTGGTTCGGGGCGAGATATCGAACGCGTCGTCTACAGAAGACGGAGGCTGGCTGGGCCGACTGATATGTGGGACGAGTCTCAGCTTCAATGGGTCGTCAGAAAGAAGGAGAGCGAGAGCGTCAGTGCCGTGCGTGTAGTACTCCGGCGTGAGCTACTCCAGGATCTGTCAGAGCGCCACTACCGGGTGGGCTTACTACTTGACCATGAGGCCGGCTATCCAAGGACTGTCATGAGGGTTCGTGTGGATCATCTCCCCATTGTCTGCCACTAACGGCAGGGAAGGTACCGCCCTGCCGTTACGCCTACTGCTGAGGACTCCTTCTGACATCCCGTCAGGGGGGGAGGATGTAACAACTTACATTGTAACAACACTCACCAACTCGGACAGACAACTGGGACAGCGATGTAACGACTTACATGGTAACAACACTCGCCAACTGGGACAGCCAACTGAGTCAACACGCGGCACTAGCTTGACCGGCGACCTACGCTCTCGCCAAATACATCGGACTGACTGAAGGCGTGTCCGCGCCTGCCGGCAACGAGGCTCGACCACGTGTTCGGCCAGCAGAGAAGATGGATAGAAGAGTTCCGTTTCCGCCTTCGCCGAGCTTCGAGAAGGTGCTAGGTGTTCGATATGAGTCTCGAACCTCTCCTCCCCCCTTGTTTGTAATGTTCTCCAACCTTCCTTTCCTTCGATCCGCCCCCCTTCTCTGAGAATTATATTTCGTATAAATACTAGCCATACCGGGATCTCAGGTCACTTACTACCCCACCGGCTCGAGGATAAGAGGTGAGGGCAGCGACTGGGTTTCGGGGGATATTACTTTCCTTCCAAAATTACTATTTCGGCGTCATGGGGGGAACTCTTTCTAAATTACTATTTGGACTTTGTTATTAACTTATGTTTATTTGAATATTGACTATGCTACGCGCTTATCGCTGCTGGGAGTTAGACCGTCGCTTTCGCCACCACTTATATTCAGGGTCTGGGCCCTATTCAAATGTACTTCATACATTTGCCAATATTAGCTTTTAGCCTGAGATCGTCAGGTCCTGGGTTCGAAACCCGGCTTATGTTGTTTTCGAGTATAGCTGTTTCTGGACTCATCTTTGTTCGCCAAGTTAAACGCCTAGGGTTGTTAAGTTATTATTACCTTGTGGCCTTGTTTGATTGCTATGACGTCACGTTTGCTACGGGCGTCTGTAAGAAAAATATATATTTATACTAGGGTGGATAACTTAAACGCTAGAGTAACCAGTTTAGGAACTAATCAATTTAACGAAGTAACCGAAGACCATGTCACTGAGATCCCGGACCGTTACCTTTGATGGATTTAATGTAACGTGATTTGTTTTGAGGAGGTAACGTTTACGTTTACCTTTGATGTAATTGATTTCCGCGGTGGACGGAAAAGCGCGCTTCACGCGGTGTTGATTGTTTGCTCAGCTTGTTATTGTTTTTTTGACTAAATAAAATTGTTATGTTCATTCAGGTAACTCTTTACCTAATTTACTGCCTCTCTCACCTTATAGATATTAAGGGGGGGGTTGCATGGTGCCTTATTAGACGTGTATAGTAATGCCTTATATAATTGTGATACTGCCGTACCAGGCGTGGAAATTAGCCTCTTCTATTTAATACTTATGTGATTAGTTATGCTCACTAATAATATATTACCTTTTGTTATGAATCTGACGTGGGTAATTTTTTTGTAACTTTACCTCTCTCTATTTAACTAATAAATTGAGCTAATGTATTATAGTGTAGGTTGGATGTTCACCTCGAGGTCCACCCTCGGCCCTTTCCACTACTCTCTCTCTCTCTCTCTCTCTCTCTGTTAACAACTATCAAGAGATGGTGACCCGACCATAGAGATGTTTGGACTACACACATGACACAACCTGTGTTTGTGACTTTCCAACATTCTGGAGGAACAGGTCGAATACAACCAATGGAAAATTGAACTTTCACAAAAACTTCATCTTTTCTCCCTTTTCGCCAATATATTTTTTTTACCTCCAAACGAGAAGGAAATATGTGGATTTGAGTGGATGTTTCCAGGTCAATGACTTCGTAGAAAAGGTTTTTCATTGAATGATATGAAAAGAGCGGTCTTTAGGGTGGACTAGGAGTAAGAAGTCTTTGTGTTCACGTGATCAAAAGTAGACTGTTATTGGAGTTGTGTTTGTGTTCATGTGTTCAGTGGGGTAGCTCCACACATGGGACATAGAGGACTTGTGTTCAGTGGGGTAGCTCCACACATGGGACATAGAGGACTTGTGTTCAGTGGGGTAGCTCCACACATGGGACATAGAGGACTTGTGTTCAGTGGGGTAGCTCCACACATGGGACATAGAGGACTTGTGTTCAGTGGGGTAGCTCCACACATGGGACATAGAGGACTTGTGTTCAGTGGGGTAGCTCCACACATGGGACATAGAGGACTTGTGTTCAGTGGGGTAGCTCCACACATGGGACATAGAGGACTTGTGTTCAGTGGGGTAGCTCCACACATGGGACATAGAGGACTTGTGTTCAGTGGGGTAGCTCCACACATGGGACATAGAGGACTTGTGTTCAGTGGGGTAGCTCCACACATGGGACATAGAGGACTTGTGTTCAGTGGGGTAGCTCCACATATGGGACATAGAGGACTTGTGTTCAGTGGGGTAGCTCCACACATGGGACATAGAGGACTTGTGTTCAGTGGGGTAGCTCCACACATGGGACATAGAGGACTTGTGTTAGGTCGAATGTTGCAATCGCCTCTTGAGACAAACTAGACTAAAGTACATTAATATTACAATATATGAGTGTGTTAATCTTAACTATTTTTATTCTCTCTCAAGACTGATGTAACACCTGCTGCTGGTTGGCGAATCTATTCACACGTGTCTTATATGAATGTGTTGCTTTAGGGGGAAGTCCCGTTTGATGCAGATTTTATTACATGGATATCTTTTATCGCTAAACTTTTGTCAGTTAAATAGTGAAGGTAAATATATATTCTGCTTGTCCCTTGTTTCATACGTCCCTGGTTTCCTCTGTCCCTGTTTCCTCTGTCCTGGTTTTTCTTCTGTCCCTTGTTTCCTGTGTCCGTGTTTCTTCTGTCCCTTGTTTCTTCTGTCCCTTGTTTCTTCGTCCCTTGTTTCCTCTGTCCCTTGTTTCCTCTGTCCCTTGTTTCCTCTGTCCGTGGTTTCTTCTGTCCCTTGTTTCCTCTGCCCCTGGTTTCCTCTGTTCCCCTTGTTTCCTGTGTTCCCTCCTTGTTTCTTCTGTCCCTTGTTTCCTCTGTCCGTGGTTTCTTCTGTCCCTTGTTTCCTCTGCCCCTGGTTTCCTCTGCCCCTGGTTTCCTCTGCCCCTGGTTTCCTCTGTCCCTTGTTTCCTCTGCCCCTGGTTTCCTTTGGCCCTTGTTTCCTCTGTCCCTTGTTTCCTATGTCCCTTGTTTCCTCTGTCCCCTGTTTCCTCTGTCCCTGGTTTCCTCATAAGCTCGTAAGTCCTGTCAATACAGGCTCCAGCAAGGACACGAGCAACAACGGACCAAGTGTTCCAGACATTATATAGAGTCTCGGCCAAGTCATGTGACTCATGGTAACAAATCCATCCCTCACTAAATCAACTCATTCCTGCGCAACTTCCATTTTAGTGGCTCAATTTGTTAGTGGGAGTAAATCACGACTACCCTTCCCAGAAGTTCTTGAAGGGCTGACTCTCCCTCGGTGGTTACTTAGGGGTGGGTCAACAACCCCCCCCCCCCTCGCTGTGTCCCCAGCTTGGAGGATAAACACTGGAGAGAAACTTGAGATGGGCCCAGAACATACTGTGAGTAAATAGTGATTATAGCTCTGTTTTCACGTGTAGACTGTAGTTATAGCTCTGTTCTCACGTGTAGACTGTAGTTATAGCTCTGTTTTCACGAGTAAATTGTGATTATAGCTCTGTTTTCACGTGTAGACTGTAGTTATAGCTCTGTTCTCACGCGTAGACTGTAGTTATAGCTCTGTTTTCACGTGTAGACTGTAGTTATAGCTCTGTTCTCACGTGTAGACTGTAGTTATAGCTCTGTTTTCACGAGTAGACTGTAGTTATAGCTCTGTTCTAACGAGTAAATTGTGATTATAGCTCTGTTTTCCACGTGTAGACTGTAGTTATAGCTCTGTTCTCACGTGTAGACTGTAGTTATAGCTCTGTTCTCACGTGTAGACTGAGTTATAGCTCGTTCTCACAGTAAATGATTATAGCTCTGTTTTCACGTGTAGACTGTAGTTATAGCTCTGTTTCTCCGAGTAATTGTGATTATAGATCTGTCTTCACGTTAGACTGTAGTTATAGCTCTGTTTTCTCGAGTAAATAGTGATTATAGCTCTGTTTTCACGTGTAGACTGTAGTTATAGCTCTGTTTTCACGTGTAGACTGTATTAAGCTCTGTTTTCTCGATTAATAGTATAGCTCTGTTTCACGTGTAGACTGTAGTTATAGCTCTGTTTCACGAGTAAATGTGATTATAGCTCTGTTTCTCACGTGTAGACTGTAGTTATAGCTCTGTTCTCACGTGTAGACTGTAGTTATAGCTCTGTTCTCACGTGTAGACTGTAGTTAAACTCTGTTCTCACGTGTAGACTGTAGTTATAGCTCTGTCTCACGTGTAGACTGTAGTTATAGCTCTGTTTCTCACGTGTAGACTGTAGTTATAGCTCTGTTCTCACGTGTAGACTGTAGTTATAGCTCTGTTCTCACGTGTAGACTGTAGTTATAGCTCTGTTCTCACGTGTAGACTGTAGTTATAGCTCTGTTCTCACGTGTAGACTGTAGTTATAGCTCTGTTTCTCACGTGTAGACTGTAGTTATAGCTCTGTTTCTCACGTGTAGACTGTAGTTATAGCTCTGTTTCTCACGTGTAGACTGTAGTTTATAGCTCTGTTCTCACGTGTAGACTGTAGTTATAGCTCTGTTTCTCACGTGTAGACTGTAGTTATAGCTCTGTTTTCACGTGTAGACTGTAGTTATAGCTCTGTTTTCCACGTGTTGACTGTAGTTATAGCTCTATTCTCACGTGTAGACTGTAGTTATAGCTCTGTTTTTTCACGAGTAGACTGTAGTTATAGCTCTGTTCTAACGAGTAAATTGTGATTATAGCATCTGTTTTTCACGTGTAGACTGTAGTTATAGCTCTGTTCTCACGTGTAGACTTGTAAGTTTTTAAGCTACTGTTTCTCACGTGTAGACTGTAGTTATAGCTCTGTTTTCACGAGTAAATTGTGATTATAGCTCTGTTTTCACGTGTAGACTGTAGTTATAGCTCTGTTTCTCACGTGTAGACTGTAGTTATAGCTTGTTTTCACGAGTAGACTGTAGTTATAGCTCTGTTTCTCACGTGTAGACTGTAGTTATAGCTCTGTTTTCACGAGTAGACTTAGTTATAGCTCTGTTCTCACGAGTAAATTGTGTTATAGCTCTGTTTTCACGAGTAAATTGTGATTATAGATCTGTCTTCACGTGTAGACTGTAGTTATAGCTCTGTTCTCAAGAGTAAATTGTGATTATAGCTCTGTTTTCACGTTTAGACTGTAGTTATAGCTCTGTTTTCACGTGTAGACTGTAGTTATAGCTCTGTTCTCACGTGTAGACTGTAGTTATAGCTCTGTTCTCACGTGTAGACTGTAGTTATAGCTCTTACTCACGAGTAAATTGTGGTTATAGCTCTGTTTTCACGTGTATACTGTAGTTATAGCTCTGTTCAGCTCTGTTCTCACGAGTAAATTTGTGGTTATAGCTCTGTTTTCACGTGTAGACTGTAGTTATAGCTCTGTTCTCACGTGTAGACTGTAGTTATAGCTTTGTTCTGACGTGTAGACTGTAGTTATAGCTCTGTTTTCACGAGTAGACTGTAGTTATAGCTCTGTTCTCACGTGTAGACTGTAGTTATAGCTCTGTTCTCACGTGTAGCCTGTAGTTATAGCTCTGTTTTCACGTGTAGACTGTAGTTATAGCTCTGTTCTCACGAGTAAATTGTGGTTATAGCTCTGTTCTCACGAGTAAATTGTGGTTATAGCTCTGTTTTCACGTGTACACTGTAGTTATAGCTCTGTTCTCACGTGTAGACTGTAGTTATAGCTCTGTTCTCACGTGTAGACTGTAGTTATAGCTTTGTTCTCACGTGTAGACTGTAGTTATAGCTCTGTTCTCACGAGTAGACTGTGGTTATAGCTCTGTTCTCACGTGTAGCCTGTAGTTATAGCTCTGTTCTCACGTGTAGACTGTAGTTATAGCTCTGTTCTCACGTGTAGCCTATAGTTATAGCTCTGTTCTCACGTGTGGACTGTAGTTATAGCTCTGTTCTCACGTGTAGACTGTAGTTATAGCTCTCTTCTCACGTGTAGACTGCAGCGCTCGGTGGTTCTACCTCCAATTGAATGGAGTGAAAAAGCACCCACATAATTGTCTTTAGTTAAATTGGTTCAAGAGTATGATAAAAAACACTTGACGATAACGAAATTTTTATTTATTATCTCGCAAATAAAATAGAGAGAAAAACAATATTGGTTTAATTAATGACGTCAGGGCTGATCAAATGGAAGAGGTTGTATTTTGATTAATTAAAGATACAGCCATTATTTTTAATGTAATAACAAAGCATGTTCCCCCTTACCCTTGTTCATCGATTCAGAGATAACTAACCGAGAGTAGTGAGGCTATGTTTTAACTTGACCATTTGGTATTCCGTCTTTCTGTCTGTCCGGATGTTTGTTTCACGATATATGTCAATTGTGTGGACAAATTTTATCGAAATTTGCAAGTACGTTCTTTGGGCTTGGTCCGAACCATTTATGTACATAGTTTTTAAATATGTTAATCCGTTTCAAGGCGGCGGATGCTCAAAGGTTTATTGTTTAGTTGTTCATCTCAAGTGATTAGAATTTAAACCTCCATACAATCGATTGAGTGCCATTTTTATATACAAGCCTATTGTTAGAGAATTACGTGTTAAAGCACGCGCACGCGGTTATTTTCTGAGTATAGTCTTAGTTTGTTTTGTGTCTAACTTCACCAAGGAAGAACACCAACTTGAAATGTTAATACTATTGCCGATAAGAGGTTGACCTAGTTATAAACCTGATGTACTTGTTGTTGCATTGTTTGAACGAGGTCTACTGTTCACAGAGCTGTCAATCCTTCACTTGATTTAACAAATTAGTTCAATCGTAAATACACATTCATACATGACTAATATATAAATAAATAAAACATTACATTACACTTAAATTTGTTACGTGAATATGGTAAAACCCTTTTAATTTAATCCTAATTATTTTGTCGGTTTAATTAACTAATGAGTTTATAATTACATTTTCATATTTCCCTTCATATGAACAGACCGACAAATATTATTTCTAGCACCGCGTCTTACTACCCGTTCGGGTTATACGCAGCCGACAAATAGAACCTTAGAATTGCAATTGTTTCGATAATTAACTTTTATTTGTATTCTAATTAACTTTTGACTCTTCATTAACCACACAAATCATTTAAACGTAAATACTAAAAAAAAAACATATTTTACATTTATATTGTGAAAGTCTGTCGCAAATGGACCCTTGTTCATTTCTCTATCAACATTGACAGCTGCAGCTAACATGACTTGACGTATGAATATAGTAGTTCTTCTATCTGTTAGACATAGTCACGTGTGAGGACGTTGGAGGCGCTAATGAAACTCTTAGATGATACAGTAGATAGTAAACTTACAGCATGTTGTAAGGCAGATATGTGTTGGCTTAACAACGTTTAGTGTTAAAAGTGTAAAATTTTTGTCGAACAATAAACACCATAAAATGTGCTAGACTTTATTAAATTGCTATATCCCCTAATCTTATAACTAAAAGTTAATCCATCCAAATTAGCCTATTACTTAACTCTTCCAAATGTCAACAAAATTCGGGTTAGGTCAGGAATATTTACATTCTAGGCTTGTGTATTTGGTATTACTGTTTCACCTTTAATTATTATTATATTTAGTGTAAAAGCAGTGTCAAGATCTTATCGTACGTGCACTACAAAGTAGCAAGGCCCTACTGATGTGAAATAACATATGTACAGTACCTTTATTATTTATCGTTTGTCTCGTGCTGGACAAACATCTACACAGCACAGTAACAAAACTCGAGACAAACTACCTCCTCATTAGTTTGTCAAAAAACAAGGTAACAACATGACATTTCAACTGGTTATTTAGGAACTACGAGGGTTGATGTTTGCCGAACTGAGCTATAGCCTAAAACTAGAGAAGTTGGTTGCTTTCTTGGCTTTACTCCTATTTGAGAAATTCAGGAAAGATATAGACAGTAACAGATATATTATGTATGTTGACTATTTCTTCACTCTATTCATACCAAAGAAAATGTAAAATGTTATATCTTTAATAGCTTTTTTTTTCGATTTGGACATCCAAAATTAAAACTCTCATTTAATGTTGTTACGTTTTTTACTTGATTCGTTTTAAAAAATATATATATTTAAAGAAAGTTTAAACAAGTTTGTAGCCTCTATCGACTCTTATTAGCTAAGAGTTACAGAAATCACCTACATTCAAGTGTTTCAAGATTCTGCCACTACCAGCGCCACGTAAGTTACATCAACACAAGGCATAGCTGGTCTCAGCGCTCCAGTAATGTCCTCCACCTTCACTGGCACTTAGCACTGTCTAGCATGGAGAGGATGGACTTTGACCGGAGTGAATATGTTAGTTTACATCTCGCGGTGCTGAGTACAGTCGTTGACAACTTGGGGTTGTTTGTCCCTGCAGAGGAGGGGTAGCAATAAGGGGGGAATGTTAGGGTAATGACATTTGTTTTGATTAATTTAACATAGGACAGCAACTCTTAACTTTAACCCCCTAGTCCTTGCACCCAGAAATAGTCCCAAAACAAAAATATAAAGGCATACTTACACCCTCTAAACACCTTAACACCCCCCTCCACCCTTACACCCTCCTCACACCCTCCAAACACCCTCACACCCTCCAAACTCCCTCACACTCTCCAAACACCCTCACACACCTCCAAACTCCCTCACACTCTCCAAACACCCTCACACCCTCCAAACACCCTCACACCCTCCAAACTCCCTCACACTCTCCAAACACCCTCACACCCTCCAAACACCCTCACACTCTCCAAACACCCTCAACACCCTCCAAAACACCCTCACATGAGCCGATCCCGGCAGAGTGTAAAGTTTTACACTTCCCACAGCAAACACATTTCGGAGTAAGAGCTCGTGTTTATGTTTGAGATTTGAATATATCGGAGGAATAACAAAATAATGTTCACCCTCCTCTTCCTATCTCATCAAATGTCGACATTTCAGACCGCACTGGCTCGAATATCGAGTGATGGCCGCTTTAGGGAGGTAAACATTTCTAGAGATGGAAGCTTTGGATCGCTCAACAGACATTTGTGCGTCTTGATCTCCGCCAGGAGACGCACTTTATTATCACCTTGGCTTATGAACACATTAAATTAGCTCTGGTCCCTGGTAGTATGAATACGATTGATCAAAATTACCGGGTTCACATCTCCTCGAAGTGTCATGCAAATAAATAACTACTTTCCCATTCTGTGCTATGCTACAGGGATAAGTAAAGTAAATTTTAGAGGAAATGTACCCACATTTACGTGAAGGATGGTGTTTTTTTATGGGTGTATTGATGACCTCTCAACTTGTTTTCCTCCGGGAACGTACAAAGAATGGAGCGAATGTTTCCAAAGGGTAAATCAATACCGGGGTGAAATCTTAATAACGTACAGTAGCGTCAGGTGAGCTTCCGCCAAATAGATCTGATCAAAATATTGTCCCTTTGTTCGAAATGGCGTTAACAAGAACAGGGACGGGTGACCTCAATATCTCCAGCCACGTCACTAATCCGGTCACCCACACCAATAAACAGATACACGCGTACATTTGAAAAGGAAATCAAGATCAACACTATCAGAACTGTCCGTGTAAACAATCTGTGAATCTATTATTATTATTATTATTATTATTAATAGTACTAGGACTTACCTCACTTGGAAATAGACTTCTCGCTCCTTTAACTAAATCATAGCTCGTGAGATGTGGCAATCTAATAATATACACTGTTATAGAAACATTATGGGAAAAAAGAACCTCGCATTTCCTCAAAGAGAATAAATGAAATAATAGACACTGTTACAGAAACCTATTATTTGTTATGTGCATTTTCAACTCCTTATTTCCCAAAGCTCTATTTTTTTTAAAATATGGTTATAGCTCAGAAAATATAGATCTTTTCACTAAGCGACGGTATTTTGATAAAAATTGAAAATATCAGCTTATGTAAAGTATTCTCAACGTAATTTTCATGGAAAATATATTAACTATTTGTTTTTAATGCTAAATACGAATTTTAATCAAAATCATTACAGCCGATTTGTAGAACACAGCTTTTTTTTATCTTCTCACCTTAAAGTAATTTTAGGTTTGGATATCTGATTGCTAAAACCCTCCTGCGTAACCTTATGGTATTTGGACACTATTTTAAATGTTTATTCACATTAATATATCTAATCATTATTATTATTACCTGTTTTTATAGTGATTACGAGATATACATATCTATCAGAAGGTTTATTTATCCGGTTGCCTAGCAACCATGACTTGAACACATTTTAAAAATAGATTGTGGACACTTTTTTGAATTTAAGTGAGGGTTCGTCCTCGTTCTGTGTTTTTCCCAGGAAGGGAAACTGTTTATGGTCCCTTTAAGAATGAAGATAATGGTAATTTGACCTTTTCAAAAGTTCCAAGAGAATATAAAGCGAGGCTCAAGCCTATTAGAGTTTTGTTGCAGAGCCTTTAAATAAGGAACAGGGCCCAAGACTTACTGACTTGAGCCATTTTTACTTTCAAGAACCCTCATTGGTGAGACAGAATAGTGTTTGTGTTTTAACATACGTGACAATATCACACATTATGACATAGTTCTATTATCCAACTAGCAACAACACTATAGAGGCCAGCTATTAGTTGTTTTTTAAATTTGGGAACAGGTCAAGAGGTAATACATTTTTTAATTAATGAAACAAGTGAGTGAATACATTTTTACCAAGAAAACAGTAAAAATGGGTTATAGCCTTATACAGTTTAAATCAAGCAAACATTTTAAAAATAAATCTTAATTTAATCATTGTTACATTCTGGGCACCGAAAATATACAATTTGGTCTTGTTTTTCGATTCAAACACAAAATGATCTTCAATCCACAGACTTCTTTTTGTGCCATTTTTAGAATAAAACCAAAATAAATAATAATGTGAAAGCAAATCATTTGTTGACATGTGGTCCCACCTAATAAGTCAACCCTTGGCCTTACAGGGCATTTTTATCTATACAATCATAAGTGAAGTTCTATTATAAATCTTTATTTAAATTTGAAAATAATTGAATTCCCTTTAAAAATATACATAACATATTATATTTTCATAAAATAACCGGAGCTATAAACAAAAATGTACTTACCACGTGATAGTATCAGCAAAATAATCCTCGGTCGCCCTTGCTTCCTCTCAGTACTGCACCCAGCAGAGCACCTCTCAGTACTACACCCAGCAGAGCACCTCTCAGTACTACACCCAGCAGAGCACCTCTCAGTACTACACCCAGCAGAGCACCTCTCAGTACTACACCCAGCAGAGCACCTCTCAGTACTACACCCAGCAGAGCACCTCTCAGTACTACACCCAGCAGAGCACCTCTCAGTACTACACCCAGCAGAGCACCTCTCAGTACTACACCCAGCAGAGCACCTCTCAGTACTACACCCAGCAGAGCACCTCTCAGTACTATACCCAGCAGAGCACCTCTCAGTACTGACACCCAGCAGAGAACCTCTCAGTACTGACACACAGAAGAACACCTCTCAGTACTGACACACAGCAGAGAACCTCTCAGTAATGACACCCAGCAGAGCACCTCTTAGTACTGACACACAGCAGAACACCTCTCAGTACTACACACAGAAGAGCACCTCTCAGTACTACACACAGAAGAGCACCTCTCAGTACTACACACAGAAGAGCACCTCTCAGTACTACACACAGAAGAGCACCTCTCAGTACTACACACAGCAGAGCACCTCTCAGTACTACACCAGCAGAGCACCTCTCAGTACTACACCCAGCAGAACACCTCTCAGTACTGACACCCAGCAGAACACCTCTCAGTACTACACACAGAAGAGCACCTCTCAGTACTACACACAGAAGAGCACCTCTCAGTACTACACACAGAAGAGCACCTCTCAGTACTACACACAGCAGAGCACCTCTCAGTACTACACACAGAAGAACACCTCTCAGTACTGACACCCAGCAGAGAACCTCTCAGTACTGACACACAGCAGAACACCTCTCAGTACTACACACAGAAGAGCACCTCTTAGTACTACACCCAGCAGAACACCTCTCAGTACTACACACAGAAGAGCACCTCTCAGTACTACACACAGAAGAGCACCTCTCAGTACTACACACAGCAGAGCACCTCTCAGTACTACACACAGAAGAACACCTCTCAGTACTACACACAGAAGAACACCTCTCAGTACTATACCCAGCAGAACACCTCTCAGTACTACACACAGAAGAGCACCTCTCAGTACTACACCCAGCAGAACACTTCTCAGTACTACACACAGAAGAGCACCTCTCAGTACTACACACAGCAGAGCACCTCTCAGTACTACACCCAGCAGAGCACCTCTCAGTACTACACCCAGCAGAGCACCTCTCAGTACTACACCCAGCAGAGCACCTCTCAGTACTACACCCAGCAGAGCACCTCTCAGTACTACACCCAGCAGAGCACCTCTCAGTACTACACCCAGCAGAGCACCTCTCAGTACTGACACACAGCAGAGAACCTCTCAGTACTACACCCAGCAGAGCACCTCTCAGTACTACACACAGCAGAGCACCTCTCGGTACTACACACAGAAGAGCACCTCTTAGTACTACACCCAGCAGAGCACCTCTCAGTACTACACACAGAAGAGCACCTCTCAGTACTACACACAGCAGAGCACCTCTCAGTACTACACCCAGCAGAGAACCTCTCAGTACTACACCCAGCAGAGAACCTCTCAGTACTACACCCAGCAGAGAACCTCTCAGTACTACACACAGCAGAGCACCTCTCAGTACTACACACAGCAGAGCACCTCTCAGTACTACACACAGCAGAGAACCTCTCAGTACTACACACAGCAGAGAACCTCTCAGTACTACACACAGCAGAGCACCTCTCAGTACTACACCCAGCAGAGCACCTCTCAGTACTACATACAGCAGAGCATGTCGATCAAGGTGGTGCTGCTCTCTGGTGGAACTATCTGCCAACTGTTCAGGAACTATCAGTCGACCTCAGTTGCTGTACGAGTGAAGCACATTAGATGCTCGTCAAATGTTCCCAACCAGCACCCACAGGTCTCGAGAGACTCCAGCATTCACCATTGTCTTACCACCCATCCAAGTGGTTTACTCGCCCTATGGTAGCAACGAGGAGAGTTTATCTACCCTTCTTTATGTGGGGAAAAATCCCTCATTATACCTCACCAAGATTTGAACCCCAACCTTCCCGTAGTCGGTAAACCAAACTAGATGCGCCTGACATTTGGACCGCATCCCCACCGATGCGTGTTTTCCACACCTGTCATATATTTATAATGGAAGTTGATACAATTACACTAATAATAGTTTAAAACAATAGTGCTAACCCGCATCGGTGGATGCGTGGACTGTATGTCAGACTCGTCTAGCCTTGCAAAGGGAGGTTGGGGTTTGAATCCCAACTCGGTGTACTGAGCGTGGTTTCTCCTCTCCCTCATCCCAATGTGGGTGCATCTATCTATCTTCCTCCCTGCTACTCCATGACAACTCAATGTTTGTCCACCCTCTCCTCCCCTCCCCTGTATCGTTACAATCAAATTCAATGTCTTGTACATTATTCATGAAGCTCCAGGAGGTATTGCTGGCAGTTGACCTCGGCAGATCCTGGCCAGGGCAGAGGTCATCCCTTCCTTGCAACAGGGGGAGCGGGTTGTTGAAACTTCTCTCTACTGGGGCTTCTAGAGGCTGCATTAGGTTGAGAGGTGTATACCCCTGTCTTGGCTACAGGATAGTGTCACCAGCTAACAAGCATTTAGGTTTTTGATGATACTCCGGGCACTTTGTGTATTTTCAAAAGAAACATCCCCCAAAAACTTGTATCATTGAGTTCTGGGGCTGAGAAAACTTTTTAAGAAGACGCTATAAAAACCCTCTTTCCCCGTCCCTCCCCTTATATCTCTGAGGACATTACGTAAGCTGGGAGATAAAGAAGTGGCTGGCGTGGAGAAATAATGATAAAAGCGCGGAAATATTCCGGTATTGTTGGCCAGCCTGAGAAGATATAAAATGGTAATACATGCAAATGTTGGCTCCTTGGATGTCGTTACAAATATCTCCAGGGAACAAGGGTAAAATAACACGTCACACCCTTCGAGAGAGCTGTGCGTGGTGACAATGTGGAGTATGGACAGTGACTGGTTATAACGAGCAGTGACTGGCTATAACGAGCAGTGACTGGCTATAACGAGCAGTGACTGGCTATAACGAGCAGTGACTGACTATAACGAGCAGTGACTGGCTATAACGAGCAGTGACTGGCTATAACGAGCAGTGACTGGCTATAACGAGCAGTGACTGGCTATAACGAGCAGTGACTGGCTATAACGAGCAGTGACTGGCTATAACGAGCAGTGACTGACTATAACGAGCAGTGACTGGCTATAACGAGCAGTGACTGGCTATAACGAGCAGTGACTGGCTATAACGAGCAGTGACTGGCTATAACGAGCAGTGACTTGTTATAACGAGCTGTGACCGGCTATAACGAGCAGTGACTGGTTATAACGAGCAGTAACTGACTATAACGAGCAGTGACTGGCTATAACGAGCAGTGACTGGCTATAACGAGCAGTGACTGACTATAACGAGCAGTGACTGGTTATAACGAGCAGTGACTGGCTATAACGAGCAGTGACTTACTATAACGAGCAGTGACTGGCTATAACGAGCAGTGACTGGCTATAACGAGCAGTGACTGGTTATAACGAGCAGTGACAGATTATAGCTAATAGCTAAGGTTTTTTTACTAGTTGAAACTTGTTTTAATTATCTTACACTGTTAATATAAGAGTTCAGGAGAAATGAATGGAGATGTGATGTTATGTTAGGTTAAGGTTAGGTCAAGCTCTATTTAGAAAGGTCTGTGTCAAGAAATATCTTACAAGTTACAAGATTGGTGCTCTTGAAAGCTAGGTGCAACATTTTTAACTACTCTGATAAAGTTAGAATGAGGAGGGTAGAATTTAGAGTAAATGTGACCATAATTGTGCGGAGAGAGAGTGGAAAACCCCCTTGTAAGAGCTAGCCGTAATTCGAGCACAGGCCGTCGCATCACCGGTGAACCAGTATAGTTTATCCTAATATTCATTCCACCTCACTTTCAATAGGGGGACAAATATCAGTTTCTAACATTAGAGTGTGTGACGTTATATGTTCAAGAAGGTCCAGTGAGTGTGGATAGAGTATAGCTCATGTCTATATTATGTGTTCAAGAAGGTCCAGTGAGTGTGGATAGAGTATAGAATCTCTCTCCAAGCAGT
This sequence comes from Timema cristinae, assembly GCA_039000515.1. Classification (NCBI taxonomy): domain Eukaryota; kingdom Metazoa; phylum Arthropoda; class Insecta; order Phasmatodea; family Timematidae; genus Timema; species Timema cristinae. The sequence goes on along the minus strand of JBCFYV010000935.1, from coordinate 72,788,639 downwards.
TGAAATAAAACAAAACACAATTATTGAACCTCCCCACCGCGATCTTGACGTCTCCAACTAGATAAACGTAATTTCACGAATGAATACATTAAAAAAGGACTATTTCACTTTTCTCTTTTAGTCATAAAAAAGAGCGAGCTAATGGTTTGCAAACGTTAAAACTTGAGTGAGTAGTCAGAAAATCTCCGCAACCTTTTACGTTTGTTTTATAATTTAGCTGAATACATTAGTTTGTGAATTTCTGGACAAAGAACAGTCCAAAGAGGAGAACTGTCCTGAATCAGACAAGGAGAACACTGGACAATTGTTGACATATGACGTCATAGATTATAGTTTTAGTCTTGTGAGATAAACTGACTTAAACATTAAAAAGTGAGTTTGGGAATTGGTCGTATATTTTATTTGAAATAATTGTTTTAGCTTAAACTCTAACGTTCTCAACATTGACTATATTGTGAGTTGTTTCTGTTTATTATGTTTAGTTTTAACAACTAACAATACCATCATTAACAACCATCCCATTCATGGACAAAGCCCCGATTCCATCAAAATGGCGGCGGGAATCCTCGTGATGCTCCTAGCAACAAACTATTCAGCAGTCACGATTGAGATATTACCGCTCCACTAGCGCAAGTTGAGCGGATATTTAGCGCTGCTGGTATTTAGTGATCGCTCAGTGCCCGGGGAAGGGGGAGGGACCGCCAACGAGAGCAAGAAACTCCCCGGTTCGTGGTGGGAGGAGCTTTTTATGTCACATTAAGGTTTTTGTTTCCTTGTGTTCTCGCAAACGGAGCATTTGTCCGGGAAAATGCCATTTGGAGAGAGCTGGTCGCTCGCACACTCCTGTTATCCTAGCCTACATTAGTAGCACTATTACCTCTCCTCCCCCTGTTATCCTAGCCTACATTAGTAGCACTATTACCTCTCCTCCCCCTGTTATCCTAGCCTACATTAGTAGCACTATTACCTCTCCTCCCCCTGTTATCCTAGCCTACATTAGTAGCACTATTACCTCTCCTCCCCCTGTTATCCTAGCCTACATTAGTAGCACTATTACCTCTCCTCCCCCTGTTATCCTAGCCTACATTAGTAGCACTATTACCTCTCCTCCCCCTGTTATCCTAGCCTACATTGGTAGCATTATTACCTCTCCTCCCCCTGTTATCCTAGCCTACATTAGTAGCACTATTACCTCTCCTCCCCTGTTATCCTAGCCTACATTAGTAGCACTATTACCTCTCCTCCCCTGTTATCCTAGCCTACATTAGTAGCACTATTACCTCTCCTCCCCCTGTTATCCTAGCCTACATTAGTAGCACTATTACCTCTCCTCCCCCTGTTATCCTAGCCTACATTAGTAGCACTATTACCTCTCCTCCCCTGTTATCCTAGCCTACATTAGTAGCACTATTACCTCTCCTCCCCCTGTTATCCTAGCTTACATTAGTAGCACTATTACCTCTCCTCCCCCTGTTATCCTAGCTTACATTAGTAGCACTATTACCTCTCCTCCCCCTGTTATCCTAGCCTACATTAGTAGCACTATTACCTCTCCTCCCCTGTTATCCTAGCTTACATTGGTAGCACTATTACCTCTCCTCCCCCTGTTATCCTAGCTTACATTGGTAGCACTATTACCTCTCCTCCCCCTGTTATCCTAGCCTACATTAGTAGCACTATTACCTCTCCTCCCCCTGTTATCCTAGCCTACATTGGTAGCACTATTACCTCTCCTCTCCCTGTTATCCTAGCCTACATTAGTAGCACTATTACCTCTCCTCCCCCTGTTATCCTAGCCTACATTAGTAGCACTATTACCTCTCCTCCCCTGTTATCCTAGCCTACATTAGTAGCACTATTACCTCTCCTCCCCCTGTTATCCTAGCCTACATTAGTAGCACTATTACCTCTCCTCCCCCTGTTATCCTAGCCTACATTAGTAGCACTATTACCTCTCCTCCCCTGTTATCCTAGCTTACATTAGTAGCACTATTACCTCTCCTCTCCCTGTTATCCTAGCCTACATTAGTAGCACTATTACCTCTCCTCCCCCTGTTATCCTAGCCTACATTAGTAGCACTATTACCTCTCCTCCCCCTGTTATCCTAGCCTACATTAGTAGCACTATTACCTCTCCTCCCCCTGTTATCCTAGCTTACATTGGTAGCACTATTACCTCTCCTCTCCCTGTTATCCTAGCCTACAGTCAGAACTAGCTCCATATACTCCTACGTCACTGGACTGGGTTCGACCCCAGCTCTTCCCTTATGAAGCGTCCCCTCGTCTTTAATAGTCGCGTGTGAGCGTGTGATCAATACGTGTGAGCGTGTTACCGTCCAAACGGGCGCCTGGGAATTAATTAAAAGAGGGTTGGAAAGAGAGATTCGCATTAAGGGGAGGTATTAATGGGGGTTGCAAGAGCACGTAAAGAGCATCTTCCGCGTAGTCAGTGGGATTACGTTATGGAGCTAAGCTATGAGGGGGGGCTCGTGGTTAAACGCGGTAATGTGTGGAGGCACGTCACTTACTACACGTCACCTTGGTACTAGCGTGGAGAACACGTCACCTTGATACTAGCGTGGAGAACACGTCACATTGATACTAGCGTGGAGAACACGTCACATTGATACTAGCGTGGAGAACACGTCACATTGATACTAGCGTGGAGAACATACAACATTGATATTAGCGTGGAGAACACGTCACATTGATACTAGCGTGGAGAACACGTCACATTGATACTAGCGTGGAGAACACGTCACCTCGATACTAACGTGGAGAACACATCACATCGATACTAGCGTGGAGAACACTCACTCCCCTTGATACTAGTGTGGAGAACACGTCACATTGATACTAGCGTGGAGAACACTCACTCCCCTTGATACTAGCGTGGAGAACACGTCACATTGATACTAGCGTGGAGAACACGTCACATTGGTACTAACGTGGAGAACACGTCACATCGATACTAACGTGGAGAACACGTCACATCGATACTAGCGTGGAGAACACTCACTCCCCTTGATACTAGCGTGGAGAACACGTCACATTGATACTAGCATGGAGAACACGTCACATCGATACTAGCGTGGAGAACACGTCACCTTGATACTAGCGTGGAGAACACGTCACCTCGATACTAGCATAGAGAACACGTCACCTTCATACTGTTGTGGGGAACACTTCTCCTTTGTACTAATTTGGAGAAAAACTTTCATTTGATGCTTTATGTCATGTCACAGAAGAAGAAGAAGTGAAATCTACTAGCTCTGAGCTAGCTATGGCATCAATTACACTAGCTCTGAGCTAGCTTTTACGTCGATCACACTAGCTCTCAGCTAGCTCTGATCTCAAACACACTAGCTACAAACTAACCCTAACAGTTAAAACACATTAAAGACTAATGATGTTAAATATAGCTAAAGATGTAGGATATTTCATATAATGAATATTAATGACAAACTAGATTGAAAGTTATTACATGCGCCAAGAAACCTTGTGTAGAGATAAAAACTCGCCCTACCCTCCATAATCCCAGCCTGTAGCTATCAAACCAAACACCCTCCAGTAACTTTCCTCGGGACGGTTTCTTTCTGGAGCCATTTCAAAGTTCCAACTGGTGATCATCTTTGAAGAGCTTCTCTCCTCGCTAGTTAATGTCCTTCCTTCTTTCCTGACATTAACTACGGCAGGACGAGGGGAGAGACTCACACACTCAACATTTAATGAGGTGCGGGAGGTAATATTGATAAGAAACCTGACCAATACTACCTCAGTTCTCTGTTCATCTCGAGGAAAGCTGGAAGTGTCCAACAATGAACGATGGAGGAAACATGGCCGGCATCTTTACACCTGTTGTTTGATTAGAGACCCACCCTCCTGATACATCCCCACCACATGTGTGACTGTACTAGATGCTGCACTTGCTGACTACTATCATGATTAGTTCTAGTTATATACTCCAGTGATTAGATCAACCTATAGGCTTGTGTTTATAAACTTCTGAAATGCAGTCAAGGATTAGTTCAATATGAAATATTTTGCCCAGCCTAGAGAAGATTGCCAATCTAAAACAAAAAACTATTCTGTAACATTAGCCGCTAGCTAAAGTTACAATACTAGGAATTGTAAACTTACCCAATTCTACAAGACGTCAGCGGCCATGCTCATGTAAACACTGCGAGCCACTTATCAACACACACCTGGCCGTCAAGACCTTCCTTGTAAGACTGAGGCGCGTCAACTGGAATACATCACGCCGTTTCTGCTTGCCCAAAGACCATAAGAAGAAAAGAAGTAACACTCCACCAAGTTTACGAGCGGGCTTCTACTAGATCCGTGAGGCTCCTAGAACCTTCTCCACCCTGTCTACGTTCTTTGGTCCCCCCCCCCTTGACTATGTTCTGCAAGCCGTGTTTTGTGCATATAAAAGACCAACCATGTGAAGTGTGAGCCACTCTTGGGCTGGCGTTGGAATTCGCCTGAACAGGCGAACGCTTCAAAATTAACGATGTTAGCTAAATTCAGTTTAGATGAAATCTTTAACGTTTCTAAAATTCCGTTTAGGCACTTTGTTGTTATTTCATAATGGATAGACTTGATCTTTCAAACTTGCGTTTTAGTGACTTTCCATGATAAATGGACTTAAAACTTTCATACTGGCATTAGGTTGCGTCTTCAAATATCTGCCTACATATAACTTAAAACTTTGCACTTAGCAGTATGCATATAGTAATTGGACTTTATGACTTTTCAGATTTAATATGTTAGTGAAACAAGTTACGATTTTACTTCGTTTGGGCATTTGTGTTGATTTAAATGACAAGGCAAAGTTCACAGTTAAGATTTAGATCTATTATGATTGAACGTAAAACTTCGGGCATAATAAATTTAAATTGCGTAAAGGTTGCTGGGATCATATTATGTTATGTATACTATTTATGATGTTACGTTTTGTGCACTTATATTATTGAGCGTAATCTCTGAAAAACCTGCTTTTGTTAATTATTTTCAAAGGTTAATAAGTTTGGTGCTGAACTTATAAATTATGTCATCCATAATTTTACCTTGTCTATGAACTTTAAATATAAACCTCGTAAGGTGTTTCATTAAGCTAATGTTTATTGTATTAGGATAGTTCTTGTTGGGTTGTTTTTGATGTTCACCTTTGAACATGAATTACCTGCCGCCATCAGCGCACCATAGGGGTAAAAGGAAGTTGTTATAGCAACCAAGTTGTGGTTGTAAACGAGAGGTGTAGGCCAATCTAATGCATGGGTAAATCCAACACCAACATCTGGTAATACGTCAGTTAGGTTTAATCATATACCCCCTTCCCCTTTTTGGGACTGATGAGGTATTAATAATAATGTTTATAGGTTATATTTTGGTAATTGTCTTATTGAACTGTACGAGGTTAGGCTGAGGTTTAATTGTTGCTTTCACGCCAAATTGTAGCTTTCCAGAGTAAGCGTAGATGTTTGCTTTCAAATTTGGCGCTCATGGTATGAGGCCATTGGATAAGGTTGTAAAGACGTTACATACTTGATGATTGTTTATGTATTTATATCTATTTTTGTTCTCTTTTTTGAGAAGTTATAATAAATTATTCTTGATGGTGATATTCGTTCCTTCTTTATAAGTATCATCCTTCGGTTATTTTAAGTTAAGTAGTTCATGTGAGGTAATCACTAATATGGTATGACGTCTGGACTGTGTTGATCGACCTTTGAGGGCGACCGTGAGAACTTGCCCTCTTCTATCTATAATTGCGTGTGCTGGGTGTTATCTAGCTTACCCAGCGGGTATAACAAGCTCACTCACCCAGCCCACTCTATCGATTGTTATTGTGTTTTTTCTTAAAATTCCTTATTAAGTGTTTGAACCCTCTCTTTTGGATGGTAGATCCTAATTGTGGTTCAATTCGACTTATTGTTTTGTCTAATATAGCAATTATTGTGAACATATTGAACTGATAAACTAACTAGCTTTTTATATTATTGTTAATGTGTGCCCATATCTGGTTTGGATGGGCGGCTAATAATATAATAGGACCTACAAACTAAATGTACTTAGGACAGAAACACTGATAATAAAATACCCAGCTCTAGTTTTAATAATATTAATTGTAGCATAAATATCACCCTGGCCTTGACACGAACTGGGACTGAGGTATAAAATCCTTTATTCATGCATTTGACATGTTTAACCACTCAGCTACAGCTATGTACAGGCTAGAATCAGAGTTTAATAAAACTTGAAGGCGAGGATAAACAAACATTGAATCATAGAAGCAGTATTTTCCAATAAATATCACGTTAAATGTTTGGCCAACTATTCAAATATAATAAATGCAATCGAGCTGTCCAAAGTTGTAAGGTTTCCACATCAGTTTAATTTCTTCAAACACATGAGTTCCAATAACAGATTAAAGTTCTGTTCTCATTCTCACGTGTCGACTACAGCGCTTGGTGGTTGAACGTGTCACTAACGTCGGTCTGTTATAAGCCAGATATGTTAATATGTCACTATTATAATCAGAGCCTTAACTGATTCATTCCTTAGCATGGAATGTAATCGTCTTAAATGTTGAGATGACCTTGTACCCTGGACACAACACACGTGGGTCAAGGTCAAGGCCACATGAGTGATGTACTGTGATGTTGAGATGACCTTGTACCCTGGAAACAACACACGTGGGTCAAGGTCAAGGCCACATGAGTGATGTGTGATGTTGAGATGACCTTGTACCCTGGACACAACACACGTGGGTCAAGGTCAAGGCCACATGAGTGATGTGTGATGTTGAGATGACCTTGTACCCTGGACACAACACACGTGGGTCAAGGTCAAGGCCACATGAGTGATGTAATGTGATGTTGAGATGACCTTGTACCCTGGACACAACACACGTGGGTCAAGGTCAAGGCCACATGAGTGATGTGTGATGTTGAGATGACCTTGTACCCTGGACACAACACACGTGGGTCAAGGTCAAGGCCACATGAGTGATGTAATGTGATGTTGAGATGACCTTGTACCCTGGAAACAACACACGTGGGTCAAGGTCAAGGTTACATGAGTGATGTAATGTGATGTTCCATGAAGACATCACTTGCCTCAGTTAACCCCACATTATTTCTCGGATTGGACCAAGTCGACAAATGGAGGAGAGTTTACAAGACGTCTTTATAGTCTGCGACATTACTCTTCTTCTCCTTCACTGCTTCGAACAAACGTCGAGACAGAAATTTACTGAGTCCTGATGGCTACTACACAACCGAGATAAACCTGCATCAAAGGAGGGGTAGTGGCTGATAGCTTACTATTGCAAGTCCTGATGGCTACTACACAACCGAGATAAACCTGCATGAAAGGAGGGGTAGTGGCTGATAGCTTACTATTGCAAGTCCTAATGGCTACTACTCAACCGAGATAAACCTGCATGAAAGGAGGGGTAGTGGCTGATAGCTTACTATTGCAAGTCCTGATGGCTACTACACAACCGAGATAAACCTGCATGAAAGGAGGGGTAGTGACTGATAGCTTACTATTGCAAGTCCTGATGGCTACTACACAACCGAGATAAACCTGCATCAAAGGAGGGGTAGTGACTGATAGCTTACTATTGCAAGTCCTGATGGCTACTACTCAACCGAGATAAACCTGCATGAAAGGAGGGGTAGTGGCTGATAACCTATGTAATGATCCTAATTTTTATATTTCATATCTTTTCCGAATTTAAATATGTATTTTCGGTATATAATTTTCTATTTATCTACTCAACCTTTTTTTATTTAATATAAATACTTTTTATATAGTTCTATTTGGTAGTTACACCACTCTAGCAGTGCGTCCTCCTCCTTTGCTCGGGAGGGGAGGTCCTGATAAAGGATGTAGAACTCCTGACAGACTAAAACATCACTCTGTGCTTGCTGGGAACTTAACATGCGAAGGCGTGGTTTGAAGTTATCTACAAATATTTTAGTAATCTTTGTATAAAAACGGCATCATGTTATATTAAAAGAATAATTAAATATATTAAAAATAAATCGTAGTAAAGAAATGTAAATAGAAAGGGTTTTTATTAGAATATTAATTTATACTCAACTATGTAACCATATTGAACTAAATCGAGCCGCGTTGGGCGTCGATTGAAACACTACGGATTAATTCCCTGATATAATAATGCTGTGACGATGTTTAGGTTGTCTATAGCTCCGTGGTCGAGCACTGATTAAATCACTATATTAATAAAATTAAAGAAAGAGAACTATTGATGGCTGTTTATTCACACACGGTTTATTAAATGACATCTGTTAATTTTATACATACTCCAATCAAATGCTTTATATCACTGCACACTTGTGATGTTATTTTATACTGTGTTAGATTGTGACTGCCAGTGTGTGTGGCTCTGACTGACCTGTGCGTGTCTGCGGGAGGGGGGGGGAGGGGGGGCTTAAACATACGCACAACGACTTATATATGACATACCCCTTGCATCTTTCTCCCCTCGTCAACAGTGTAAAAACTAACTAATAGAAAGAGTCCTGACGCCAGGTGTTGTGAAGGCTAGCTTCTTATTGTTATAGAGAATTGGCGTCTTTGCCAAATACTGTGTAGTGGTTCCTTTTAACAGGAAATATTGTATTTCTGAGAAGCGCGTGTTTCTTCATGGATGAATCATAAAAAGATCCTCTACATATGTTACTTTAGAGAAAGATTATCTTCATCCATGAGTTTGTATATATTTTATATTGATCTAAATCAATATCATTACAACTACCCGTAGAACGTGTCTCGGAAGATTGTGGCGTGATGGACGTTAGTTACAACAGTGGAGGGTTACTATGATTGTGTTGCTCCGCGGGACGCGTAGAGCCACAGGGAACTGTCAAGTAAGAAGGCACTGAGAGGTGCCCTCATAATCACCCTCCAGCGGAGGCACACTGTGGGTCTACTCCTCAAGATAAACAGACAAGCTTTGACCATTTTTAAATTATTTTATCTAGTCCGGAAACTTTACTAACTAAATATATTTTTTCAGGATCAGAACAGCAGGCATAGCATTTAAAAATGGTTTATTGAATGTAATTATATATAAATGTATCTTGGAATGGAGGAATATAAGTGAGGACAGTGACACGGTCAGCTGTCTCGAGGAAAGAGAACAGATAACCAGTTAGGCCTGGAGCTTTTAGAGGAGGGAACAGTCAGCTAGACAGAGGATAGATTCAGTAGATTAGAGCAAACATTTCAACAGGTAGAAACGGTTCATCAAAATTTCGCAGTAAGCTTGAATTAAGTTGAAAAAAAAATCTAAGGAGAAAAGGTGCAAAAGGGCTTAGAAGAAAAGCAGGAAAATCTAAGAAAAATGATGACAATCAAAATTAATGGAATAAATTACAACTAATAAACACAAACTAGCGACAGTTGAAAAATAATTTAATAAGTTATTAGTGAATGTTGAAGATAAAGTAGGGAATATAGACCTCCGAGTGGAACATATAAAAACAAGCGTTAGTTTTTTAGTGCAAAAGAATTTAGAAAGAAATAATTAAAGTTAAATTGGTACTTGACTCACAAGCATCAATATCACTCATTCCAAAATTTAAAGGAAAGGAGGCAATATTTCAGCAGTACAGTACATTGCAACGAACATACCTTCTCTCGCTTTTTCTTAAAATAGATTATTTACTAAAAAACTTCGTAAGATTTGTGAAACGAAATAATATACACTAGCAAACCCAAGAATAAATTGCACTATACTTACCTAAAACATTTTTGAGTCGCGGTTTTAAATTTTATAATTCTATTTTTAAAGAATGTCCTCATTTGTATGTTTGGACCAATAATAATAATAATATTATTATTATTATTAGCACCGCGTCTTACTACCCGTTCGGGTTATACACACTTACGCTAATGTGTAATGGTAGGGTGATTGTGAGATGAAATGAAGGACCTACAGTTTAACGTGGAATCCGAACCACGGTGGAGGCCTGGCATTCCTCATATTCACAAGATGTCTTGTCAGAGGTGAAGGAAGGGTTTGGCAATCAGATAAATCTGTGCCGGGACCGAGGATTGAACCCCGGCGGCCAGCACAGAAGTCTGACACCTTACCCCTAGACCACCAGGTCACCGTTTGGACCAATAAAAATGATCGATTATGGGTCCACAAGAGTCAACACTTCGTATTAAAATTTTGACATTTTATTATGTGTTTCACATCTCCATGTCATCACATTGATATTAAATTCCTCATTTATAAATTTTGACCAAGAAAAAATCTATTTATTGGGTATCGAGTCTAAAATGAAGGAGATAGATCACTGTTGTACAAAACATTCTCTTAAGATGTTAAAGGAAATATAACAAACTTTTTGAGAAACTTGCTCTATGGCATTACATAAATATCAAGTAGTATCTCTTTACAACTAAAGCTCACAAAATTTTATTAATATATTTGCCAATATTTCAGAAACTGTTGGATTTATAAAAATATATTTCATATAAAAGTTTTTTATTTTTAATAGTACTACAATTTTGCAATGATAAGTTATTTAGTATCTCAAATAGTTGTGGAGATACGGAAGTTTCTGCTTCTGTAAAGTACCCTAAAATTCATTTTCAAGGGAAAATGAAAATAGCCAGTTTATTTATAATTTTAATCAACGCCTAGATACAAATTTTAATCAAAATCGTTAGAGCCGCTTTTGAAAAAATCGATTTTTCACTTTTTATTAATCTACTCTTAATTTTATAGTTAAACAGACACACAGACAGACTGCATTGCAAAAACTTCTTTTCTGGTTTCAAGGGGTACACATACACATACACATACACATACACATACACATACACATACACATACACATACACATACACATACACATACACATACAAAATACTTCTGTCCGAGGTGTTGAGAGACAGAATATTTAAGGGGGAAAGAGTGATGTGGGATATATATGATCAGGCAAAGAAAGTATGTTTATAAATTATTGGTCGCGAACAATGCAGGATGGCCCTACTATTACATTTTAATGGTAAAAACAACAGCAAGGGCTATCAGTGGATATTTTCATCAATCTGTAGCTCAGGGGAAATATCTTCTCCGCCCAGATAGGTCTCTGAGCATCGGTTTCCAAAATAAGTTCAATAAGTTCTGTTAAATCACCTGACGATAATTTAATGGGCGCACACCGCGGGGTCCGTAGTCACATCTCACCAAACTTACTTTATTAAAAATCAACATTGGTTTTCTTGTGATGCCTTCTGACAGTAATTGGTTTTATCAGTACACGACTTACAGACTAAAAACTATTTTTCCTGACCAATCAGCTACAGGAAGGCTCTTACCTTCGTTTATTAAAGGGCTAATAATAATAATAATAATAATAATAATAATAATATAAACATTTGACATGTTGCAATAAACGAGAAGGTAGCTTGTAGCTCGGGGCGGTCTCTCTTGTTATAACAAGATCCACTGAGTTACAAACCAAACAATATAATGAGCTGCTCGCTCGAGGAGTACCAACACTTCAGCCAACAAAATATCAGGAACTCAATATTTCTGTGACGTCACAATCAAATGTACAATGGCGGGTAATACAGCGACAGTTTTTAAGACAAAGCCAACTCGGACAACTTGGTTTAATGGCTGTCCTTGAGATAGTCCGCATCTGGCTCCTGCGAGTTCAGATTATAAAGCCCGTGATCTGGTGTTTTTTGAAAATAACAAGTCATTATGTAAAAGAGCAGCTCATCCCTATGATTACAAGACGCGAGCCTCTCTTTGTGCCTCAAAGCCTCTCTTTGTGCCTCAAAGCGACACGAGAATATTCACAACATACATTTGTGTTTTCCATTCATTGGAAGAGTCGCTACCATAATTAGTGCACAACTTACATCAGAGTAACAACAAGTAACAACAAGTAACATGGGGGCAAGTAGAGGACCAACTGGGGGCCCGACACCCCTGGGAGTCAAAACCCCCTAAACCTGCCTTACATGAATTATACATGAGGTGATACACTGGGGGATGTAATTGTTGTTACGTTAGAAGGGGGTGAGGGGGTTGTCAGTGGTAAGTACAACATAGATCTCTGAAAGACACGTGACATTAATAGAAGTTTGAATAAATGTTGATGTTATGTTAAGTACAGTCGAGCGCAGCAGTGTGATTGTGTGATTGTGTGATTGTGAGTGTTGGAGGCAGATGTTTCTGACACACAGATGCCGGAGAGGAGGTGAGGGGAACATTATCTCACGTTTAGGGTAGATTTACTCGACCCCATTTCAGTATTACCAAGTCACGTTACAACAAACATGTTATTACCAAGTCACGTTACAACAAACATGTTATTACCAAGCTGCGTTACAACAAACATGTTATTACCAAGTCACGTTACAACAAACATGTTATTACCAAGTCACGTTACAACAAACATGTTATTACCAAGTCACGTTACAACAAACATGTTATTACCAAGTCACGTTACAACAAACATGTTATTACCAAGTCACGTTACAACAAACATGTTATTACCAAGTCACGTTACAACAAACATGTTATTACCAAGTCACGTTACAACAAACATGTTATTACCAAGTCACGTTACAACAAACATGTTATTACCAAGTCACGTTACAACAAACATGTTATTACCAAGTCACGTTACAACAAACATGTTATTACCAAGTCACGTTACAACAAACATGTTATTACCAAGTCACGTTACAACAAACATGTTATTACCAAGTCACGTTACAACAAACATGTTATTACCAAGTCACGTTACAACAAACATGTTATTACCAAGTCACGTTACAACAAACATGTTATTACCAAGCCGCGTTACAACAAACATGTTATTACCAAGTCACGTTACAACAAACATGTTATTACCAAGTCACGTTACAACAAACATGTTATTACCAAGTCACGTTACAACAAACATGTTATTACCAAGTCACGTTACAACAAACATGTTATTACCAAGTCACGTTACAACAAACATGTTATTACCAAGTCACGTTACAACAAACATGTTATTACCAAGTCACGTTACAACAAACATGTTATTACCAAGTCACGTTACAACAAACATGTTATTACCAAGTCACGTTACAACAAACATGTTATTACCAAGTCACGTTACAACAAACATGTTATTACCAAGTCACGTTACAACAAACATGTTATTACCAAGTCACGTTACAACAAACATGTTATTACCAAGTCACGTTACAACAAACATGTTATTACCAAGTCACGTTACAACAAACATGTTATTACCAAGTCACGTTACAACAAACATGTTATTACCAAGTCACGTTACAACAAACATGTTATTACCAAGTCACGTTACAACAAACATGTTATTACCAAGCCGCGTTACAACAAACATGTTATTACCAAGTCACGTTACAACAAACATGTTATTACCAAGTCACGTTACAACAAACATGTTATTACCAAGCTGCGTTACAACAAACATGTTATTACCAAGTCACGTTACTACAAACATGTTATTACCAAGCTGCGTTACAACAAACATGTTATTACCAAGCTGCGTTACAACAAACATGTTATTACCAAGTCACGTTACAACAAACATGTTATTACCAAGTCACGTTACAACAAACATGTTATTACCAAGCTGCGTTACAACAAACATGTTATTACCAAGTCACGTTACAACAAACATGTTATTACCAAGTCACGTTACAACAAACATGTTATTACCAAGTCACGTTACAACAAACATGTTATTACCAAGTCACGTTACAACAAACATGTTATTACCAAGTCACGTTACAACAAACATGTTATTACCAAGTCACGTTACAACAAACATGTTATTACCAAGTCACGTTACAACAAACATGTTATTACCAAGTCACGTTACAACAAACATGTTATTACCAAGTCACGTTACAACAAACATGTTATTACCAAGCCGCGTTACAACAAACATGTTATTACCAAGTCACGTTACAACAAACATGTTATTACCAAGTCACGTTACAACAAACATGTTATTACCAAGCTGCGTTACAACAAACATGTTATTACCAAGTCACGTTACAACAAACATGTTATTACCAAGCTGCGTTACAACAAACATGTTATTACCAAGCTGCGTTACAACAAACATGTTATTACCAAGTCACGTTACAACAAACATGTTATTACCAAGTCACGTTACAACAAACATGTTATTACCAAGCTGCGTTACAACAAACATGTTATTACCAAGTCACGTTACAACAAACATGTTATTACCAAGTCACGTTACAACAAACATGTTATTACCAAGTCACGTTACAACAAACATGTTATTACCAAGTCACGTTACAACAAACATGTTATTACCAAGTCACGTTACAACAAACATGTTATTACCAAGTCACGTTACAACAAACATGTTATTACCAAGTCACGTTACAACAAACATGTTATTACCAAGTCACGTTACAACAAACATGTTATTACCAAGTCACGTTACAACAAACATGTTATTACCAAGTCACGTTACAACAAACATGTTATTACCAAGTCACGTTACAACAAACATGTTATTACCAAGTCACGTTACAACAAACATGTTATTATGATCGTTTGATGGTACCTACTATTGATAATATATTTCTCACTAGTGACCTTCGACCAATGTTTCCACCGTGGCTTACCACCCGTCCGGTCCATATTTTAACTAAGCTAATGTGCTACGTATGAGTAAGGTGGACATTTAAAAGAAGTGTACCATAATTTGCGTACTAGGAGAGTAGTAAATAATTAATAAAATATCCAATTTCTGCATCCGTAGTGGATTCGATCTCCGAACTTTCTAACTCGAGCACACCAGACTAAATGAGTCCGACATTTATTCCGCAGGCTCACTGGTGAAGGGCAACTTTAAGTCTAAGTTACCAGGAAGAGAGAGAGAGAGTAATTTTAGAAATGTTACTCCCCTAGTTTAAGTAGGTTTGTAAGTTGTACATCCCATCATTTTAAAAGAGGATGCTAGTCATCATGAACGATCTATAGTCTATAGGGGTAACGATGTAGGTGAGTGCAGGGTGGGGGGAGTGGAGGGGCTGGTCTTACTCCAACTGATGGAGGAAAGATACAATGGGAGGGAGGTGACAGAAAATGGGAGCAAGGCCAAAACTTTTTGGAAACAGATCCTAAAGATGAACTTCCGACCCTTTTTATAAAGAGGAGGAGGGGTAGGAGTGGTCCAAGTTTTAACTAGGAGTAAAAGAAGAAGAAATGTTCCTCTTAATTCGCCTGCCATTTAGAAATGAAACCATGGGCATAACGAGCCGAGAAGAGGGGGGAGCTTTCTTCTGCTTGCGGTTAAAACCAGATTAAAACACAAACACAGGTCGCGACACCCCACCCACTGAGCTACCCAGGTACTTGGATACTTCCATTATTACTCAGGCTGTGCGTGTTGTTGATCGGCATTTATAAAGAGTTTGGTTCGAGTCTCGGTGGGTCCAAATATTCTTAGTTTTCAAATAATGCAAGAGAACAAAATTGAGCTAACTTCCTTTTTTTCTGAAGTTTGGTGTTTATAACACCAATACAAATAACCATGAGAGGTGTTTCAGCACCAGAGTTCTAGTCAGGTGACCTTCACACTGAGTACTATTCAGTGCAGTACTGAACCAAGACCAATCTAAGAGGTCGCGATCATTGGTTTTGTTCACTCATTGTGTTTGTAAAGTACCAAGGTTTATTATGATATCAAAAGATAATTAATGATTAACTTTTAATCGGTGACCTGGCGGTCTAGGGGTAAGGTGTCAGACTTCTGTGCTGGCGGCCGGGGTTCAATCCTCGGTCCCGGCACAGATTTATCTGATTACCAAACCCTTCCTTCACCTCTGACAAGACATCTTGTGAATGTGGGGAATGCCAGGCCTCCACCGTGGTTCGGATTCCACGTTAAACTGTAGGTCCTCCATTTCATCTCACAATCACCCTACTATTACACATTAGCGTAATTGCGTATAACCCGAACGGGTAGTAAGACGCGGTGCTAATAATAATAATAATAATAATATAATAATAATAATAATAATAATAATAATAATAATAATAATAATAATAATAACTTTTCATCTGATCAACGAGGAGGTAAGTCAACCCTTCTCACACTCACGTATACACAGTTGCGTGGATAATATGAACGGCTCAGTTTAAGAACGTACTAAATCTACTATTACGTTTTATTTGAGTGTTTTAAGGCGGACTTTCAAATATTACAGTGGTGGCTTGTGGGCTGTTACGGGGTTGTATCTCCCCTCTTATGGCTAAAACACATGTCAGTCTGCTGTGTGCGGTTGTTCAAATAGTACTACTAGTACAGTCCTATCAAGAAGTACTTGCCCTGCCAAACCCACCAATCCTCCCTGAAATATAATACCAGTCACTTAACCTTGGACAGCACACCTAATTAAACACATCCACCCCTAGTTCTTAGCTATTTACTGATTGAACAGCACGACTTACAGATTATCTCGACTAAATAATCAATCAAATAATAGCTTGATGATTTTAAAAATATTAATATAGAAATAAGTTAGAACATATGACGAGTTTTTGAAAGTTGTTAATATTGTTATTATGTGCCCTCAGTATTTCTCTCATCCTCGTTATAAAGAGTACTTATGCCCAGGCGTTATAAGTTAAGGATCCTTGATAAAGAACGTACTTAAATAACAAATACTACTTCGTGATTAAACAGATGCCGTATAAACCTAAATGAATATGAACCGAAACAAACAAAACTCGTGCCTACTTGAGTACATAATTATAAATGTGTGGTACTTTGGGACAAACACCAGTTGCGTAACTGACGCCAAAGACTGTGAAACGAACCAAACCAGCGCTTTCTTGGAGACAAACACTTTGGTTAAAAAACAAACATTTCAAAACAGCTTCATTCAGCGAGTTTCCTTGATTGGGATCGGCCGTCGTGACGTCATTTCAAAATAGATGTTCGGCTCTTTGCGGCCTCGACAATCTCGCAGGGGCACCTTCATATTTTATTCCTCCTTGCGTTCCTTTATGTTGTGCGGCGTAGCGCTGGGGAGGGGGGGGGGGGTTGCCGGGAAGTGACACCGGAACAGAGTTCAAGGGTTGTTGGGGAGGGGTGGAAGTCAGCAGGAAAAGGTTGAGGGACACTTCCCCTTGTGAGAAACTAAGATGAGAAGTCTCGCTCTCAACCCGGGCCTTGAACACTCGACACGTATTACTGCTAGACCCACATAAACACACGGTTCGCTCTAAATGTTGTATCACTCGACACGTATTACTGCTAGACCCACATAAACACACGGTTCGCTCTAAATGTTGTATCACTCGACACGTATTACTGCTAGACCCACATAAACACACGGTTCGCTCTAAATGTTGTAACACTCGACACGTATTACTGCTAGACCCACATAAACACACGGTTCGCTCTAAATGTTGTAACACTCGACACGTATTACTGCTAGACCCACATAAACACACGGTTCGCTCTAAATGTTGTATCACTCGACACGTATTACTGCTAGACCCACATAAACACATGGTTCGCTCTAAATGTTGTATCACTCGACACGTATTACTGCTAGACCCACATAAACACATGGTTCGCTCTAAATGTTGTATCACTCGACACGTATTACTGCTAGACCCACATAAACACACGGTTCGCTCTAAATGTTGTATCACTCGACACGTATTACTGCTAGACCCATATAAACACACGGTTCGCTCTAAATGTTGTATCACTCGACACGTATTACTGCTAGACCCACATAAACACACGGTTCGCTCTAAATGTTGTAACACTCGTAATAACTTCATGAGGATGAGTGGGATTGGTGATATATCAGATCTATAAACTTAATATGGATTCTATATCTATGCTCCATAGGCTCATAAAGTCAATTGTCATAGAATTAGCCAAATAGCCCCAACTATTATTATTATTATTATTATTATTAGCACCGCGTCTTACTACCCGTTCGGGTTATACGCACTTACTCTAATGTGTAATGGTAGGGTGATTGTGAGATGAAATGAAGGACCTACAGTTTAACGTGGAATCCGAACCACGGTGGTGGCCTGGCATTCCAGCCCCGACTAATACCGACAAAAAGCCCAAAGTATTTGTAAAAGCTCCCGTGATTTAAATAAATATAATTATCGAATTTCTTAAAACATTCAATTTCACAGAGAGGTATGCAAGTACCTTTAGAGAAACTTCTTTTTTGGAAAATTATGCGTTTGATCATTTGAGGCGGAGAAAGAAGATATATTTCTACTTTGCTCAAAATTCTGAGGTACTATCAGAAAATAAAAAACAATACATGAACTTTATATATAAACATACACAGCTATAACATCTCTGCCAACCGATCATTTCTAAAAATGTAAAACATAAACTTTCTATTTTATCTTGATAAAAAATATATTTAAATCATCCAAAATAAGCAAATAGTAAAATACACCCCGCTATCAAAATCGTTACAAGTTTAATTACTGAATCTAAACGACTATATTCTCTAAAACATTAGTTTTTAGAGTTGTTGATTGAGGGAGGCATTTCTTAAAATTTATAAACGTCTTAAGTACCTACATATAGAGAAAAAAACGCCAAAAATTTGTCAGGCACAGTAATTAGACAAAGATTTTATCTCACCAAAATATTACTCTGACGTGTCTCAAAATGATTAAATTTGTGATAAGGTTCTACAACCTACGTACGTACATAATTATTAAAATTAAATTATTTTGAAATTTCAAACATATTTTAAATTCATATTGGAGAAATTGACTTAATTTTATTGTACAAACCTTCCATTTTACTTAAATTAAATTATGTTAAAAGTATAACAGTGTTATTAATGGGAGGTTATGAGATTAAATTGTTAAAAAATTAACCAAGATTGAATTATCACGTCAGTCATGTGCTTTAAGAAAATTTTCAAACAAAATACAATCACAGGGCCCATATCACTTTTGGATCATTTTTTGTCATGTTTGGATTTTTAGGTTGTATTTGCTGGTTAATAATGATTTTTAGTAATTTCTGGGCAGTTTTGTTGAGTATTATTGAGGTTTTGTAATCTCACGAGTACTCGAACTTAAGCTATTTATCACGCGATCGTCGGAATAAGGATAGTACGGGTTTCATTGGACTTGGAACTATTTTATTTACTGTTGACATTCATCGTGTGGGTTGCTGCTTCTGAAGCAGGGAATGCTTACATCAGTGTATGCTTCTGAAGCAGGAATGCTTACATCAGTGTATGCTTCTGAAGCAGGAATGCTTACATCAGTGTATGCTTCTGAAGCAGGAATGCTTACATCAGTGTAAGCTTCTGAAGCAGGAATGCTTACATCAGTGTAAGCTTCTGAAGCAGGAATGCTTACATCAGTGTAAGCACAGTACATGCCTAGTGGAATACAAGAGCTTAGTTGCTAACTGATTTAGTTTCCATTATTAAGGACGTGTTTGACCTATTTATTTGTATTCTTTCAGAGTTTTTGTGAATTTGACATTTTTTTAAGTACTTTTAATGTAATTTTTGATTATTTATATGTTATATAAGCACGAGTCCTGATTATCACTAATGTATTAGATTAATGTTTAAATTATAAATAATAATAATAAAATTAGATATAGTTATAATGTTAATGTAAAACTAAAGTTTTGTAAACAAAATTGAATAGTTATTTTAATGTTGACACAATGTTTGATGTAACATTATCTCTCTTCATGGGCGATGACGTAATTCCCCGCCAAACAAAGAGAGGGGTTCGTATTTGAGTATTAATACAAACAGTTCAAATTACAACCATGCACTAATTAAAATGTTTGGTTTGTGACATGTTGAAAAGTGTGTATTTAATTTGACTGTTTTTTGGTTTCGCGCAATGACGTTCTGTTTTAAACGATGATCCAGAATGTACTGTTTGGTTTACTAATGTTATTTTATCAGCAAATACAACAACAATGTCTTCCAATATGTTTTAACTAGTTCGTAGTTGGCTTACATTTTAAAATGCCACTCCTCGGTTTGAAATAGTCAACCAGCTAGCCAATATAAACAGCCAGTTCTAGTTGTGAGCTTCAGTCAAACAATGAAAGTGATTAATAAAACCAATGTGTTTTCTTTTGACGAATGCAGGTCCTGACTGTTCACAGACTATTACGAGAGTGTCGTCACCTCCGCTTGAAAGTAGGACTGTTTTCGAAGACTTGGATTCTAGAATGTTCTAGAAACGGGACGCAGTCCTCCCTCTTCTCTCCCCCTTTCCCGTCAAGAAGATGTTACCTGGGTGGCTGATAGAGAGAGACAGAGAGATGTTTCACCACTCTAAGATAAACGAGGTGGGAATGTCAAGTACTGGCTACGTTATTTTTTTTTCAATTGAAGTTGTTTAGAAGGGCCGCAAAGAAATTGAAGAGTTACCATCAGCTAAATGTGCCACGTCGGCCAGAAGATAACTCCACCGCTAGTTCTGGATATTGCCTTATCGTGTCCGTAACGTGAGTTAAAATCTTCAAACGAACCAGAGCTAGGACGGAATTCATTTGATATGAGAGTAATTACATTTCATGCCGCTGTGCTGCGTGACAGTAAACACCCCCCACTCCTCTGCTCAACATTTCAACTCGCTGTGGATGGAAATCAATCAACCTGGAAGTCCTTCCTGCAAAAAATATCTGTTTGTTGTCTTAGAAGGATAGTTGTGGTGTTGACCCAGCAACAAGAAAACTCGTTGTTTCCGATTGGAGGAGTGATCAAACTGTCCATCCATCTATCGCTCTATTAGAGGCAATCCCACTTCTCAGATATTACAATTCCTAGTACTTTGTGTTGCTGTCCTAGGTTAAGTTTGTTTGTAAGTCTATATCCCCATCTAATATTCGGCAAACTAACGGAAGCGCCTGCAAATATTGAATAGGCCAGTGTTTCTCAGAGTGTACTAAAGTGAGACATTGGTTCAATAAGTAGTTGACCGGCTCTAGCCACAAACCTCTCCTAATAAAGCAAATGGCGCTCCATGAGAACAACGTGAATATTTAATGTTTGTTGCGGTTCTGAATACAATAACAACCGATTACTATCGTGAATATGTAATATTTCACATCGTTTTGTATTCAGTTTGAAAGGTCCAATTGAATAATAAATAGCGGAACATATGTAACGTAATCCTTCATGTGTTCCTCATTAAGTGGAGCTGTCAGCCATTCACCAAATGGTATTAATATATTCATCGATAAATTCAATGTAAATACCTGTGGACAGGACGGGGGGGGGCGGGGGCATTCCGGGCGTGTCTGTGTGTGTTGGAACGCCGCGAATTCACCTGGGTATCACTCTCAGACTCAGGAGTACACCGTTTGAGAGTGTACTGAGTGTCTGTCTGTGGATATAGCTAACCGGACCGGTGCCGGGGTGCTTGCTCAGGGCTCTCGAGAACTGGCCGTCTTACCGGTGGCCGTGCGGACTAAACAGCTGGCTCATATAAACTCACAAATGTATAGGAATAGTTCGCAGAAAAGCTACCAGGTCTACTTTCTTGTATTCATACGTCAAGTCATATGATATGCAGTTCTCACTTTTGATAGATAATATTAATACGTGTGAAATAAAATTAATAATAATAATAATATGCTATGGTTTTGTTTGCCGGTGACGAGAAGGTCGGAATTCGGATCCCGGCTATGTTTAAAGAGGGTGATTATTTCAAAATAGATTCACAGTCTCTCTTTGCGCGGATGTGGGTTCATTTCATCTAGATACTACCGTCCTCATACTTTCACAAGTAGTGTAGTACGTACTGAAGACTTCCTCCCCCTGTGGGTAGACTGTACCGACCAACACTCGGTGACGTCATTCTCTCGGTCGCAGGTCGAACCAAAGATCGATGATTGCAACGTAAATATCGCGCACCCCACTCACCCTGGCGCTAGAATCGGGTGTCTCTTGAGTCAAGCTAGTTTGTAAGTTGTGTGAAAATGAAGCCTGTGTTTTATCAAGCGCGCGGTAAATACGAGATATAATTAAACATTTAGAAACGACAGTTTTTTTCGTTTCTTACTTTAAAAAAAACGTTCCGTGTGTGTTTGAGCCATGTAATCCCCCCCCCCCCCCCCTAACTGGAGGAAATACTTCTCGACGGAAAGAAGAAGAAAGAATCCCGATCAAGAACAGCCCATAAAGGGCGAGTTTTATTTGTGATTGCGGGCGAGAGAGAGAGAGAGAAAGGGGGTGGGAGGGTAGTTTCTCGGACTTCCAGCGGTTGCCGGTGAAAGTCTTGTTAAAGAATGTTCCCGGAGAGGATGATGGGTACTCGGCTGAAACAAGCTGCTAGGAATGTACAGGTTGACACAAAGGATTGTTCCTTTTCCCCCCCCTCCCTACGTCTGCTCACTCCTAAGACACTCACTCAAACCACCCCCTACTGTCTGCTCACTCCTAATGACACTCCACTCAAACCACCCCCTACTGTCTGCTCACTCCTAAGACACTCCACTCAAAACTACCCCCTAATGTCTGCTCACTCCTAAGACACTCCACTCAAAACCACCCCCTACTGTCTGCTCACTCCTAAGACACTCCACTCAAACCACCCCCTACTGTCTGCTCACTCCTAAGACACTCCACTAAAACTCCCCTATGTCTGCTCACTCCTAAGACACTCCACCAAACCCCACCCCTATGTCTGATCACCCTAAGACACTCCACTCAAAACCCCCACCCCCTACTGTCTGCTCACTCCTAAGACACTCCACTCAAAACTACCCCCTACTGTCTGCTCACCCCTAAGACACTACACTCAAAACTACCCCCTACTGTCTGCTCACTCCTAAGACACTCCACTCAAAACCCACCCCCTACTGTCTGCTCACTCCTAAGACACTCCACTCAAAACTACCCCCTACTGTCTGCTCAACCCTAAGACACTCCACTCAAAACTACCCCCTACTGTCTGCTCACCACCTCATATATGGTCCTAGCACTCCACTCAAAACTACCCCCTACTGTCTGCTCACCCCTAAGACACTCCACTCAAAACTACCCCCTACTGTCTGCTCACTCCTAAGACACTCCACTCAAAACTACCCCCTACTGTCTGCTCACCCCTAAGACACTCCACTCAAAACTACCCCCTACTGTCTGCTCACCCCTAAGACACTCCACTCAAAACTACCCCCTACTGTCTGCTCACTCCTAAGACACTCCACTCAAAACCACCCCCTACTGTCTGCTCACTCCTAAGACACTCCACTCAAAACTACCCCCTACTGTCTGCTCACCCCTAAGACACTCCACTCAAAACTACCCCCTACTGTCTGCTCACCCCTAAGACACTCCACTCAAAACTACCCCCTACTGTCTGCTCACCCCTAAGACACTCCACTCAAAACTACCCCCTACTGTCTGCTCACCCTAAGACACTCCACTCAAAACCCCGTGTAAGAGTTGATCCCACTTTGAGGCTATTTAGTTGCACGGTTTGCCGCTATGTGAGAAAGCGTTGTGATCGTTGCGGATAGTTGTGACGTTTGATACCAACTGGCTTTACATGTCAAAAATAAAAATAAATGTAAGTAACGTTTTTAAACTGACGTGTCAATCTTTATTACGTCCTCAAATGTTGAAAGACGTGAATTGTGGGAAAATAATTTAAGAATGATTTCTGGTCAAGAGAACTTTAGAATAAAATCTAATGATAGATTTTGTGAAAAACATTTTTGGCCCAAAGATATTCTACGAGAGTGTGGGAGAATTTTGATTTTTATAATTAAAGGATAGTTTTTCACTGAATTATTTGCACATTGGCTTAGCAATGTTTGCAATGAAACAAACCCATCCCTGGCTGAGAAATGTTTGCAATGAAACAAACCTATCCCTGGCTGAGCAATGTTTGCAATGAAACAAGCCTATCCCTGGCTGAGCAATGTTTGCAATGAAACAAACCTATCCCTGGCTGAGCAATGTTTGCAATGAAACAAACCTATCCCTGGCTGAGCAATGTTTGCAATTAAACAAGCCTATCCCTGGCTGAGCAATGTTTGCAATGAAACAAACCTATCCCTGGCTGAGCAATGTTTGCAATGAAACAAACCTATCCCTGGCTGAGCAATGTTTGCAATTAAACAAGCCTATCCCTGGCTGAGCAATGTTTGCAATGAAACAAACCTATCCCTGGCTGAGCAATGTTTGCAATTAAACAAGCCTATCCCTGGCTGAGCAATGTTTGCAATTAAACAAACCTATCCCTGGCTGAGCAATGTTTGCAATTAAACAAGCCTATCCCTGGCTGAGCAATGTTTGCAATTAAACAAACCTATCCCTGGCTGAGCAATTTTTGCAATGAAACAAACCTATCCCTGGCTGAGCAATGTTTGCAATGAAACAAGCCTATCCCTGGCTGAGCAATGTTTGCAATGAAACAAACCTATCCCTGGCTGAGCAATGTTTGCAATTAAACAAGCCTATCCCTGGCTGAGCAATGTTTGCAATGAAACAAACCTATCCCTGGCTGAGCAATGTTTGCAATTAAACAAGCCTATCCCTGGCTGAGCAATGTTTGCAATGAAACAAACCTATCCCTGGCTGAGCAATGTTTGCAATTAAACAAGCCTATCCCTGGCTGAGCAATGTTTGCAATGAAACAAACCTATCCCTGGCTGAGCAATGTTTGCAATGAAACAAGCCTATCCCCACCTTCCTATGTCGTCGGCTGCTTGGGTGTTTATTTACAGCAGTGATCTCTCTACCGCCTTGACGCATAGTCAGATATAGTATTTGAGAAATGTCCACTCGAGGGCTGGAAACGAACCTGGGGCCATTGTAAAGACGGAAGTACCAAAGTAATATATTTAAATCTCATTTTTAAAATAATAAAACTATGTTGGAACTTGATTCAAGGTATGCAAGAACGAAATGAGTAAAAATGAAGGGTGAGTAAGGTCAGTATTGAACCGTCTGCCAGAATGTACCCTCCAAGGTTGCTAATTAACGCCACTCACACTTTAGAATGTAAATAATACTCTTAAATACACTCAAATATCTCACTTCTCATTCACTCTCACGTTCGCTTATTTCATTGTTGCATCCGGCCTTGTCTCTTTATTGAAGGAAATACTATAATTTAAGTAATCACACAAATTACCCATCAGGATTAAATAAAAACTTCCCTCAGATGTTATTAGCTAGTTGGTAAGACTGATTGATACCTTAGTGCCCGCATAAATCAATACATAGTTTAAATAATAATTTATAACCACGTTTATATGATTAAATTCAACCAAACAAATAACTAGCACGTGTTTATAACACAGTGTTACAAATATATTAAAGTTATATCACACCGATGAGCAATGGATTAATTGTAATTTGTTGTGAGCTATTATTTTTATTCACTAGTTACCAAACTCGGGATAGAATAATTAATGCCTAACAGTAAAATGTAAACTTGGAGGTTCAAACATCTCGTCAAAATTTAAATTGCGTGCGTGCTGCTCCGCAACGATACTAGCGCCATTTGGCTTCAATGTCTGATCACTGGAACTAAAGAGTAGCCAGACCAGTGTATCTTAGACTATGTCCCTGAAACATTTAGTGTCTGCCCTCACTTCATATCGGCTCCACACAAAGATAAGTGAAAATATCGCTATCAGCTTATCACCTCGTTATAACTATCAACACTCTCATTTTCATACGACTACAACTATTACAACTAACAAACATATGAATACATGAAATTAGATCAAGTAACTGTCATAAAAAGGCTCTCTCTGTGAAAATTGGGCAGAATATAACAATTACAACGCGCATAATTTACACATTCAGTAAAAAAAGGGCACAATAAGCCCACACAAGTATTTAATCTGTCCTATATATAGGCAAATAGCCCCGACTATTATTATTATTATTAGCACCGCGTCTTACTACCCGTTCGGGTTATACGCACTTAGGCTAATGTGTAATGGTAAGGTGATTGTGAGATGAAATGAAGGACCTACAGTTTAACGTGGAATCCGAACCACGGTGGAGGCCTGGCATTCCCAACTATAAAAATAATTATTAAAGTGCACTAAACATTTTTAATACGCTGTGACAAATTATTTTTTTCTTCTTTAAATGTATAAATAAGAACACGTTCTACCCTCCAACACTTGGAGAAATGCCGACGGACCTGAAACAGTGTTTTTTACTGATTGCTGATTGGGCTAGAGCTGGTATTTAGGGTTTTGTTGGCTCCTTGGAGAATGTGCTGGTAATACCAGCCAACCCTAAAACCAAGCATTGTTTACTGAACGATGAAAAGAGGAGAAATAGATGTTTTCAAAGTTAGTTCTAACCAGTTGGATTACATGTCGTATCTAGCCAGTGTTCAACATTACAAACAAGATGGCAACCACCATTTTACAATTAAACTGACTTTTAGGGTATTTCATTATGTGCCAAAATGTCCCATTGGATCATCTACTTAACTATTTGAGATACGAACCAGCGTATCGCTGTAAATATGGTGTCCAAAAACTCTGTTATTTAAAATATATTTACAAAAACAATAGTTTCCAAAATATTGGAAAACGTATTTTTTAAAGTGAGGTCTGGAAAATGTACTTTTTCTAAATATTTCTCTAACACTGTTTATTATTTGGAGAGTTTCCGAAACAATGGGAATTATTTCTTTACACAAATCTTACAAGTTTTAAGTAACTATTTCAATTTTTAGGTAAAGAAGGGAGAAGGTGTTTGCAATGCACTGGACCATTTATTTTTCATCCCTAAGAGAGGAAAATTCCCAAAATTACGCACTATCTTGAATTTTGACTACTAGGATTGAGCCTGGCTCCGTAAAATTCGAATGGACTAGCTTCTGGTGTTTCTGAGAGCTGTAACTTCTAAAACAGGACCTTGTTACATCACCCAACCGGGATCTACGGATTGTTCTGGAACGATGAAGATCCGTAGCACAACCTCCTTCGGGTGGACGTAAAGCCGTCGGTCCCAGATTGATTGTGGCAGGTATGTGAGAATACCTTTACTTGCAAAATTGGTAGGCACTTTTGCTCTTGCTCATAGAAATTATCGTGTGCTGTTATCATAAGTCGGTTCAGAAAGTGATCTTAAATGCCTCAATTAAATTAAAAAATGCCCACCTGTAATGAGATCTTTTAACCTAGGACAGCAACATTAAACACTAATCACTAACACCAGGAACTGTAGATTTATGAGTGTACGAGCTCTCTCTTTCTCTCTCACACACACATACACACATAAGTTATATTATTAGAATTATTTTAAATATTTAAAACTCAAAAAATACTAACTCCTCGAGAAAGCTTTACTACTAGAGTTTGGTGGCCTTGGAGAGTTAACAAGAAGAGTTTGGTGGCCATGAAGAGTAAAAAACAAGAGTCTGGTATCTACCACACACTCTTCTTCTCATGTCGCCATTATGCATTCATTTGTTAAATGTTGGGATTTATTTATATTAAAGAGCTTTTTTGTATCAGAACGTTTTACCTGTAAACAATTTTACCCCTGAACCCCTCATAGCTTACCTTACACCCTTTATACCCAACATCAGCTCCACGTCTCTCCAAACACCCCCAACATCAGCTCCACGTCTCTCCAAACACCCCCAACATCATCTCCACGTCTCTCCAAACACCCCCAACACCAGCTCCACGTCTCTCCAAACACCCCCAACATCATCTCCACGTCTCTCCAAACACCCCCAACACCAGCTCCACGTCTCTCCAAACACCCCCAACACCAGCTCCACGTCTCTCCAAACACCCCCAACATCATCTCCACGTCTCTCCAAACACCCCCAACACCAGCTCCACGTCTCTCCAAACACCCCCAACATCAGCTCCACGGCTCTCCAAACACCCCCAACATCAGCTCCACGTCTCTCCAAACACCCCCAACACCAGCTCCACGTCTCTCCAAACACCCCCAACATCATCTCCACGTCTCTCCAAACACCCCAACACCAGCTCCACGTCTCTCCAAACACCCCCAACACCAGCTCCACGTCTCTCCAAACACCCCCAACACCAGCTCCACGTCTCTCCAAACACCCCCAACATCAGCTCCACGTCTCTCCAAACACCCCCAACATCAGCTCCACGTCTCTCCAAACACCCCCAACACCAGCTCCACGTCTCTCCAACACCCCCAACACCAGCTCCACGTCTCTCCAAACACCCCCAACATCATCTCCACGTCTCTCCAAACACCCCCAACACCAGCTCCACGTCTCTCCAAACACCCCCAACACCAGCTCCACGTCTCTCCAAACACCCCAACACCAGCTCCACGTCTCTCCAAACACCCCCAACACCAGCTCCACGTCTCTCCAAACACCCCCAACACCAGCTCCACGTCTCTCCAAACACCCCCAACATCATCTCCACGTCTCTCCAAACACCCCCAACACCAGCTCCACGTCTCTCCAAACACCCCCAACACCAGCTCCACGTCTCTCCAAACACCCCCAACACCAGCTCCACGTCTCTCCAAACACCCTGAGACCCAACATAGGGTCTGTTAGAGCGTCGAGCCCCGGTCCTCTGTCAGGTGGGTCGGTTATATCAAATAACTGCTCACAAAACACTTTAGTGGGACTTTTTGTCACTCATTACAGTCCCCGAAACTACTGGATCCTCTCTTACAATAATGTTCACCACTTTCATCCTCTCCTCCCCCCACCCCTTCGCCCACAACACAATCTTTTTAACTACGCATCACTACCAACAACCGGGGAAGGGAAACCTCGTTACGACTCTGGTGTCAAAAACTGAAAGCTCCAAAAGTAACAAATGAAAATCACAAGCCACGTGATTTATAGCGCCAGGTTACGTCAAGGTGATGAATGGCTCCCAGCTCCATTCCTGCCACCCGCTCTACTCTTCTGGGGGGGATTCAAGTGCTGGCAGAGAGAAACACAAGAAGGATTAAAAAGAGAGAGTTAACAAATAAACCAGGATAAATATATCGAGTCAGAATGAATCTGAAGATAAAGAAAGCCATGGCATGTCGAAAGCGAGGTAAGATAGAAGAATACTATCTACAAAGATAGTAAATAATGGTGGAGGGGAGACGGATTATCTGCTAATGTGCTATCAACGCTCCTGTCGGGCAAGTTCGTGAGATGAGCGAGGTTAGGTTGTGTGCAGGTGTTCAACATTGTGTGATTTGTTTGAAAAGTGAAGCCGAAATGAAAGCGGGGAAAATAATTGAGTTTAGAGCCACAGATTTATCTAAGATCCTGAAAATAAAAAAATGACACCTGGACACGGGAATCTAACCCGGAACCTTTGGCTCAGTACGACAATTCTCTAACCACTGAGCTATCCAGGAATATTCCCGTGCCCAGGGTCATTCTTCACTCATATTTTAAGGCAGAGTCTGTGATGGACGTGCGGAAATCGTCTGTTGTATTCACGAGCTATCAGATAACGCAGCCACCTTCGACTCGGTAGTTTGCTTATTGCTGTAGTAGTAGTAGTGGTACTAGTAACAGTAGTAACAGTAGTAACAGTAGTAGGGCCTAAATGATAAACTTTGAATATTTGTTTAGTAATTTCTCAAACACTGAAGAGAATTCATGCCATCCATCTACATCTATAAAACCCGCCTCGGTGGTGTAGGTGGCTAACGCGCTAGTCGTGTTGAGCTCGACTGCTGAAGACGGGGAGATAGAGGTTCGAATCTCGGTCGGGTGAACTGGGGGTTGTCTTTCCTAAACGGTTTTCCACTCTCCCTCCACGCCAATGTGAGTTCACTTCCTCTAATTCAACCTTCCCAACTCCTAAATCCATTAACGTAGCTAGTACTTAAAGCGTATAACCCGAACGGGTAGTAAGACGCGGTGCTTATTATTATTATTATTATTATTATTACATCTATAAATATTTCTAGATGAATTATTTTAATGAATACAAAATTATATTTTATTTATTCACTTATTCCTTGGCTTCTTCAGATAAAAGTTATAATACTACTGAATGATTCGTTGTACATTTCGACGTTCCTGTTCTCTCAAACGTGAGTCGTTCCTGTTCTCTCGAACGTGAGTCGTTCCTGTTCTCTCGAACGTGAGTCGTTCCTGTTCTCTCGAACGTGAGTCGTTCCTGTTCTCTCATACGCGAGTCGTTCCTGTTCTCTCATACGCGAGTCGTTCCTGTTCTCTCATACGCGAGTCGTTCCTGTTCTCTCGAACGTGAGTCGTTCCTGTTCTCTCATACGCGAGTCGTTCCTGTTCTCTCATACGCGAGTCGTTCCTGTTCTCTCAAACGCGAGTCGTTCCTGTTCTGTCCCGTGATCTCATTTACCTCGTGGACATGGAAGCCCCTTGTGTGTCTACAGCCTGGCCGCACAGGGCTGTATTGCGTGCTGCTAGGTTGAGGAAGTAGCAGGCGCTCCACCAACCGTTCGCTTGACTCAATCATAAGAAAATAAAACTCTAATCCCGGGGATCCTTGGTTCTATCCAAGCTACTTAAAAATCATTTAGTATTAATATTGATTGTGGTTTAAGCGGGTTATTCGCCGACATTGTTTGACTCTTATTTAGTGTTGCTGTTCTAGGTTAAAAGAGTAACTAATGCATTCAATGTGGATTTTGTAGTCCCTGAACTAAATTAGATCACCATCCACTTAGGTTCGAGCAATGTTCTGTGGATTATCTTCAGACAGGAGAGTACAAGGGGACTGGGACCTACTGAGGCTGTACTCTGGCTCATGGCCAGTAACACAAGTGTAGTTGTGTTTGTTCGACCAGCACCGGCCATTGTTGTGTGTTTTTCGTACAATTGACCTCTAACAGGATCTAATAGACGTAAATATCCGATAGCTATTGTGTAAGATATTCAGAATGGATACATTTGTATCATTCAAGATGCGGCCATTTCAACTTTACAAACCCAATCCGACACATTTTAAACTCGTCAGTTCGTATTATTATAAAAAGTAAATAACAGCTTATAAAGTTCAATAACGTCTGGACTTTGCCAACCTAAAGGAAGAGTTTTGAAAATATTCTAACTAGATATTTTAATCATGAACTGAGATGAAATGGAAATAAAATCTGTCCAGTCTTTATTCATCTCGAAATAGGAGTGGGTTGTGCAATCTCATATTCGAAACAGATTCAAACCCTTCAATAACAACACATTCATTCTTACATTTTAGATAGCTATCTTTACACACAATTAATAAATACAATCAAATATTAATAAATGTGAATGTTTCGTGGTGCAAATTAATATCTAGACAAATTTACGATCATTTTAATCCTAAACAGATAATTGTGTGAATTGCGCTGATATCTATCAAATAAGTTTCTAAATAGTTTCACGTTTTACCCGGGAAGTTATGATATGATTATTTTAAGAATTGAATGAGTAGCGACAAAATATAACTGGAACTGCGTTGTGAGCACGAGTCTGGTAGGCCGGTGAAGATTTTAATCCTAGTAGGGTGTAGTAAATGGTTATACACTCTTCCTTCACACAAATGAGTGCACATTTTCTCTAAATTCTACCTTTCTCGTCTCCAACCCATTATTGTCAATATGCGGATAGCCAGGACGGGCTGTAAGGCGTGATGCACAACAAATATCGATGTTCGTTGTGTCCAACAAAGATGATCCTCACAGATTTGTTCCAATTAGTGGTAGAAAGAGGTAACTTCTTTGTGTTGTTTTTATAACGACGATATACTTCTTTATGTTGTTTTTATAACGACGAGATACTTCTTTGTTGTTTTTATAACGACTAGATACTTCTTTATGTTGTTTTTATAACGACTAGATACTTCTTTATGTTGTTTTTATAACGACTAGATACTTCTTTGTGTTGTTTTTATAACGACGAGATACTTCTTTATGTTGTTTTTATAACGACTAGATACTTCTTTGTGTTGTTTTTATAACGACGAGATACTTCTTTATGTTGTTTTATAACGACGAGATACTTCTTTATGTTGTTTTTATAACGACTAGATACTTCTTTATGTTGTTTTTATAACGACTAGATACTTCTTTATGTTGTTTTATAACGACGAGATACTTCTTTATGTTGTTTTTATAACGACTAGATACTTCTTTATGTTGTTTTTATAACGACTAAATACTTCTTTGTGTTGTTTTTATAACGACGAGATACTTCTTTATGTTGTTTTATAACGACTAGATACTTCTTTATGTTGTTTTTATAACGACTAGATACTTCTTTATGTTGTTTTTATAACGACTAGATACTTCTTTGTGTTGTTTTTATAACGACTAGATACTTCTTTATGTTGTTTTTATAACGACTAGATACTTCTTTGTGTTGTTTTTATAACGACTAGATACTTCTTTATGTTGTTTTTATAACGACTAGATACTTCTTTATGTTGTTTTTATAACGACTAGATACTTCTTTGTGTTGTTTTTATAACGACGAGATACTTCTTTATGTTGTTTTATAACGACTAGATACTTCTTTATGTTGTTTTTATAACGACTAGATACTTCTTTATGTTGTTTTATAACGACGAGATACTTCTTTATGTTGTTTTATAACGACGAGCTACTTCTTTAAAGCGGAACTTCACGATACTGGCTTTCAAATATTCTAACTTATTGTACAGAAAATTGTTAAACTATCGGTTTGTTTTTTAAATTCTAATCGTATTGGGTAGAAGAAATGTTTCGAAATTGTGTTTGTATTTACTGTCAAAGTTCAAATCAAGTATTTGATTATTACTACTACTATTATTATTATTGCAGACAGGCAGACAATGTCTTCTGATGGAGTGCTAGTCTCAGCTAGAGAGAACTTCACACTCTTCCTGAAACTACTTAGACCAAGTGAGTGTTTTAATATGTGGCAACAACTAACTTCAAAGCCGGGTGTTTTTTCCCTCCAATTATAAAATGTCACCAAACTTCTACTGGTTTTGAAAGAAAGCTCCTGTTTTTCCGCCGCCCATCGTAACAAGCTTAGCTGCTTGAGGAGATTTTCTCTTGAGTACAAAATAAACTTTCTTTTCTTTTTCACGCACTCGCGTTTTTATCTTTTAATTTTCTTTAATAAGATTTAAAAAAATCTTTGGCAAACTTTAGTTGATATCCCAAATAAAGCTCCTAGTTGGTGAAAATGATCGGATTATTTTAGTTTAAAAGTGATGACGTCACCACGTGTAAGTATTGAATGGTGATATTTGCGGTAGCAAGGCGGATACGAGATAGATAGATAGATACAAGTGCTGATGATACTAAAGATACTGAAGATAGAGTACTTACTGTGTACAAGCCCCGATAGTTATCACCATCTGACGGTATTGTTACAAGTGTGCAGCTTATCATATATAGGGCTATGACTGGTTGCCTATTCAATGAAGAGGAAACAAAGACTAACACTTCGTTTAACATGAACGGTAGAAAGCGTACCTGGCTGGATACCACTATGGTGCAGCTTATATTATGATAGGGCCATAGTGGAGTTGTACCTGTCTGTACATAGCTTGCTCTATTTAGCCAACAAATGTAAACACCACTGCTCTCCTGCAAGCTGTTGCGAGAAAAAACAGTAGCGCATTTCCACAAATTCACTCAGTTTATAGCTGTAGTTAATTACAAGCTAAAACGCTAACTTCACTTTTATTATTAACTGTAAGAGAATTCAGCGCCATTTTCTTTTGCCACAAAAAGTATAATATTCAATTGAAATTAAGTTGGATTTCTTTCTCAAAAGAGCTTTAAAAAATATGCTCCCAAAGTACCTCCATTTGTGAAACAGTTAAGATAATTACTCACGACTTCGTGCCCTTTATTTTGAGCCAGACTTATGTTGTTGTTTTTTAATATTTCATGCAGACGTAATATATTATTGAAAGCAAATGTTTGTTTGCTATTTTCTACTCGACCCAATTCTGCGAGGCAGCACATTCTACACAGGGACCAGTGCGGGCTGCACTAATACTACACCAACATTCAATCAGAGGTGAAAGTAATTATCATTTCTACCAAACAGACACTAAGAAACGGTTTCAGATGAAGATAGTGAAACGCTTCAGTTAACAAGTACACGAAATATAACATCAAGTGTAGGTAAATAATACTTTCCTTTTGGCATGAGTGAACCTGTCTCTATGTACAGTACAGTACAGTAAATCTCTTTATGTGAGCTCCCTGTCTCTCTATGTACAGTACAGTACATCTCTATGTGAGCTCCCTGTCTCTCTATGTACAGTACAGTACATCTCTATGCGAGCTCCCTGTCTCTCTATGTACAGTACAGTACATCTCTTTATGGGAGCTCCCTGTCTCTCTATGTTCAGTACAGTACATCTCTTTATGGGAGCTCCTGTCTCTCTATGTACAGTACAGTACATCTCTTTATGGGAGCTCCCTGTCTCTGTGTACAGTACAGTACAGTACAGTACATCTCTTTATGGGAGCTCCTGTCTCTCTATGTACAGTACAGTACATCTCTTTATGGGAGCTCCCTGTCTCTCTATGTACAGTACAGTACAGTACATCTCTTTATGGGAGCTCCCTGTCTCTCTATGTACAGTACAGTACAGTACAGTACAGTACATCTCTTTATGGGAGCTCCTGTCTCTCTATGTACAGTACAGTACAGTACATCTCTTTATGGGAGCTCCCTGTCTCTCTATGTACAGTACAGTACATCTCTTTATGGGAGCTCCTGTCTCTCTATGTACAGTACAGTACATCTCTTTATGTGAGCTCCTGTCTCTCTATGTACAGTACAGTACAGTACATCTCTTTATGTGAGCTCCCTGTCTCTCTATGTACAGTACAGTACATCTCTTTATGTGAGCTCCTGTCTCTCTATGTACAGTACAGTACAGTACATCTCTTTATGGGAGCTCCCTGTCTCTCTATATACAGTACAGTACAGTACATCTCTTTATGTGAGCTCCCTGTCTCTCTATGTACAGTACAGTACATCTCTTTATGGGAGCTCCTGTCTCTCTATGTACAGTACAGTACATCTCTTTATGTGAGCTCCCTGTCTCTCTATGTACAGTACAGTACATCTCTTTATGGGAGCTCCTGTCTCTCTATGTACAGTACAGTGCATCTCTTTATGGGAGCTCCCTGTCTCTCTATGTACAGTACAGTACATCTCTTTATGGGAGTCTCCGTCTCTCTATGTACAGTACAGTACAGTACATCTTTTTATGTGAGCTCCCTGTCTCTCTATGTACAGTACAATACATCTCTTTATGGGAGCTCCCTGTCTCTCTATGTACAGTACAGTACATCTCTTTATGTGAGCTCCCTGTCTCTCTATGTACAGTACAGTACAATCTCTTTATGGGAGCTCCTGTCTCTCTATGTACAGTACAGTACATCTCTTTATGGGAGCTCCCTGTCTCTCTATGTACAGTACAGTACATCTCTTTATGGGAGCTCCTGTCTCTCTATGTACAGTACAGTACAGTACATCTTTTTATGTGAGCTCCCTGTCTCTCTATGTACAGTACAGTACATCTCTTTATGGGAGCTCCTGTCTCTCTATGTACAGTACAGTACATCTCTTTATGGGAGCTCCCTGTCTCTCTATGTACAGTACAGTACATCTCTTTATGGGAGCTCCTGTCTCTCTATGTACAGTACAGTACAGTACATTTTTATGTGAGCTCCCTGTCTCTCTATGTACAGTACAGTACATCTCTTTATGGGAGCTCCTGTCTCTCTATGTACAGTACAGTACATCTCTTTATGTGAGCTCCCTGTCTCTCTATGTACAGTACAGTACATCTCTTTATGGGAGCTCCTGTCTCTCTATGTACAGTACAGTCATCTCTTTATGGAGCTCCCTGTCTCTCTATGTACAGTACAGTACATCTCTTTATGGGAGCTCCTGTTCTCTCTATGTACAGTACAGTACGTACATCTTTTTATGTGAGCTCCCTGTCTCTTATGTACATGTACATACATCTCTTTATGGGAGCTCCTGTCTCTCTATGTACTAGTACAGTACATCTCTTTATGTGAGCTCCTGTCTCTCTATGTACAGTACAGTACATCTCTTTATGGGAGCTCCTGTCTCTCTATGTACAGTACAGTACATCTCTTTATGGAGCTCCCTGTCTCTCTATGTACAGTACAGTACATCTCTTTATGGGAGCTCCTGTCTCTCTATGTACAGTACAAGTACATCTCTTTATGGGAGCTCCCTGTCTCTCTATGTACAGTACAGTACATCTCTTTATGGAGCTCCTGTCTCTCTATGTACGTACAGTACATCTTTTATGGGAGCTCCCTGTTCTCTATGTACAGTACAGTACATCTCTTTATGGGAGCTCCTGTCTCTCTATGTACAGTACAGTGTACATCTCTTTTATGTGAGCTCCCTGTCTCTCTATGTACAGTACAGTACATCTCTTTATGGGAGCTCCTGTCTCTCTATGTACAGTACAGTACATCTCTTTATGGGAGCTCCCTGTCTCTCTATGTACAGTACAGTACATCTCTTTATGGGAGCTCCTGTCTCTCTATGTACAGTACAGTACAGTACATCTTTTATGTGAGTCCCTGTCTCTCTATGTACAGTACAGTACATCTCTTTATGGGAGCTCCTGTTCTCTATGTACTGTACAGTACAGTGCATCATCTTTATTGTGGCTCCCTGTCTTCTATGTACAGTACAGTACATCTCTTTATGGGAGCTCCTGTCTCTCTATGTACAGTACAGTACATCATCTTTATGGGAGCTCCTGTCTCTCTATGTACAGTACAAGTACATCTCTTTATGGGAGCTCCCTGTCTCTCTATGTACAGTACAGTACATCTCTTATGTGAGCTCCCTGTCTCTCTATGTACAGTACAGTACATCTCTTTATGGGAGCTCCTGTCTCTCCTGCCAGTCCAAACATTTCTCGTCTGCTTGACAAACCCTCGGCGAAGTAAGCTCGGAATATGTCGATGGGAGGAGAGTAAAGAAGAGGAGACGAGACGTGGCCGACGGACTGGAAATATAAACGAGACAAATACAAATGGCAGAGATAGAAGGAAGGGGCTGAGGGAATCAAGGAGAAGAATGTTCTGTAGAGAGCTGTACGTAAAGTGCAAGCAGGCATTTATTTCTTCTCTGAGCATCCATCAACAGCCAAGAAGAACACTTCAGGACGGCGGTGGAGTGGAGGGGGTAGTAGGATAGAGCAGGGCATCGGGATAGGTAATTATCACTAAGAGTACCTCTCTACTTCAATCCTAGAGGTCAAGGACAAGATGTGGTTACAAACAGCCCCGGGTGAGGCTCGAACAAACGGAGATGAATAATTAACATAACTTGCGGTGATGAGAACTAGACCATCACAATATTCCCTCACTACTGGGCCCTCACAGGAGACATTATACGAGTGAGTCACTGTTCATACTAACCGTCTCTCTCTAGAAAAGAACCCCTACGTTTCGCCTTGAACAGATAAAAATCTCTTCTAGTTTTATACTTTTGACAGAAAGAAGAATTCTCACGTTGTAACGTCATCGTGAGATTGTGTGTAGTCGTAAGCTCCAGGAGTCCTCTCCTCTTGTGGGGGGAGGGGGGAGGTAAATCCTCGAGCATCTTAAGGTGCTACTTCACCTCACCGCTCTCCGTTCTCCACCTGCCGAGGTCCCGTGTTCTCTTTGACGACTTTCAAGACAGACTGCAAATGAGTTTTAAAGCTCCGCGGCAAAGTGTCAGAAGTTAGGATCGTGCAGGAAACAATGGATTCACACACTCACAGAAACTGATCTCATGCGAGTGAACTCGACCAATCAATTTGTCGTTAGTGGTTGTAGGAGTCGGTTAGTGCTCAGTTCATTCGTTAGTGCTGACAAGACTACGGTCCAATCCTCGTATCAAGAACCCAGTTGTGGAGAAGCCACCAGATATAATTCCACGTCAAGTATAAAGAAACGGTAATAATATAGTAAAATGCTATCAAAATATGTTTGTGTTTTGTAAAAGTCCCTTCGTATGAAAATTGGACTGTAAGTGTCGCTGGTAGCTTAAGGATAAGTCATTGGAATCAAAGTATCTTAAATGTGAAAAAGATCCACTTAAGCTAGTGCCACGTTAGTGCTTGTTAGTGATCCATTTGGAGTTTTGGAGCTGAGGGTAATATTGTTATTGATGTTGAAATGTCCACAGAGGAAATTGAACGCCTACTCAAGCTAAAAGCTCCACTGACACATGCACACAGGAATATTCTCGTACTTAATTCAGTACCGAAATCATGATTGGTGCAATAAATAGCCAGATAAGCGGCTGCGATTATGTTCATTACTTTCACACTTGTTTTGGGAATACCAAGAAAATTAAATACATTTTCGTAAAAAGTTTGTGTGGACACAAATCCAAAGTTTATGTAATTTTGAAACAATATTTAGAATAATAGCAGCAATGGTTAGTGGTTACCTACACGGCAATGGTTAGTGGTTACCTACACGACAATGGTTAGTGGTTATCTACCTACACGGCAATGGTTTACTTGTATTGTATTTACTATTGAACAGCGTTCGTCTGCCCGGAGTGTAGCACTGGACTACATCGAACACTGACTGGTCAAGTTGGTACACGTGGCTCCTGGTCTGACTGGTCAAGTTGGTACACGTGGCTCCTGGTCTGACTGGTCAAGTTGGTAGACAAGTGGCTCCTGCTATTGAAAGGCACAGAAAATCACGGGACTAGTAATACATTGATATTAAGACTAATACAGGGATGAGGAAGGTAGATTTAATGGAAATATACCCTCATTTGCGTGATGGGAGGGTGAGACCATTAGAACCCTCATCATTCCAGGCTGGTATGGAACCTGAACCTCCCCAGCATTGGGTGAGCTCTACTCGTTAGACAGCATCTATTAACGACTTATTCTACAATGTAAGCACGAGCAGGTCAGTTATTACCAAGTGCAGTCACATTAGTGGGAGTCAATGTAATGTGTATAATCACCTAAAGAACACCACACCAGGAGGTGTAGAATCACCTAAAGAACACCACACCAGGAGGTGTATAATCACCTAAAGAACACCACACCAGGAGGTGTAGAATCGCCTGAAGAACACCACACCAGGAGGTGTAGAATCACCTAAAGAACACACCACATCCAAGGAGGTGTATAATCACCTAAAGAACACCACACCAGGAGGTGTAGAATCACCTGAAGAACACCACACCAGGAGGTGTAGAATCACGCTCAAAGAACACACCACACCAGGAGGTGTAGAATCACCTAAAGAACACCACACCAGGAGGTGTAGAATCACTAAAGAACACCACACCAGGAGGTGTAGAATCACCTAAAGAACACCACACCAGGAGGTGTAGAATCACCTAAAGAACACCACACCAGGAGGTGTAGAATCACCTAAAGAACACCACACCAGGAGGTGTAGAATCACCTAAAGAACACCACACCAGAGGTGTAGAATCACCTAAGAACACCACACCAGGAGGTGTAGAATCACCTAAAGAACACCACACCAGGAGGTGTAGAATCACCTAAAGAACACCACACCAGGAGGTGTAGAATACCACCTTGTAAGAACACCAGGTGTATACCAGACACCACGTCTAAGTGTAATGTGAGCATAGCGCATTAGACCACGCGTCCACCGCTTCTTGTGATGATATTTTGATAAACGTCCGTGTCTGCTCTTTGTATATATTATATATATATATATTAGTATCAAGAGGTTACTAACTATTAGAGAAAGTTTTCTCAACATAGAAAATAGATCTTTTTGTATGTGGTCTTGTTAGAGTTTGTTTAGTGACGTGCGTAGGGCGGGGGGGGGGGGAGTCAGCCCCAAATGGGGGGAGGGTACGCTGTAACATTGCCAAAGTTGCACCTCGGAATTAAATTGCCTGCTTTCTCGTTTACAGCTTTCATCTTGAAGTGAAGTGACGGCTTCATTACTATTCATTGAATCGGAGTCAACCTTAACTTTGATGAGTTTGTTGGTTAGGTAAAAAAACGCTCAATTTTTGAATTAAACTTTTGTAAAGTTTGTGAGGAAGACGTAAATTTAGTGTTTATATAGATTTTTGTATTCCAATCGTACACAAATCGTTTAGAAAAGTCAGCTTTGTATTGATAATTATTGATAACGAGAGGTTTTTAAGTCAAATTCAGCTTCAATGATATTAGGCTAAATGTTAACTTGATTAATAAACAGATTATAACTTTAGATATGAAATACTTCATAGCTATACTCATTATATTATATATTATTGTATTGGTGAGATACATTATTTAGAAACGTGATACTGTCTTATCAAAAACAACCCAAACAAGAAACAAAGCCAAAACCAGCACTTGACTTAACAAAGGGCAACATTTGTAACGGTACTAAATTAACATCAATGTATATTATTATACTAATGAGTAATAGAACAGATGCAGTATTACCACCTGGAATACAACTACTTGCACTTGAAAGATATGTAGGAGGTCTCCCTGACCACTCAGCTACAGACAGGATGTAACCAGGGTAAACTAGTTAGTCTCCCTGACCACTCAGACAGGATGTAACCAGGGTAAACTAGTTAGTCTCATGCCTGTAGGAATGTCTAAAAGACGTGCTTTCGAACAGTTTCCCCTGGGAACACATTGATGGTAATATTCCTGGTCACGTTCCAACCTACCCCGGATAACACAACTTAGACAACTTGTTAAACATTCAAGAAGCTCGTGAGGCAAACATGTCGGGAAATGTTCAATGTTCATTGAGCACGTCTTTCAGCATCGGGAATACACAGATATAGTGTGAGTGGCTCTGAGACAGTGCTTACAGTGAGTTCCCGAGCAAACTGAATATAGCAACTTGCAAACAAACTGAACACTGAACCTTACAAACAAACTGAACACTGAAACTTGCAAACAAACTGAATACAGCAACTTACAAACAAACTAAACAACCAAACTTACATACAAACTGAATAATGAAACTTACAAACAAACTGAACACTGAACCTTGCAAACTGAATACGGAAACTTGCAAACAAACTGAATACTGAAACTTACAAACAAACAGAACACTGAAACTTACAAACACTGCAGCTGTTTACAAATTGAACTTAGCATAGAGTAAACAAAACTATTTTTTCAAGAATTATTTATAGATAACAATTCTAATCGTACCCCGTTTTTTTTAAAGTGCAATCCTTTAAAAACAGACATGTCGTATATTTAATTATATCTTCCGCGTATTACTATTAACTATTACTAATTATCTTAACCTGATCATATTCTCACTAGTGTCAAAGATGAATTAAAGTGACTCTTGATTAAATACGTTTTCTATTGCTAAGGCAATTTTGTTTCTGATTTCGCGGTTAATCCGTCTTAATGAAATGTAACACTTTGGTTAGATTTAAATATTAGTTTATTTCCATACCCACCAGAACCAGAGGATGTCTCAGCTAATACTCACCAGAGACATAACAGTGTCTTAGACTCTACTCACCAGAGATATAGCAGTGTCTCAGCCACTACTCACCAGACACATTGCTGTGTCTCAATTCCTCTGATGCTATAATGGTGTGGAAAATAATTTATCCCTGCTTTCTTCATCACACAACTATATCATCATTGATGAGAATGTAGGGTAATGTGCACCCTGCCCCTTGTGTGAACTGTGTAGGTTTCCCGAGCTTCACTGCTGTGTCGAGGCTAGTGTTCCTCAGGCGTACATTGTCTCCTGGCGAGACTGTAGAAACCTAGCGGAGGAAAGATATTGGTTTGTCTCAAGTTTTACCCTCTTGGTTAGTCCGAGCACATCACACTGGAATGTACTACTCTTGTTTCAAAGTTTGACAACGTGTGAAATAAAACGACCCAGAGACATCAACTTACCATCGCTCTCTTCATCCTGTCCACCTAGATTAGATAAGATAGAGCCGTACATCTGAATTTATAATACCTTTCAGAGTGGACAGAATGTACCTCCTACCTGATACCTTTCAGCAGATCATTCATAGAGAGGGTAGATACAGCTCTAGATGGGTACTGTAGGAGCAGATCATTCATAGAGAGGGTAGATACAGCTCTAGACGGGGTACTGTAGGAGCAGATCATTCATAGAGAGGGTAGATACAGCTCTAGACGGGGTACTGTAGGAGCAGATCATTCATAGAGAGGGTAGGTACAGCTCTAGACGGGGTACTGTAGGAGCAGATCATTCATAGAGAGGTAGATACAGCTCGGATATTTGCCTTAGTGCTCTCGACCAAGACCGAGCCTTGCGTTTTCAAGTCATGGGGGAATATATAATTTGTAGTATTCTTAACCAAGTTATTTTATCAGCACACGACCTACAAACTAACCTAATTCTATAACCAACACAATTGCCCATCCCCCGTCTATTAATTCACGGCTCAATTTATCTAAGGATTCATTTCTCGGCGATGCCGGGAATCAAACCCGGAACCTATCTCATAACATCAAACAAGACCAACTACTCGTGTAGACACGTATAGCGGTGTAAATGTTCAAAGGGGATCTAGTCGGGTCCATTGAGACGCTCCAACTCACTGCTCGGAGACAATTTTATTACAAAATGTTGATCAAGTTTCAAACTTTTCTCGCAAGGGGAGCACTCCCTTTGTCTTCCCCTTGTCTTATTAAATAAAGCGATGCCAGCTAGAGTGGAGTCTGGTCCGGTACTCCCACTGAGCCAACCCTCCCTCGTGGTTTATTGCCTCCGTCACTTCCCCTAGCACGCATTACCCCACGGTCATCCCAACTACGTCACGTTTTATACCCTTCGCCCCTCGCACCATGGAGGAGGAGGAATAGGAGATTGTACTTCACAGCAGCCTCATCCCCTCCTTGTACTCCACAGCAGCCTCACCCCCTCCTTGTACTCCACAGCAGCCTCACCCCCTCCTTGTACTCCACAGCAGCCTCACCCCTCCTTGTACTCCACAGCAGCCTCATCCCCTCCTTGTACTCCACAGCAGCCTCACCCCCCCCTTGTACTCCACAGCAGCCTCATCCCCTCCTTGTACTCCACAGCAGCCTCACCCCTCCTTGTACTTCACAGCAGCCTCATCCCCTCCTTGTACTCCACAGCAGCCTCACCCCCTCCTTGTACTCCACAGCAGCCTCACCCCCTCCTTGTACTCCACAGCAGCCTCACCCCCTCCTTGTACTCCACAGCAGCCTCACCCCTCCTTGTACTCCACAGCAGCCTCATCCCCTCCTTGTACTCCACAGCAGCCTCACCCCCTCCTTGTACTCCACAGCAGCCTCACCCCTCCTTGTACTCCACAGCAGCCTC
Organism: Timema cristinae; assembly: GCA_039000515.1. Lineage (NCBI taxonomy): Eukaryota > Metazoa > Arthropoda > Insecta > Phasmatodea > Timematidae > Timema > Timema cristinae. The sequence goes on along the minus strand of JBCFYV010000935.1, from coordinate 72,745,274 downwards.
ATCCCCTCCTTGTACTCCACAGCAGCCTCACCCCCTCCTTGTACTCCACAGCAGCCTCATCCCCTCCTTGTACTCCACAGCAGCCTCACCCCCTCCTTGTACTCCACAGCAGCCTCATCCCCTCCTTGTACTCCACAGCAGCCTCACCCCCTCCTTGTACTCCACAGCAGCCTCGTGGTGTGTTTAATGTTTGTGGACCAGGAGACAAGCCGAGCTTGGCACCAATATTAAATATATTAGTTTTACCGAGGATGAACTTATAGTTTGAGACTTAGAGATAAATTGTACAAACATTCATTAAAATATTATGCATAATTTAATAGTTATTATAAGCTTCACCGTCAATCAAAATCAAAAATCATGTAGAAGCTATTTTTAAATACATGTATTTTTGTCAACATGTATTGTTACCCTTTTAAGTTATGTTAGGGGTGAATATGGTCGAATTTATAGGAAGTGTACCCTTATTCGCGTGGAGGGAGAGTGGAAAACCATTTAGGACAGGGTTCCCTTCCCACTTCCGGAATTCAGCAACTGTTATATATTAATTAATTTTGTTAATATTGTTGCGTAAGCTCCACATAGTTTATTACATTGGTAGACCTGTATTTATTAAACAAATATGAGCCTCATCTTTTTATCTGTTGTGGAAGTTCGCATATTTATACTAGTAAGGTACAACTCGCGGGAATGACCGTTCAGGAACAACAAGGTAAACAAGCCGTGTTGGTATTTGAACCCCTGTCCCCTGCCACCGACCAACCAGACTAGATAAGACTGTCACACGTCCCGACGATAGAGGTCGAGAGATTTTATAATAGTGGACAAAAAGATCAGATTAACTTCAAATTTTTATTAAAGTTTATCATTATTGTATTTTATTAATAGGAACTATCTCTACTTTGTCGTTTTAATTATAGTTTATTAATTTTTTGTTGTTTTTCTGCCATTGTTACAATGTGTATTTTTCATTTGTATGTATATATATATATATATATTAAAACTTTTACAATATTATTACGCTTATAATGAACAAACTTTACATGATTTTCCTTCATGCAATATTCCAACAATATTAAATTATCGCTCTATATCGGGGGGTTCCCAAAGTAATCTACTGTGATAAAATTTGGTGTTTTTATCAGAGAAACGGAAAGTTTTGACCAAAGGGGAATAAATCCATAAAAGCTCCAAATAATTTCTTCCTTACATTTTCTGTATTATATTGACTTAGCAAAGATTATATTTTTGTTGGAAAATTTGTTTGATATGTAATCAAACATGTTTAAATTATCACTTATTATTCCATTGACAATTGAATACCTTTCCTCATTTTCGCACGGCTTGACAGAAATGAACTGGCATGTTGCGATTCGCCAGTATGCTCGGTCACGTGTGAGCTGGCATACCAAGTACCAGCGTACCAACAGCTGATCGCGGGGACTTAGCTAATATACTGTTTTCTAGTGATCGGGGAGGTCGGGATTCGATTCTCAGCTGAGTGTGATAAGGGTGGGTTTTCATAACCGGTTTCTTTCTCCCTTCATATTTAAATGAGGGTATATTTCCTCTAAATTTTACATTTCTCATATCCATATTATTTTGTGTAAATAAATGCGTATAGCCCAGATCGACGTGGAGCAAAAATAAGAATGTAAAATTTCTAAATTGATATTTTATATTATTTTTAAGAGTCTTGTTAAGATATTGAAATAATTTAATATTTTTTCCTTTATTCATATCTACTTTTATTTTTATATTTACAAAATTATTTCTCCATTAAATTATACGATGACCTCTAAGCTAATTATAACATTTCCATCCAGCCACCATCTGTTCTGACCATGTTGCTGAACAAGATTTACAGAAGTCTTTGCAATGTCGCATTTTACTTTATTCTCCACAAAAATGCAGAAATATAAAACCATTCGGTAGAAATGAGTCATTAATCATTAGTAAACTGCCCATAAATGGATTTTTACCCGAAAAACAAGTATACAATGTATATCGTCAGGTAAACACTCCTTAAATACCCATTTTAAACAAAATCGTTAAAGCGACTTGTAAAAAAAATTTAAATCTAAAAAATACATTTTCAGAAAATTACTATTAGTTTAAGAGCTAGCGTCTAAATATAAATACGGAGGTATAGCCATACTAAATATCAATTTAAAGTTTGAATAAAATTCATTAAATATTTTAGGATAAAGCATACATAATTGTGAGATACACTTTTTCGGGGTTTGGGGCATATTAAACGCAAAGATTCATCAACATTTCAAGGTTGAAAATTTTCACTATTTCATAATTTTATATTTATATGAGAAAGGAAAAACAGTAATTTCCAACCAGAAATTTAAAAACACTCAAAAGAGATGATAAGTGTGGCCTTAATATTGCACTTCTAAAATATGTGTTTATAATGAAAAAGGAATATCTGTTTACCTAATAATGGTTTAAAATATTTTTAATGTATTTAGATTTTCTTGGTTACATATTATTTTTTTCGGTTGTAAATAACAGTAATTTTTCTTGTGGTTTATTCGTTCAAGTCAAGCCTTTGTTTTAAACTCTTGATTTAATTTTGATATAGTTTTTGAAACAAATGTTCTTTAACGTATGCATCATACTATTATGAGTAGTAAGATATTAATCTATTTTTTTTTTTTTTCCTTTTTTTGATAAATTTAACAAGTTAGTTCACTTCGCACAATAATATTAAAATATATGTAATTTCATTATTTGACACCCATATTATTCTTGCTACGAATAAAGCGAGTCCCCCTGGCTGACGTCATGTGCAGAAACCTGTCCATAAACAAGTGACGTACCAAGATATCGCTTGATGAGTCGTGTTGTATTTCCCTGCCAGACTGCAACCACCACAGCAACTCAGCCGAGGCTAGAGACGGACTCGTGTTTGTGCGGGGGGGGGGGGGGGGGACGATCTCTGTGGTGAGATTGGGATTGTCCACCCCTCGGCTCAACTGTAACATAGATACGAACTAGAGACTTTCATAGCAACATCATCACACGTTCCTTGATAAAACTGTACACTGGGGACCAACTGGAGTTGAACCAATAACCATTCAATGGCAACATCCGGTCCCTGTGTCAGGCGAGTGGTTAGGGGGAGTGGAAAGATGTGGTGTATTTACCACGAGGTGCTCAGTGCTGGCCTCGGCCATTCCATCGATCATTGGAGTGGCGCACTTTCTAAACGACAGAACTCAATATTTAATATTTCCAGGGAGGTGTTGAGTAGTTAGTTGCTCCAGGTGAGATAATTATATTTTTATAACAGGTAAGACTTCATTCAAACTGTTCTTGGCAAATCCAGTAATTACGGCACTAATAGGCTAACACTAGAATGATATCTCCAGCGTTGTCCTCATTTAATTCCAGAGACACACAAAATTGACCCCAAACCTTAATTTACTATTCAGTAAAAACAAACTAACACCGAGCATTTTCAAAACTCACCGGTAATCGAAGTAAGACCTTCAGAGCGCCGTCCACTCGAGCATTGAGCCGTACAGAAATAATAGTACGATACAGTCAAAGAGAGGTATCCGTATCCGCATTTAGTTACACCAATAGGCTATCTTGTGATGGTAAATATATGTATTTAAGAGGAAATGTACTAGCATTTGAGTGTAAAGAAAGAAGGAATCTATTTTGTAAAACTCAACCCATGTAAATCTGGTCGGAATTCGAACCATGACCTTCCCTGCGCCAGTAAGCCAGACCATATGAGCTCGACGTTTAGTCCGCGTGCCCACCGATGATGTGTATCACGTGTGTAAAGGTTGGTAAACCCATAATTAATATCCCACACTGGTAAAAAAGCAGCACTGTGCGAGCCTGACGCCGCATATGAAGAGTTTCGATGTTACTTGTTCATTTATTACGTCAAACTTCATGGCTGTCACTTTGGCAGGTGGTGTCAAATTGACAGTCGGGAGATAAATCTAGGAGCCTTCTACACGTTCATTTGTTAATTGCTATAAAAGGTTCATTCCCTGGTGTTCCAACTATAGCGACAACCAGATCAGCTGCTCGAAAGGTTCATTCCCTGGTGTTCCAACTATAGCGACAACCAGATCAGCTGCTCGAAAGGTTCATTCCCTAGTGTTCCAACTATAGCGACAACCAGATCAGCTGCTCGAAAGGTTCATTCCCTGGTGTTCCAACTATAGCGACAACCAGATCAGCTGCTCGAAAGGTTCATTCCCTGGTGTTCCAACTATAGCGACAACCAGATCAGCTGCTCGAAAGGTTCATTCCCTAGTGTTCCAACTATAGCGACAACCAGATCAGCTGCTCGAAAGGTTCATTCCCTAGTGTTCCAACTATAGCGACAACCAGATCAGCTGCTCGAAAGGTTCATTCCCTGGTGTTCCAACTATAGCGACAACCAGATCAGCTCCTCGAAAGGTTCATTCCCTGGTGTTCCAACTATAGCGACAACCCAGATCAGCTCCTCGAAGAGCGAGTTGAACGTTGGCCGGTATTCAACGTTGAGTTGAATGAGGATTAACCCGCAGTTGGAGCAACCAAACAAAACCACAAGTGGCCAACTCCAACAACGCTCATCAGATTTACAGAGGTCAGGTTGGTTGCCTGCGAATACAACTTGGGCGAGGATTACTTCGCAACAGGGACTTCCTCGCATTACAGAGGATTAGCTAGCCTTCACTGACTCTAGTTAACACTACTTAGCACCGACAGTTGGAGCCAGGGTTAGTGTACCTGACCCCGAAATGCACTTGTCACAACTCTCTTATACAAGTTGAGCCAGGTCATGGTCGAGTTCATATTTCAAACCACCTCGAAAATATTTGTCGCATCCAAAATTGCCACCCTAGGAGGTTTGTCGATTGCACGGAGTTCCAAGTTTGAATCCCAAGCAAGTGTCTTACCTTAAGTAGGTAAATATTGTGTGTAATGGTTTACTACAGTCACTAAAAGTGACATCAAGTGTTGCACGGATATAGTCACATCTCCGCCTCGTTGTGACAACCAGAAGAACTGGCTGTGGTGGAGAGTACGCCAGTTGGTGGATAACAGTATCAGGCTCGTGAGGGAGAACTGGCTGTGGTGGAGAGTACCCCAGTTGGTGGATAACAGCATCAGGCTCTTGAGGAAGAAACTGGCTGTGGTGGAGAGTACCCCAGTTGGTGGATAACAGCATCAGGCTCTTGAGGAAGAACTGGCTGTGGTGGAGAGTACCCCAGTTGGTGGATAACAGTATCAGCTTGTGAGGAAAACTGGCTGTGGTGGAGAGTACACCAGTTGGTGGATAACAGTATCAGGCTTGTGAGGGAGAACTGGCTGTGGTGGAGAGTACCCCAGTTGGTGGATAACAGCATCAGGCTCTTGAGGAAGAACTGGCTGTGGTGGAGAGTACGCCAGTTGGTGGATAACAGTATCAGGCTTGTGAGGGAGAACTGGCTGTGGTGGAGAGTACCCCAGATGGTGGATAACAGTATCAGGCTCTTGAGGAAGAACTGGCTGTGGTGGTGAGTACGCCAGTTGGTGGATAACAGTATCAGGCTCTTGAGGAAGAACTGGCTGTGGTGGAGAGTACCCCAGTTGGTGGATAACAGCATCAGGCTCTTGAGGAAGAACTGGCTGTGGTGGAGAGTACGCCAGTTGGTGGATAACAGTATCAGGCTCTTGAGAAGAACTGGCTGTGGTGGAGAGTACCCCAGTTGGTGGATAACAGCATCAGGCTCTTGAGGAAGAACTGGCTGTGGTGGAGAGTACCCCAGTTGGTGGATAACAGTATCAGGCTTGTGAGGAAGAACTGGCTGTGGTGGAGAGTACACCAGTTGGTGGATAACAGTATCAGGCTTGTGAGGGAGAACTGGCTGTGGTGGAGAGTACCCCAGTTGGTGGATAACAGCATCAGGCTCTTGAGGAAGAACTGGCTGTGGTGAGAGTACGCCAGTTGGTGGATAACAGTATCAGGCTTGTGAGGGAGAACTGGCTGTGGTGGAGAGTACCCCAGTTGGTGGATAACAGTATCAGGCTCTTGAGGAAGAACTGGCTGTGGTGGTGAGTACGCCAGTTGGTGGATAACAGTATCAGGCTCTTGAGGAAGAACTGGCTGTGGTGGAGAGTACCCCAGTTGGTGGATAACAGCATCAGGCTCTTGAGGAAGAACTGGCTGTGGTGGAGAGTACGCCAGTTGGTGGATAACAGTATCAGGCTCTTGAGGAAGAACTGGCTGTGGTGGTGAGTACGCCAGTTGGTGGATAACAGTATCAGGCTCTTGAGGAAGAACTGGCTGTGGTGGAGAGTACCCCAGTTGGTGGATAACAGCATCAGGCTCTTGAGGAAGAACTGGCTGTGGTGGAGAGTACCCCAGTTGGTGGATAACAGTATCAGGCTCTTGAGGAAGAACGGGTTTTGTGGTGGAGAGTACCCCAGTTCGTGGATAACAGTATCAGGCTTGTGAGGAAGAACTGGTTGTGGTGGAGAGTACGCCAGTTGGTGGATAACAGTATCAGGCTCTTGAGGAAGAATTGGCTGTGGTGGAGAGTACCCCAGTTGGTGGATAACAGCATCAGGCTCTTGGGGAAGAATTGGCTGTGGTGAGAGTACCCCAGTTGGTGGATAACAGTATCAGGCTCTTGAGGAAGAACTGGTTGTGGTGGAGAGTACCCCAGTTGGTGGATAACAGCATCAGGCTCTTGAGGAAGAATTGGCTGTGGTGGAGAGTACCCCAGTTGGTGGATAACAGTATCAGGCTCTTGAGGAAGAACTGGTTGTGGTGGAGAGTACCCCAGTTGGTGGATAACAGTATCAGGCTCTTGAGGAAGAATTGGCTGTGGTGGAGAGTACACCAGTTGGTGGATAACAGTATCAGGCTCTTGAGGAAGAATTGGCTGTGGTGGAGTACCCCAGTTGGTGGATAACAGCATCAGGCTTGTGAGGAAGTAATAACATTTTAACTGTCGAGAGTGAATCGATCAGCCATTTTGATCAATGTTCTACCAGAACAACAAACATTGTAGTTTTGTTAATGAGCCTCGGAGGGCCGGTAATTAAGTTCTCCAGCTGATTTACACCCAGGGTTTGTAAATACTAATACTCGATTGGACCAGGCCGCCAACCTAACAACATTGTCACGACAGATGCTCGATAGATGTGCTCTAATAGGATAGGAAGATGAAACGTGTTGTTCCCACACAATGTCAGCACGTTAATAACTACCTGGAGGGTTGCCAGCGGGAGAAAATAGCACTGGAGTTCGTTGACCCGAGGCCCGAGTCAGAACGTTACCTTCGTAGCAGACGTGACCACTCCTGTGGGCTACCGGGGGGTGACGTCACTCGGAGAGTTCTGTCACACACGGGTCCGTGAGATCAATCCTTGTCACACACGAGTCCGTGAGATCTATCCTTACTGCGCGTGAAAGGATTGAATGAAGTCTTGATGCTGCGGAGGCCGACTATCTAGAGAGAACAACTGTTATTGGTAGTTTCTGTTACTTGACAGGGCGTCACCTTCACTCTGACGCCTTCAAACTCATGACCACCAATTCACGTGTGTATGGGCTATTTAGTCATTTAAACTACATTAAGTCCTCGGCTAATTCTTTTGAAAGGTTTCCGCGCGAAAACAGCTCGAGTCAAATGGCGCTTAAATACAGAGCATGTTTAACAGGGTTGTTTCCAGGATAGCCCGAGGTAATTAGACGAATTTAGTTAAAGTTAATTAGAAGAGTTTAATTAAAGTTAATAATAATAGGGTAGCTATAAATAGTAACATTTGGTAGACACAAACCAAAAGGTTTATGATGACACTATCAGCTATTAGTCAGCTTGCTAGAAACAAAATACAATGTTGAAAGAAATGCTTACCAGATGGTTGTTAGTCGTGAGTCGAGTTCCTGCTGCCTCGTAAGTTGTTCTGGTTTGGTGACTTAGTTCGGACACAGACTGTCATGTGACTGTGACAACTCTACATACACATCAATCCTTGTTACTCAAACATGACTTGTTGATAACTCCCCAACAAGACATATCTCAGTATTCTAGTCTAAACGGCGACAGACAAGATACAACAGTGGTCACGCAGATTATGGATCGAGTCTCATGTCTGGATGGAGTACAAATATAATTGGGACAACTAGGATGTCCTTGTTCCCACGTACATTTGTTATATTGCTAATATAAATTCTTTCAACTGTGTGTTTCACAACACTATACACAACCAATGATCAACTGTCGTTAATCAGGTTCATTTCCTGTTTTAACATGCCGACAACCAATGCTTGTAGAAAGGTTCATTCCACAGTGTTTCCAACTAGCAAGACAACACAGGACAATATCTTGCTCCACAGCAAGCAAGAAAGGTTACATTAACCGTGTTCCAACTATAGCGACAACCAGATCAGCTGCTCGAAAGGTTCATTCCCTGGTGTTCCAACTATAGCGACAACCAGATCAGCTGCTCGAAAGGTTCATTCCCTAGTGTTCCAACTATAGCGACAACCAGATCAGCTCCTTGAAAGGTTCATTCCCTGGTGTTCCAACTATAGCGACAACCAGATCAGCTCCTCGAAAGGTTCATTCCCTGGTGTTCCAACTATAGCGACAACCCAGATCAGCTCCTCGAAGAGCGAGTTGAACGTTGGCCGGTATTCAACGTTGAGTTGAATGAGGATTAACCCGCAGTTGGAGCAACCAAACAAAACCACAAGTGGCCAACTCCAACAACGCTCATCAGATTTACAGAGGTCAGGTTGGTTGCCTGCGAATACAACTTGGGCGAGGATTACTTCGCAACAGGGACTTCCTCGCATTACAGAGGATTAGCTAGCCTTCACTGACTCTAGTTAACACTACTTAGCACCGACAGTTGGAGCCAGGGTTAGTGTACCTGACCCCGAAATGCACTTGTCACAACTCTCTTATACAAGTTGAGCCAGGTCATGGTCGAGTTCATATTTCAAACCACCTCGAAAATATTTGTCGCATCCAAAATTGCCACCCTAGGAGGTTTGTCGATTGCACGGAGTTCCAAGTTTGAATCCCAAGCAAGTGTCTTACCTTAAGTAGGTAAATATTGTGTGTAATGGTTTACTACAGTCACTAAAAGTGACATCAAGTGTTGCACGGATATAGTCACATCTCCGCCTCGTTGTGACAACCAGAAGAACTGGCTGTGGTGGAGAGTACGCCAGTTGGTGGATAACAGTATCAGGCTTGTGAGGGAGAACTGGCTGTGGTGGAGAGTACCCCAGTTGGTGGATAACAGCATCAGGCTCTTGAGGAAGAACTGGCTGTGGTGGAGAGTACCCCAGTTGGTGGATAACAGCATCAGGCTCTTGAGGAAGAACTGGCTGTGGTGGAGAGTACCCCAGTTGGTGGATAACAGTATCAGGCTTGTGAGGAAGAACTGGCTGTGGTGGAGAGTACACCAGTTGGTGGATAACAGTATCAGGCTTGTGAGGGAGAACTGGCTGTGGTGGAGAGTACCCCAGTTGGTGGATAACAGCATCAGGCTCTTGAGGAAGAACTGGCTGTGGTGGAGAGTACGCCAGTTGGTGGATAACAGTATCAGGCTTGTGAGGGAGAACTGGCTGTGGTGGAGAGTACCCCAGTTGGTGGATAACAGTATCAGGCTCTTGAGGAAGAACTGGCTGTGGTGGTGAGTACGCCAGTTGGTGGATAACAGTATCAGGCTCTTGAGGAAGAACTGGCTGTGGTGGAGAGTACCCCAGTTGGTGGATAACAGCATCAGGCTCTTGAGGAAGAACTGGCTGTGGTGGAGAGTACGCCAGTTGGTGGATAACAGTATCAGGCTCTTGAGGAAGAACTGGCTGTGGTGTGAGAGTACGCCAGTTGGTGGATAACAGCTATCAGGCTCTTGAGGAAGAACTGGCTGTGGTGGAGAGTACCCCAGTTGGTGGATAACAGCTATCAGGCTTTGAGGAAGAACTGGCTGTGGTGGAGAGTACCCAGTTGGTGGATAACAGTATCAGGCTTTGAGGGAAGAACTGGCTTGTGGTGGAGAGTACCCCAGTTCGTGGATAACAGATCAGGCTTTGAGGAAGAACTGGTTGTGGTGGAGAGTACGCCAGTTGGTGGATAACAGTATCAGGCTCTTGAGGAAGAATGGCTGTGGTGAGAGTACCTGGAAAAAAGTGTGTGAGAGTACCCCAGTTGGTGGATAACAGTATCAGGCTCTTGAGGAAGAACTGGCTGTGGTGGAGAGTACGCCAGTTGGTGGATAACAGTATCAGGCTCTTGAGGAAGAATGGCTGTGGTGGAGAGTACCCCAGTTGGTGGATAACAGTATCAGGCTCTTGAGGAAGAACTGGTGTGGTGGAGAGTACCCAGTTGGTGGATAACAGTATCAGGCTCTTGAGGAAGAATGGCTGTGGTGGGAGTACGCCAGTTGGTGGATAACAGTATCAGGCTCTTGAGGAAGAATGGCTGTGGTGGAGAGTACCCCAGTTGGTGGATAACAGCATCAGGCTTGTGAGGAAGTAATAACATTTTACTGTCGAGAGTGAATCGATCAGCCATTTGATCAATGTTCTACCAGAACAACAAACATTGTAGTTTTGTTAATGAGCCTCGGAGGGCCGGTAATTAAGTTCTCCAGTTTGATTACACCCAGGGTTTGTAATACTAATACTCGATTGGACCAGGCCGCCAACCTAACAACATTGTCACGACAGATGCTCGATAGATTGCTCTAATAGGATAGGAAGATGAAACGTGTTGTTCCCACACAATGTCAGCACGTTAAAACTACCGGAGGGTTGCCAGCGGGAGAAAATAGCATGGAGTTCGTGACCCGAGGCCCGAGTCAGAACGTTACCTTCGTAGCAGACGTGACCACTCCTGTGGGCTACCGGGGGTGACGTCACTCGGAGAGTCTGTCACACACGGGTCGTGAGATCAATCCTTGTCACACACGAGTCCGTGAGATCTATCCTTACTGCGCGTGAAAGGATTGAATGAAGTCTTGATGCTGCGGAGGCCGACTATCTAGAGAGAACAACTGTTATTGGTAGTTTCTGTTACTTGACAGGGCGTCACTTCACTTGACGCCTTCAAACTCATGACCACCAATTCACGTGTGTATGGCTATTTAGTCATTTAAACTACATTAAGTCCTCGTAATTCTTTGAAAGGTTTCCGCGCGAAAACAGCTCGAGTCAAATGGCGCTTAAATACGAGCATGTTTAACAGGTTGTTTCCAGGATAGCCGAGGTAATTAGACGAATTAGTTAAAGTTAATTAGAAGAGTTTAATTAAAGTTAATAATAATAGGGTAGCTATAAATAGTAACATTTGGTAGACACAAACCAAAAGGTTTATGATGACACTATCAGCTATTAGTCAGCTTGCTAGAAACAAAATACAATGTTGAAAGAAATGCTTACCAGATGGTTGTTAGTCGTGAGTCGAGTTCCTGCTGCCTCGTAAGTTGTTCTGGTTTGGTGACTTAGTTCGGACACAGACTGTCATGTGACTGTGACAACTCTACATACACATCAATCCTTGTTACTCAAACATGACTTGTTGATAACTCCCCAACAAGACATATCTCAGTATTCTAGTCTAAACGGCGACAGACAAGATACAACAGTGGTCACGCAGATTATGGATCGAGTCTCATGTCTGGATGGAGTACAAATATTAATTGGGCAGACTGAGGTTATTTCGTCCCTGGTTGGTTCCACACTTCTGGTTGATATCTTCTAAATTATAACTTCCTCTGTTCAACATTGGTGTGAATATTCAGATAGCACACACAATAACAACAAAATGTAACTCAACTATTTCCTTAACTCAGGTTATTTTATTAGTTTTACATCCGACACAAGTGTTTCAAGTAGGGCAAGAAACACAGGGACAATATCTTGCTCCAGAGCAAGGCAAGAAACGAGACGTTAACAAGATAAACACGTGTTCAGAGATGTTGTGGCATTTCATACCGTCTCTTTCTGTATCTCTCCTTTCCCTGGCAATCTCGTCTCTTCTCTCTGTCTGGTCTCGTGTGTAGATTACACGCAATACCGTCAGTAGCGCCTGCTGGGTATGCAAACTGCTCTGCCTTCCACCCCCTTTACACTCCCCTCAACCTTGTGACACTAGTTGTACTAGCGACATTGTGACACTAGTTGTACTCTAGCGACATTGTGACACTAGTTGTACAGTACATTTGATATTCTCTGGTATCGTCCTCGCATTCCTTGCTCATCCTAGTCCCGTAGATTATATATCTGACGTAATGGAGAGGCGGTGTTGCCAGTATTCACTGTGTGATAGTCAATACTGCCATTAGAGATAATAATACAAGTCCTGTGTCCTAGTCACCCACAAATGTAAGAGTTTCAAAACACACACAAATCAAATTGTCAATTTAACTATCTATCTATTTATTTATTTTCGCATGACATAATATTTCCATATATTTTGCTTATTACCAACAGTATACATTTCATGTCGTCCGAAATAATCTAAAAGTTATGGGACCTGTCAAACTCGTTCTGAAAGTTCTTGCTACATACAAGTGTTTATGTAAGTTATCTTCTTACTACCCGACTAATTTGGTCTTTTGTGCTAATCCATCACAGTACTGTATATAGACAAACTCTATATTTTAATGAGAGGTTGGCTACGGAATAATAATAATAATAATAATAATAATAATAATAATAATAATAATAGAATTGTAAATGTTAAGGAATTAGAATCATGACATTCACTTAAAAGAAATATCTTCTTTTCGTTCAAAACGTATTGGGGAATTATTTGTCAAATTTGGTAACCCCCCCCATTTCTGAATCAATCGGATAAAATGAGAAATGCTCTTCCATAAAATAGATGGCGTTTCTATTATTTATTTGTGTTGATTTGTATCTTAGCATTCCATTTTAAATTGTGTTGTATGTTCGTGAAAGATGTAGGCGGAGGGATACAAGTGGACTCTTTGTCTGGTGAGGGCACACAGCACCCTGGGTAGGCTGACATCATTTGAACAGGATTGCTTTATTTTGATTTTATCAGCACTTATGGGTTGTACTAATTATGCTAATGTGCTATGAATATTGAAGGCTGTATTTAGAAGAAGTGCATCCGCTTTTGCTTGGAAAGAGAGTGGAAAGAGTTAGGAAAAACCAGACAAGTACTCACTATTAAGTGATCCAGCGCAGAACTTACTTAGCACTCTAAATAAAAGATAGTTGTTTAAACGTTGTAAGCTTCCGATGTTGAGCTAAGTATATTTTCCCCGTCATACAACGAGGGCTATATCTCCTTCCCCTGTAGTAGTTATATCTCCTTCCCTCTGTAGTAGTTATATCTCCTTTCCCCCTGTAGTAGTTATATCTCCTTCCCCCTGTAGTAGTTATATCTCTTTTCCCCCTGTAGTAGTTATATCTCCTTCCCCCTGTAGTAGTTATATCTCCTTCCCTCTGTAGTAGTTATATCTCCTTTCCCCCTGTAGTAGTTATATCTCCTTTCCCTCTGTAGTAGTTATATCTCCTTTCCCCTGTAGTAGTTATATCTCCTTCCCCCTGTAGTAGTTATATCTCCTTTCCCCCTGTAGTAGTTATATCTCCTTCCCCCCTGTAGTAGTTATATCTCCTTCCCCCCTGTAGTAGTTATATCTCCTTCCCCCCTGTAGTATTTATATCTCCTTCCCCCTGTAGTAGTTATATCTCCTTTCCCCCTGTATAGTTATATCTCCTTCCCCCTGTAGTAGTTATATCTCCTTCCCCCCTGTAGTAGTTATATCTCCTTCCCCCTGTAGTAGTTATATCTCCTTCCCCCTGTAGTAGTTATATCTCCTTCCCCCTGTAGTAGTTATATCTCCTTTCCCCCTGTAGTAGTTATATTTCCTTTCCCCTGTAGTAGTTATATCTCCTTTCCCTCTGTAGTAGTTATATCTCCTTTCCCCCTGTAGTAGTTATATCTCCTTTCCCCCTGTAGTAGTTATATCTCCTTCCCCCTGTAGTAGTTATATCTCCTTTCCCCCTGTAGTAGTTATATCTCCTTTCCCCCTGTAGTAGTTATATCTCCTTTCCCCCTGTAGTAGTTATATCTCCTTTCCCCCTGTAGTAGTTATATCTCCTTTCCCTCTGTAGTAGTTATATCTCCTTTCCCCCTGTAGTAGTTATATCTCCTTTCCCCCTGTAGTAGTTATATCTCCTTTCCCTCTGTAGTAGTTATATCTCCTTTCCCCCTGTAGTAGTTATATTTCCTTTCCCCCTGTAGTAGTTATATCTCCTTTCCCCCTGTAGTAGTTATATCTCCTTTCCCCCTGTAGTAGTTATATCTCCTTTCCCCCTGTAGTAGTTATATCTCCTTTCCCCCTGTAGTAGTTATATCTCCTTTCCCCCTGTAGTAGTTATATCTCCTTTCCCCCTGTAGTAGTTATATCTCCTTTCCCCCTGTAGTAGTTATATCTCCTTTCCCCCTGTAGTAGTTATATCTCCTTCCCCCTGTAGTAGTTATATCTCCCCCCCCCCCCACCCAGTTGTATAAAACTCACCTAAAGCCGTTGTTTTAATTGTTTTTTGTGTTAGCGTTCAAATTTTGCAGCCTTTACTTTCTAAAGTGTTTTTATCTAAAATCCATTTCAAAACTATTTGTAATTTTGTAAAAAAATGAAAAAAAAGTCTTCTTTTATAAACGATCTATTTCCGTTTTAAAAAGTACTTGCCTGCTTCTGTGGCCGTGTGGTCTAAGGTGTCTCTCTAAATAGAATGGTCTGCAGATGACGGGGAGATCAGGGTTGAAACCTGGTCGTGTGTAAAAAGGTTATTTCTTCCTAAATGTTTTTCCACTTTCCCTCCGAGTGAATGCGGGTTCTCTTTCTATAGATTCAACCTTCCTCATCGTTACCTTGTTAACGGAACAAAGTGTATCCTGAACAGTTGGTAATACGTGTTCAAAACATGTTTTGGAAGAAAAAGTACTTAGCTTGTTTTTCGCCTGTATTTGTATTTGTACTACTCCTATCCTTGTTAAGTTTCCTCTCTCGACCCCTAGGTAGCAGCACCAGCAAGTAGATTATAACAGTACCAATAATGCCCGAGAGAGCGCACCACACTGCACGCTGGGAACAACATAATGTCTAATATTCAAAACAAATGAGCCCTGGTGACGCACGTCTACATTTGAAAGAAACACTTTGATAAAAGCTCGTTTGACAGAAAAATGTGATAATCATAATTAATTAATACAACAAATAGCTAATTAAGTAAACAATAATGATATGTAGAAATAAGAACTAAACAAATAAGTTATAATCAAAACAAGATAAGATTTAATAGCACTAGCAAAACCTCGAACCTCGATCTCCCCATCCTCATCAGTTTAGCTCAACACGAGATCAGCGCGTTTGCTAACTACGCTAGCGAGGCGGGTCAAAACATGAATCAGGTCAGTCCCAAGTCTCGAAAGATCTGTTTAGTAAACGGATTTTTACGAATGAAGCCTTTTAGTAAAGTATTTTTAGAGACTTTATTCCACAAGTTCAACGAGGAAACATTTTCTATGACTAAAAGAATATCGGTTTACGGAGGAGCTTCTGTCGTTATAAGGCTTGTAATTTACTATAAAATGTACATTAGGAATTATTTACTATCAGCTGTGTGATATCACTTCGACAGGAACTATCTGAACTATAGAAGACACGAGACATGATTGTAAGCAGTTCCCCCTCAATTACTGGTCACGTGGGATACTTTAGACAACAGGAACTATCTGAACTATAGAAGACACGAGACATGATTGTAAGCAGTTCCCCCTCAATTACTGGCCACGTGGGATACTTTAGACAACAGGAACTATCTGAACTATAGAAGACACGAGACATGATTGTAAGCAGTTCCCCCTCAATTACTGGTCACGTGGGATACTTTAGACAACAGGAACTATCTGAACTATAGAAGACACGAGACATGATTGTAAGCAGTTCCCCCTCAATTACTGGTCACGTGGGATACTTTAGACAACAGGAACTATCTGAACTATAGAAGACACGAGACATGATAGTAAGCAGTTCCCCCTCAATTACTGGCCACGTGGGATACTTTAGACAACAGGAACTATCTGAACTATAGAAGACACGAGACATGATTGTAAGCAGTTCCCCCTCAATTACTGGCCACGTGGGATACTTTAGACAACAGGAACTATCTGAACTATAGAAGACACGAGACATGATTGTAAGCAGTTCCCCCTCAATTACTGGTCACGTGGGATACTTTAGACAACAGGAACTATCTGAACTATAGAAGACACGAGACATGATTGTAAGCAGTTCCCCCTCAATTACTGGCCACGTGGGATACTTTAGACAACAGGAACTATCTGAACTATAGAAGACACGAGACATGATTGTAAGCAGTTCCCCCTCAATTACTGGTCACGTGGGATACTTTAGACAACAGGAACTATCTGAACTATAGAAGACACGAGACATGATTGTAAGCAGTTCCCCCTCAATTACTGGTCACGTGGGATACTTTAGACAACAGGAACTATCTGAACTATAGAAGACACGAGACATGATTGTAAGCAGTTCCCCCTCAATTACTGGTCACGTGGGATACTTTAGACAACAGGAACTATCTGAACTATAGAAGACACGAGACATGATTGTAAGCAGTTCCCCCTCAATTACTGGCCACGTGGGATATTTTAAACAACAGGAACTATCTGAACTATAGAAGACACGAGACATGATTGTAAGCAGTTCCCCCTCAATTACTGGCCACGTGGGATACTTTAGACAACAGGAACTATCTGAACTATAGAAGACACGAGACATGATTGTAAGCAGTTCCCCCTCAATTACTGGTCACGTGGGATACTTTAGACAACAGGAACTATCTGAACTATAGAAGACACGAGACATGATTGTAAGCAGTTCCCCCTCAATTACTGGTCACGTGGGATACTTTAGACAACAGGAACTATCTGAACTATAGAAGACACGAGACATGATTGTAAGCAGTTCCCCCTCAATTACTGGTCACGTGGGATACTTTAGACAACAGGAACTATCTGAACTATAGAAGACACGAGACATGATTGTAAGCAGTTCCCCCTCAATTACTGGCCACGTGGGATACTTTAGACAACAGGAACTATCTGAACTATAGAAGACACGAGACATGATTGTAAGCAGTTCCCCCTCAATTACTGGTCACGTGGGATACTTTAGACAACAGGAACTATCTGAACTATAGAAGACACGAGACATGATTGTAAGCAGTTCCCCTCAATTACTGGCACGTGGGATACTTTAGACAACAGGAACTATCTGAACTATAGAAGACACGAGACATGATTGTAAGCAGTTCCCCTCAATTATGGTCACGTGGGATACTTTAGACAACAGGAACTATCTGAACTATAGAAGACACGAGACATGATTGTAAGCAGTTCCCCTCAATTACTGGCACGTGGGATATTTAGACAACAGGAACTATCTGAACTATAGAAGACACGAGACATGATTGTAAGCAGTTCCCCTCAATTACTGGCACGTGGGATGAAACGATAT
This sequence comes from Timema cristinae, assembly GCA_039000515.1. Classification (NCBI taxonomy): domain Eukaryota; kingdom Metazoa; phylum Arthropoda; class Insecta; order Phasmatodea; family Timematidae; genus Timema; species Timema cristinae. The sequence continues at coordinate 72,727,724 of JBCFYV010000935.1, read as the reverse complement.
CTGAACTAGACGAACATGTGTAAATCTATACTGGACTGTATTTGCAACAGACTACAGGAGAGACATGATTGTAAAGCAGTTCCCCTCAATTACTGGCACGTGGGATACTTTAGACAACAGGAACTATCTGAACTATAGAAGACACGAGACATGTTGTAAGCAGTTCCCCTCAATTACTGGTCACGTGGGATACTTTAGACAACAGGAACTATCTGAACTATAGAAGACACGAGACATGATTGTAAGCAGTTCCCCCTCAATTACTGGTCACGTGGGATACTTTAGACAACAGGAACTATCTGAACTATAGAAGACACGAGACATGATTGTAAGCAGTTCCCCCAATTACTGGTCACGTGGGATACTTTAGACAACAGGAACTATCTGAACTATAGAGACACGAGACATGATTGTAAGCAGTTCCCCTCAATTACTGGCACGGGGATACTTTGACAACAGGAACTATCTGAACTATAGAAGACACGAGACATGATTGTAAGCAGTTCCCCCTCACTTACTGGTCACGTGGGATACTTTAGACGAACAGGAACCATAGCCTGAACTATAGAAGACACGGCATGATTGTAAGCAGTTCCCTCATTACTGTCCGGGTACTAGGCAACAGAATACTAACTATAACACGAGACATGTTGTATAGCAGTTCCCTCACGGGCCACGAACTTGAGACAACAGGAACTATGAACTACGAAGGAAAGACCCAGAGCAGTTCTAATACTGGTCCGTGGTCAGACAACAGTGAACATCTAACACTGTAGCAGTCAGACTGAGACCGACGACGAAACAAACCATAAGAGCACTAAGAGAGGTTGCCATGAACACGCAGTACTCAGGGACACCGCGAGCCATGAGTGAACTGTCACAAGATGACAGGACTAGGAGGTGAATACTGCGTCCAGGGACAGACTAGGAGGGTGAATACTGTACAGACCGACTAACTGATAGGTACCAGTCACAGGACTAGGAGGGTGAATACTGGTACCAGGTACAGGACTAGAGGGTGAATACTGGTACAGGACAGGACTAGGAGGGTGAATACTGGACCAGTCACAGGACTAGAGGTGAATACTGGTACTAGTCACAGACTAAGGGAACGTATTCCAGGAACTAGGAGTGAATACTGGTACTAGTCACAGGACTAGGAGGAGTGAATACTGGTCACAAATAGAATGACAGTGACTAGGAGGGTGAATACTGGTACCAGTCACAGGACTAGGAGGGTGAATACTGGTACCAGTCACAGGACTAGGAGGGTGAATACTGGTACCAGTGACAGGAAGTAGCATAAATTATTTCCAAAATTATTATATTTGATTTTCGACATAAAATGCTAGCGTGGATAGAGCCCCCCTCCGTTCCCCCACGCTTCACATACGTGTACAATCTCAGCCACCTTAACGTGATGGTCGGTCGGAGACACTAGCCACGAATAGACAACTAGAACAGTCCCCAGGCAACTATAACAGTCCTCAGGCAACTATAACAGACCTCAGGCAACTATAACAGTCCTCAGGCAACTATAACAGTCCTCAGGCAACTATAACAGTTCTCAGGCAACTATAACAGTCCTCAGGCAACTAGAACACTCCCAGGCAACTAGAACAGTCCTCAGGCAACTAGAACAGACCACAGGCAACTAGAACAGACCACAGGCAACTATAACAGTCCTCAGGCAACTAGAACAGTCCTCAGGCAACTATAACAGTCCTCAGGCAACTATAACAGTCCTCAGGCAACTAGAACAGACCACAGGCAACTATAACAGTTCTCAGGCAACTATAACAGTCCTCAGGCAACTAGAACAGTCCTCAGGCAACTAGAACACTCCCAGGCAACTATAACAGTCCCCAGGCAACTAGAACAGTCTCAGGCAACTAGAACAGACCTCAGCAACTAGAACAGACCACAGGCAACTATAACAGTCCTCAGGCAACTAGAACAGTCCTCAGGCAACTAGAACAGTCCTCAGGCAACTATACAGTCCTCAGGCAACTAGAACAGTCCTCAGGCAACTAGAACAGTCCTCAGGCAACTAGAACAGTCCTCAGGCAACTATAACAGTCCTCAGGCAACTATAACAGTCCTCAGGCAACTAGAACACTCCCCAGGCAACTATAACAGTCCTCAGGCAACTAGAACAGTCCTAATGACGCCACTCGATGCTCGTGTCTGTCGAGACACTTGCGGGGATCTCTCTCTCTCTTCCTACACGTTTAATTAAGCTAGAGTGGACTAGGGGCGAGAGGGGTAGGTCTACATTACCCCCACCCCTCCACAGCTGAGCACTCGGGGAAATGTAATGAAAACAACGGGCTGCTCCTCCGTGCAAGAACAGACCAACACACTGGACATTGTCTAATGTAATGAACGATATTGTTATGTTTCCGGTGACGTCACACTAAACCAACTTTTGACCAAATGATTTCTGTAGGTGCGAGTGAGAGATAACGTATCAGCTGCAGCTGTGCTCGCCTCTCTCGTATTAGACTGAATTGACGATAACGAGAAGGTCGGGGCTCGATTCCCGGTCGGTTCTATTCAAGGTATGATTTCTTAATGGTTTTTCACTGTCCCACCATGCAAATGAAAGTACAATTCCTCTAAAATGCAACCTCCCTCAGACTTATTCTAATAACGTAATTAATATCTGTGCCTGCCTGTAACTGAGGATGTAACTTGTCTTTTAACTTATAGTTTGCGTCTCAACAGTGAAATACTAGTGAACTCCTAAAATCTTTTATCTGAACTGCTTCACACAGCTTAGAACTCAGTCTGCACTAAATATGAGAGTCATGGATGTGTATGAGGTAACCATGGATGTGTATTGAGAGTAACCATGGATGTGTATTGAGAGTAACCATGGATGTGTATTGAGAGTAGCCATGGATGTGTATTGAGAGTAGCCATGGATGTGTATTGAGAGTAGCCATGGATGTGTATTGAGAGTACTGATTGTATTGAGAGTACCATGGATGTGTATCGAGAGTAACCATGGATGTGTATTGAGAGTAACCATGGATGTGTATCGAGAGTAACCATGGATGTGTATTGAGAGTAGCCATGGATGTGTTATTGAGGTAGTAACCATGGATGTGTATTGAGAGTACCATGGATGTGTATTGAGAGTAACCATGGATGTGTATTGAGAGTAACCATGGATGTGTATTGAGAGTACCATGGATGTGTATTGAGAGTAGCCATGGATGTGTATTGAGAGTAGCCATGGATGTGTATTGAGAGTAGCCATGGATGTGTATTGAGAGTAGCCATGGATGTGTATTGAGAGTAGCCATGGATGTGTATTGAGAGTAGCCATGGATGTGTATTGAGAGTAGCCATGGATGTGTATTGAGAGTAGCATGATGGTATGAGTACATGGATGTGTATGAGAGTGCCATGGATGTGTATTGAGAGTACCATGGATGTGTATTGAGAGTAGCATGGATGTGTATGATGAGTGCAGAGTCGAAGTACCAAATACATGATGTGTATCGATGAACCAGAGTTAGACCATGGGATGGTGTATTGAGAGTAGCCTGGATGTGTATCGAGAGTAACCTGGATGTGTACGAGAGTAACATGGATGTGTATCGAGGCTTGCTACTCTGTTCTCAGATCTCTGAGAATGTACAAATACAAACGAGTGAACTTTTATCCAGGAACTGACCATTGTTCGGCGCTACCAAGCAAGCCACATACTAAAACGGTCAAATGGGGCGATTTGACTCATTCAACTCTTACAAGCCGAGCAGAGTATCAAAAGAAGAACTGTTGGTTCGACTCCAGACAAAGCCAGGGACGTTGAGTCCATACGAGGGGAGAAATGCAGTTCTGTGTGCGGCTATGTTCGTAATAGTTCTGTTGAGCAGACAGTTCGTCAGAGAGTTGGCTAAGTGGTCAGGGGAACATACTGTGTGTCACAAACCACACATTGGAGTCCTTATGGCAACCTATATCTGGTCTAAATGTTCACAAGGGAGTGTTACAAAAATACTTCATTCAATAAAAATAAAACATTCTCATGACATCTGGTTTAGTCCTGGTGCTCAATCAAATTCAAATAAACTTTAAAATTTAATCAAAATGTCTACAAAAATCAAGTGGGAATAAAAAGTTTTGTTTTTAATTTCTTATGACTGAGTATTTTCACAAACAGTTGTGTTATCAAGTGAATCACGAGCAAAACATTGCTAAGTGTTTATATTGCGCTAAAATACTAACACACTTTGTTAATTTGTCTTTGTCTTTGGAGCAGAACGCACCTTTTCAAACTGGCCAGGAGAACAAGGGACCAAGGGACTTTGGAAACAAAAAACCTTCCCGCTGACGTACTTAGTTCGAACCACCGCGCACCATACACTATAATTAAGGAAATGAAAGCCAATACACCATTTATAAATTTATAACAAAAAATTCAAAGCAATATAGATTTTATAAAAAATCTTGTAAACAATGTGTCTTCTGAGCTGGAACAATTTGAATGTTTGTTTGTTTGTAAGGACTTTAATTTTTTGTAGCGTTAAATATGGTAGACATGAATAAACAAAGAATATAAATGACACATAACAACAAACACCAGCCCTGATGGATGCAGAAACGTTGTACTTTATTTAATTAAAAATAATAATCTTCATTTATTACTGGCACATAAATAAGCTAAATCAAACTATGAAATCATTTTATTTACCGTGTGTGCTAAATGAAGACTTTATATTTAATTGGTGTAGTATCTCAAGGAGACACTGGCTACAGACTAAGACAATGTCTGTCACATCAAGGGGAACAATTAACAGACATCAGCCCGAGGATTACATACTAGCTTAACCTAGAGCAGTAATACTTCATACTGACAGTGTCAGGAATCTAACGAGGAGGTAAGATCCTTTACGAAGGCCCCTTACCGTGGTTCGTTAACAAGAGTGTGTTCGTTCAAAATGTTAACTCGTCAGTAGGGACAAAAACAACATTCTGAGATTGTAGAGGATTGTTTTACCATCAGAAATACAGCAATGTGAGGCTATATTCCTCCAAAAGGTGCCGGCAGGTGGTTCAATTATTACAGCTAGTTTGTATCCATACCCCGTTGGAAGCTGTCCGACTCTGCTACCTAGCGGCAGATCTCGGAACACCGTCCGACTGTGGTCGCCATAGCAACTAGTAACTAGACGTCATGTTGTGCGAGGGAGATAGAGTTCAGTTCAGCTTTATTTATGATCGGCCTGCTCACAGCGCAGTAATTAAGTGAACGACCTTTTTCTCTTTTTACTCCCCTTCCATCTTTTTTTTTTGCGCATTTTTTTACACACATAATATTTTTAAAGCATTAATTTTCATTTCCTCCCTTTTATCTGTGTGTGATAACCAAATAAAATAAAAGTGTGTATCGTGGCCGACACACACGCATACAATGGCCGCGTGTTAGTTCTGTTAGCTCTCACATAATCCGGTTAGTATCAATGTGGATGATTGTGTGACATAACGTTTTAAACAGCCGTTTTAATTAGAGATAATCCAGTTGTGTGTTCCATAATCTACCGCAGAGTTTAAAACAAGGTCTCTACATTGGGGGTGGGGGGAGGAATTATACTTTGTTTACCCTTCAGTTTAATAAAATAATATTCTTTAAATTTGAAATAAGTTATTTATTTACAATGAAGTATATTTGATTTGTTGGCCTACCAGTACTTAGATATTTTTAGATGAATAAAAGGAAATGACTAATATTGAATACCTGTATTCGCTTCGATGGTCGCATGGTCTAGGACAGTGTCCCAAACTATTTTGATCGTGACCCTAAATATAACATTTTCCCGGAATGGCGACCCAAAAGGTAGTTTCAACAACTGTTGATATCCTGTGACCCTCATTAGGGTCGCGGCCCAGTGTTTGGGCACCACTAGTCTGAAACCTAAGGCCGCAAAGGGTCGTCTCAAAGTGTGCCGCGGGAATTTGAGGAAAGATAAAAAAACGAAGCGAGAAAAAATTAATTACTGGAGGAATAAAAACAAATCTTTTTAATAACAATTATTATTAGAGTTAATTTAGCTATTGAACTTCTAAGCACAAACTGATGGTGGGCTTTGACAATGTAACTCCTGGTTCAGTGTGCCGTGAGTTACTCGTCCAGTGTGCCGTGAGTTGCTCGTCCAGTGTGCCGTGAGTTGCTCGTCCAGTGTGCCGTGAGTTGCTCGTCCTGTGTGCCGTGAGTTGCTCGTCCAGTGTGCCGTGAGTTGCTCGTCCAGTGTGCCGTGAGTTGCTCGTCCAGTGTGCCGTGAGTTGCTCGTCAGTGTGCCGTGAGTTACTCGTCCAGTGTGCCGTGAGTTGCTCGTCCCGTGTGCCGTGAGTTGCTCGTCCTGTGTGGAATAAAACGTAAAATATTCATAGGCCTACGATCAAATATAATATTAAGTTACGTAAATAACTTTTAAATTACTTTCTAAAGGTTATCATTCTATTATTATTAGCACCGCGTCTTACTACCCGTTCGGATTATACGCACTTGGGTGACCTGGTGGTCTAGGGGTAAGGTGTCAGACTTCTGTGCTGGCGGCCGGGGTTCAATCCTCGGTCCCGGCACAGATTTATCTGATTACCAAACCCTTCCTTCACCTCTGACAAGACGTATATTGTCACCTCCCGCGTCGCATCAGTGGAGAAGGTCGTGGTCATAGAGCTATTGGCAATGGTCCCCTAAACTTAAGGTCGACCCCAAGAGAGTGTTTATTGTTGGGCGCCACCTCGTTGGCGATAGTGAGTCTGAACATTAACGAGGAAATTCGTTCAGTCGCCAGATGAAGATATGAAGATTAACACTCCCCCTCGTAAGGTAGACCAGGACAAATAAGGGACCTCTCGGTCAGGGATAAACTGCTTGGAAGACAACGAGGCTCCCCATTAAACCCATAGGCCTTCATGGGTTTACCATGATCACATCTGCCATACCTGATAATTCCTAATATAGATGAGAGTTATCCAAACCCTGGAAAATGTGTCCTAGGGTCACTGTAATAGTTAACAAAACAAATATTGTTCAATAAGCCAGAAGGGCTTACACAAAAAATCAGGCTATATAAAAAAATTATTCCTTATCTCAATTTTAAATTCACACATTATTTTGATTAAAGTATTTCCCATTAAATGTTTGGTTAAGCCTTCGTCTTAATTTCATTAGACAATAGATTCAAGTTATAAGCATGAAAGGAATGTGTGAAGCATATAATTATTTAAATAGTGAAAATATAAGTCTAAACATTAATAGGTTAGATTATAATAAATAGTAAACTACTTTACAAATTTATCACGGAAAACAATTTATTGACTTGACACATACTTCAGGAAATATAAACATTGGGAGCTGCGAGTGGCCACTGCAAAAAAAATTAATGTGCACATCTCAACTAAACCTAACGCTACAATACAATAGGCACAACAGTCACTTTCTAAAATAGTGCCTCTAAAGTCCATATTCAAATACCATCGTCTTTGCGAGAGAAAAAAATAACCAAATATAGCACTTAGCGGTCTATACGAGTCCTGCGCGTAACCATACACTTCACGTGGAACCTCAGGGGTGTCCAGTTGGTCGGCCACTCGTGAGTGCAACCAGTGAAGTAGTACCGCTGATTGGTCCGTAGTGACCGTACCCAGTCCGAGAACCAAAGTCCCGTCACCAGACGTCGAACCCAAACGTCGAACCCTGACCCTACAAACCCCATAAATATGTAGAATTGATCCAACTAAAAATATAACCCCTCATTACAAAGCTCAAAACAATTTAACCGTACCTTCAGAAGTTATAAATACCACTAACATTCAAAGCCCCCAACATTATAGGACTCAACATTCTAAGTTACTGCTCCAAAACTGTCTGTCTGGTAACATGATTACACTAATAACAAGCTTAAGTATATAACATAAATATATTATTTACACAACTATAACCCCTCGCTGCATACAATAACATGTACATAAAATGTTCTGCCTCATTGTGTATTTATCATACCAGTAGTGCCATTAGACAAAATCATAAGTGATCAATCTAACTAGTTGAAATATATAGTACATTAGCTAAGGATTAATTAATACGAATGGGTCTACCTTACCCCGCCACAAAACTTCGTTCCCCAAATCCTCCCAACGGAGACAGAGGGTCTTCACACCCAGGCGTTCAGTTCCAACACACGTACACACCCGAGTCCGTACCGCGGACAACTGACTCAAACTCTTCTCATATAACTCAACCACAGTTCATCGCTCAAGTTCGCTTGTAAGCCACGGATAGTTCATAGCGCTGTCGGATGTACTGTAGCGCCACGTGGCGTAAGTAGGCACTAGGACGTGTCCGATTACTGTGGGCATGCTTCCACAATAAACAACTAATTTAGTTAGCGGGCCAGGCTAATTATCGGAGGAGAGATCCATGGGACGGGAAACGTTACAATATTAATCACAACTTGTGAATGTGGGGAATGCCAGGTCTCCACCGTGGTTCGGATTCCACATAATAAAATAATAATAATAATAATAATAATAATATATACGCACTTACGCTAATGTGTAATGGTAGGGTGATTGTGAGATGAAATGGAGGAGCTACAGTTTAACGTGGGATCCGAACCACGGTGGAGGCCTGGCATTCCCAACATTCACAAGATGTCTTGTCAGAGGTGAAGGAAGGGTTTGGAATCAGATAAATCTTTGCCGGGACCGAGGATTGAACCCCGGCGCCAGCACAGAAGTCCGACACCTTACCCCTAGACCGCCAGGTGACCATTATTAACATGCTATTAAAATAAGTTTTGTCGTTTTAGTTTTCTCCACTAGGCTGCATGACGGACCTACTTTCACCGTGATGAGACCGATTCTGGTAGAAGAAGTAGATGAAGGAATTCAAAATGTTAGTTTTTAGATATGGTATGGGAAATAATACTCACAAAAAATTGCCCTTTGAATAACTGTCTCGAATGTAATGTTTCTAACCGTCAACCATATTGCGGGAAGAGATAGATAGGTCAGTCGAGTTTGTGGAACCTTTGAATCGATCTTGAGATCTCGATGTAGAATTTAGATGGATCGATCCTTGCTAGTCATCCCAAGTGGAACACCTATAAAGAGGGGGTATGGAAACGAAAGGGGTGCCGGAGGGGATTATTTCCTCTCCAAATGACCCCCTAGCAATGTGCAGCCGCCGTGTAAATCAAACAGAGAGAGAGACTGTGATGAACCAGGATAAGAGAGTCTTCAGGAACTGGAGAAACGAGGAGGAAGAAAGAGATCTCTAACATGAGCCTGTAGTGTTACAATATCTTCCCTAAAGCGTCAGAGACACTGGTAAATATGTTGTCACACGTTTTAACCGCTCTCCCACTTTCCAACGGAGGGGGGAGCTCACAGGCTATGGATGGAGCAAAGTAAGAAGTTGCTCTTCTATTGAAAGTTTGGAACTAAACAGTTCTCGTGGAGTCGTGTTGCCTCCACCCCTCTCTCTTGCTGTTCTCTTCCGTTGCCATGGCAACACATGGCTGACTATCTCTGTGGCTTGTAGTAAGTACACGCGTCGTCTACATGCCTACGTCTTAACCACGCTGTGTCTTGTTACACTTAGTCTTATTCTACATGCTCTACACATGTCTTGTACCACGGTCTTTACACTGTAGCTCTACACATGTCTTGTACACTGTCTACATGCTCTACACATGTCTTGTACACGGTCTACATGCTCTACAGTTATTATGTTCTGTCTGGAATAACGACAAGTCACAGATCCAGGGTGCAAGGGACACAAACATAACATTGTTATGTTAAATCAGTCCAAGAACACCAGAATTCTCGATTGAGTGTCGGGGTCGTAGTGAGTGTCGGTAGTGTGAAGTGTCGTAGTGAGTGTCGGTTAGTGAGTGTCGTAGGAGTGTCGTAGTGAGTGTCAATGATATTCCTTAGAGCCACCATAAAGACGAGCGTTGTAATGTAATTAAGGAGGTTGACAACAGGTGACAACAGTTGACCACGAAGAGCAGTTCCTGTCCATCATCACATCAGTATAAAGGGCTGGAGTAGTTTCCACACTCTCTGGGGTGTGATGTACTGTACTACTCTCTGGTGTGATGTACTGTAGCTACTCTCTGGTGTGATGTACTGTAGTACTCTGATGTGTACTACTCTTGGTGTGATGTACTGTAGCTACTCTCTGGGGTGTGATATACTGTAGCTACTCTCTGGGGTGATGTACTGTAGCTACTCTCTGGTGTGATGTACTGTAGCTACTCTCTGGTGTGATGTACTGTAGCTACTCTCTGGTGTGGTGTACTGTAGCTACTCTGGTGTGAATGTACTGTTACCTCGTTGTATTCGACCTACTCTCTGGTGTGATGTACTGTAGCTACTCTCTGGTGTGATGTACTGTAGCTACTCTCTGGGGGGATGTACTGTACCTACTCTCTGGGGGGATGTACTGTAGCTACTCTCTGGTGTGATGTACTGTAGCTACTCTCTGGTGTGATGTACTGTAGCTAGTCTCTGGTGTGATGTACTGTAGCTACTCTCTGGTGTGATGTACTGTAGCTACTCTCTGGTGTGATGTACTGTAGCTACTCTCTGGGGGGATGTACTGTACCTACTCTCTGGTGTGATGTACTGTACCTACTCTCTGGTGTGATGTACTGTAGCTACTCTCTGGGGGGGATGTACTGTAGCTACTCTCTGGTGTGATGTACTGTACCTAATCTCTGGTGTGATGTACTGTAGCTACTCTCTGGGGTGATGTACTGTAGCTACCCTCTGGGGGGATGTACTGTAGCTACTCTCTGGTGTGATGTACTGTAGCTACTCTCTGGGGTGTGATATACTGTAGCTACTCTCTGGGGTGATGTACTGTACCTACTCTCTGGTGTGATGTACTGTACCTACTCTCTGGTGTGATGTACTGTAGCTACTCTCTGGTGTGATGTACTGTAGCTACTCTCTGGGGTGTGATATACTGTAGCTACTCTCTGGTGTGATGTACTGTAGCTACTCTCTGGTGTGATGTACTGTAGCTACCCTCTGGGGGATGTACTGTAGCTACTCTCTGGTGTGATGTACTGTAGCTACTCTCTGGTGTGATGTACTGTAGCTACTCTGGGGGGAATCGTCTGTTACCCCAGTCTGCGATCTGCTGTCGTCACCTGTCCTTGGGGGGGATTGATGTGGCTAGAGAGAGAGAGGACACAAGGAGTGGAGAGAGGAGAGAGGAGCAAAAAATACAAGACATGGAAATAATCTTGAGAGAAAAATGTATATTTGGAACAAAAGGAGAGAAACATTAAAGGAAGTTCTACTGAGCTTTCGAGTTGGGATTGCTGGAATCTCGACACGATCATGTCACGGACAATCTCGACACGATCATGTCACGTACAATCTCGACACGATCATGTCACGGACAATCTCGACACGATCATGTCACGGACAATCTCGACACGATCATGTCACGGACCATTGGACTGAATCTACGTGCGACTAATTGTTCTGTTTAGTGAAGAAGGCCGCCTTGCAGATGTACACATACACAGCGGGGTTAACAAGTAGTTCCTAGATCCGTTATTTCAAAACAACAAATAAAGATAACAACACATCTCATAGAACCCAATACCTTTCATTCTATGAGTTTTATAAATAAAAAATACAAATCTTGTAAAGTTTTATAATAGTTCCTTACCGAGGACGTTTCAAGAGAAATGTTTAGTTGTGAGGACAATGAAGATTGTTCTAAGGGTAGGAATCACTACGGAACAAACTGAGAGCTCACAACAATCACTGACAAGAACAAACTGAGAGCTCACAACAATCACTGACAAGAACAAACAGAGCTCACAACAATCACTGACCAGAACAAACTGAGAGCTCACAACAATCACTGACAGGAAACGAATAAAATCTGAAGACAAACTAACTCACAACAATCACTGACAAGAACAAACTGAGAGCTCACAACAATCACTGACAAGAACAAACTGAGAGCTCACAACAATCACTGACAAGAACAAACAGAGCTCACAACAATCACTGACAGGAACAAACTGAGAGCTCACAACAATCACTGACAGGAACAAACTGAGAGTACAAATCACTGACAGACAAATGGGTCACACAATGACAAGAACAAACTGAGAGCTCACAACAATCACTGACAGAACAAACTGAGAGCTCACAACAATCACTGACAGAACAAACTGAGAGCTCACAACAATCACTGCAGAAACAGAGTAAACAATACTGACGAAACGAGTCACAACATCACTGACAGGAACAACTGAGAGCTCACAACAATCACTGACAGGAACAAACTGAGAGCTCACAACAATCACTGACCAGAACAAACTGAGAGCTCACAACAATGACTGACAAGAACAAACTGAGAGCTCACAACAATCACTGACAGAACAAACTGAGAGCTCACAACAATCACTGACAGAACAAACTGAGAGCTCACAACAATCACTGACAGAACAAACTGAGAGCTCACAACAATCACTGACAGAACAAACTGAGAGCTCAAACAATCACTGCAGAAACTGAGAGTCACACAAACGACAAACAATGAGAGCTCACAACAATCACTGACGGACAACTGAGAGCTCAACAATCACTGAGAAAACTAGAGCTCACAACAATCACTGACAAGACAACTGAGAGCTCACAACAATACTGACCAGAACAAACTGAGAGCTCACAACAATCACTGACAGGAACAAACTGAGAGCTCACAACAATCACTGACAGGAACAAACAGAGAGCTCAAAACAATCATTGACAGGAACAAACTAGAGCTCACAACAATACTGACAGGAACAAACTGAGAGCTCACAATCACTGACAGGAACAAACAGAGAGCTCAAAACAATCATTGACAGGAACAAACTGAGAGCTCACAACAATCACTGACCAGAACAACTGAGAGCTCACAAAAATCACTGACAGAATGAACTGAGAGCTCACAACAATCACTGACAGGAACAAACAGAGGTCACAACAATCATGACAGGAACAAACAGAGCTCAACAACAATCATGACAGGAACAAACTAAGAGCTCACAACAATCACTGACCAGAACGAACTGAGAGCTCACAACAATGACTGACAAGAACAAACTGAGAGCTCACAACAATCACTGACAGAACAAACTGAGAGCTCACAACAATCACTGACAGGAACAAACGAGGTCACAACAATCATGACAGAAAAACTGAGAGCTACCAATCACTGACAGAAAATGAGAGTCACATCAATCATGACAGAACAAACTGAGAGCTCACAACAATCACTGACAGGAACAACTGAGAGCTACAACAATCATGACCCGAACGAACTGAGAGTCACAACAATGACTGACAAGAACAAACTAGAGCTCACAACAATCACTGACAGGAACAAACAGAGGTCACAACAATCACTGACAGGAACAAACTGAGAGCTCACAACAATCACTGACAGGAACAAACAGAGGTCACAGCATCATGACAGGAACAAACTGAGAGCTCACAACATCACTGACAGGAAAAAAGAGCTCAAAACAATCATTGACAGGAACAAACTAAGAGCTCACAACAATCACAGACAGGAACAAACTGAGAGGTGAACAATTTGCTTTAAAAAGTTAATATAAGGCGTGTTTATTGAGATGAACAAAATGATGTGTCTGTTGTGATGAACAAGATGATATGCCTGTTGTGATGAACAAGAAGATATGCCTGTTGTGATGAACAAGATGATGTGTCTGTTGTGATGAACAAGTTTATGTAATTGTTTGTATGAACAAGTTTATGTAATTGTTTTGATGAACAAAATGATCTGTCTGTTGTGATAAACAAGATGTTGTATTTGTTGTGATGAACAAGATGATGTATTTGTTGTGATGAACAAGATGATGTATTTGTTGTGATGAACAAGATGATGTATTTGTTGTGATGAACAAAATGATGTGTCTGTTGTAATGAACAAGATGATATGTATGTTGTGATGAACAAGATGATATGTATGTTGTAATGAACAAGATGATATGTCTGTTGTGATGAACAAGATGATGTGTCTGTTGTGATTAACAAGATGATGTGTCTGTTGTAATGAACAAGATGATATGTATGTTGTGATGAACAAGATGATGTGTATGTTGTGATAAACAAGATGATGTGTCTGTTGTGATGAACAAGATGACGTGTCTGTTGAGATAAACAAGATGTGTCTGTTGTAATGAACACGATGATATGTATGTTGTGATGAACAAGATGATGTGTCTGTTGTGATGAACAAGATGATGTGTCTGTTGTGATGAACAAGATGATGTGTCTGTTGTAATGAACAAGATGATATGTATGTTGTGATGAACAAGATGATGTGTGTGTTGTAATGAACAAGATGATATGTATGTTGTGATGAACAAGATGATTGTCTGTTGTGATGAACAAGATGATGTATCTGTTGTGATAAACAAGATTATATGTCTGTTGTGATGAACAAGATGATGTGTCTGTTGAGATAAACAAGATGATGTGTCTGTTGAGATAAACAAGATGATGTGTCTGTTGTAATAAACAAGATGATATGTCTGTTGTGATGAACAAGATGATGTGTCTGTTGAGATAAACAAGATGATATGCCTGTTGAGATAAACAAGATGATGTGTCTGTTGTAATAAACAAGATGATATGTCTGTTGTGATGAACAAGATGATGTGTCTGTTGAGATAAACAAGATGATATGCCTGTTGAGATAAACAAGATGATGTGTGTGTTGTGATGAACAAAATGATGTGTCTGTTGAGATAAACAAGATGATATGCCTGTTGAGATAAACAAGATGATGTGTCTGTTGTAATAAACAAGATGATATGCCTGTTGAGATAAACAAGATGATGTGTCTGTTGTAATAAACAAGATGATATGTCTGTTGTGATGAACAAGATGATGTGTCTGTTGAGATAAACAAGATGATATGCCTGTTGAGATAAACAAGATGATATGCCTGTTGAGATAAACAAGATGATGTGTGTGTTGTGATGAACAAAATGATGTGTCTGTTGAGATAAACAAGATGATATGCCTGTTGAGATAAACAAGATGATGTGTCTGTTGTAATAAACAAGATGATATGTCTGTTGTGATGAACAAGATGATATGCCTGTTGAGATAAACAAGATGATGTGTCTGTTGAGATAAACAAGATGATATGCCTGTTGAGATAAACAAGATGATATGCCTGTTGAGATAAACAAGATGATGTGTCTGTTGTAATAAACAAGATGATATGTCTGTTGTGATGAACAAGATGATATGCCTGTTGAGATAAACAAGATGATGTGTCTGTTGAGATAAACAAGATGATATGCCTGTTGAGATAAACAAGATGATATGCCTGTTGAGATAAACAAGATGATGTGTCTGTTGTAATAAACAAGATGATATGTCTGTTGTGATGAACAAGATGATGTGTCTGTTGAGATAAACAAGATGATATGCCTGTTGAGATAAACAAGATGATGTGTCTGTTGTGATGAACAAGATGATGTGTCTGTTGAGATAAACAAGATGATATGCCTGTTGAGATAAACAAGATGATGTGTGTGTTGTGATGAACAAAATGATGTGTCTGTTGAGATAAACAAGATGATATGCCTGTTGAGATAAACAAGATGATGTGTCTGTTGTGATGAACAAGATGATGTGTCTGTTGAGATAAACAAGATGATATGCCTGTTGAGATAAACAAGATGATGTGTCTGTTGAGATAAAAAGATGATATGCCTGTTGAGATAAACAAGATGATGTGTGTGTTTGTGATGAACAAAATGATGTGTCTGTTGAGATAAACAAGATGATGTGTCTGTTGTAATGAACAAGATGATATGTAACTTCTGTGGATGCCCCCTCATGACAGCCCTCGGGCAATATTTGTGACGTGTTGTTATTGTGAGGATTTTGTAAACATCGTGAACATATAGTCCGTATTTGTGTATGAAGGGTGATATCTGAGTATGAAAAAACTATAGACCATTTTCTGTACGAAGGGATAGTACGTGTTCCCCCGAATCGATTTTCAATAATGGATAATTGGTGATTTATAATCGATTTTTGAGAATTGGTGATGGATGATCGAGAGGGTTTAAAACACGGATATTACAAAAATATATATTTATTCGACGTAACT
This sequence comes from Timema cristinae, assembly GCA_039000515.1. NCBI lineage: Eukaryota > Metazoa > Arthropoda > Insecta > Phasmatodea > Timematidae > Timema > Timema cristinae. The sequence continues at coordinate 72,711,529 of JBCFYV010000935.1, read as the reverse complement.
AAAAACCGGTCTATAGACCTCCAGACGCCTTGGATATGTTAATTTGACCTTGAACAAGTTTGTAAACATCGTGAACATATAGACCATTTTCTTTCCCCGCGGGGGTAACCCCCGGTTCAAGCTCTGTTCCCTGGTGGTAGCGTCTAATAAAACACGGATATTATAAAATATATATTTATTCGACGTACCAAAAAAAAAACCGTTCATATTTTCAAAAAGTTCCTTCATATGAAAACCGTTCTATAGACCTCCAGACGCCTTGGATATGTTGATTGCCTCCCAACAGCCTTGACGAGGACTTCGTGAGGGTGCCTTAGACCACGCGACCATCAGCCAAATTGAACAACGCAGAGAGTGAGGCACGAACCCTATAACTTGCGGGGGGGCACGTCCTTCCGAGTGCAATGGTTTTGCAGATGTTCCCGCATTTGCGAAGTGGGGTTCGAACATCGCTTGGGTGAACCGGGGTGTTTTTTTCTAGGCCTTCTGGTGGTAGCGTCTAATAAAACACAGATATTATAAAATATATATTTATTCGACGTAACTAAAAAAAAAATCCGTTCATATCTAAAACGGTCTATATATTTAAAAAGTTCCTTCATATCAAAACCGGTCTATAGCCCCTCAGAGAGCATTGCAAAAGCCTTTCCAGACAAGGAGAAACTCAAAACCTTGACTCTAGCTGTCACAAACAACCGGGAGGGAGGGGATATATAAGGGGGACATCATTTGATCGTCTATTTAAAACCGGGATCAAGATGGACAAGTTAAAGCAGCTGGTAAATATTGTTGACGCCGTGCCGACCGTAAAATTGAGCGATCTAATTGTCGATCAAAAGTACTCGGTGGATAAATTAAAAGTGGTCGATACAAAGTTCGGGAGACGCGTAATAGCCTATCTGAATGGTGAGGTTTGTGTATTTCTACCCTGTCGTTTCGGTACTCTAACAGATGAAGACGTGTGCGAGCTGAATAACGAGACTCTGGTATTCACCTGTGCCGGAGTAAAACCAGGTGCACCCACCGTTGTGAACTTTGAACGCGTTTAAGAGTCAAGCAATACACGGCCAAAACCATCCAGTACGCTCACCATGCTTAGAATCGGCTATATTAATATAATGTTTGTGGGTCATACAATTGAGGGTCGTGCCTATATGACGGCAGAAAATATTCACAGTGTGGCTGTGAGCGATAGACATGTAATTTACAAAGTAGTAAATTACGACAGAGGTGTACCACATGATCGAGGCTACATAGAGTTTTGCGACTCTACCTGTCACACGATAAGAGCGACCGAAGTACTACCTTACGAAAGAATCGAAGAGTCTTACCTGTGCGATACTACATGCGCTGTATACAATTTCCGCAAAGGGGACATTGTGGCCGTGTTGCCCAGGCTGCTACAACCCTTCCATGCTCCATACCACCCGCCACCACCCTTCACGACGCCTCAACCAGCGACCTCACCCCCGGCATACCCGCCACAGCAAGAGTCGTCTGTCTACAGGACGCCGGAGTCAGAGTCGTCTCTCTACCAGACAGCAGAGTCAGCAGAATATTCACAGAGTCAGCCGCGTGCCCACCACCAACGGAGGAGGAGGCAAAGTCCAAAGAACCCGTAAATCTCGAGGATTTAACAATCCACAAAACTTATTCAAACGTTTCAATTATAGGTGAAACGCCCAATGACTACATACTCGGTCTGGGCAGTTTCGGTAACGTCTTCCTTCCAAAGTCTGTCTATTATTTGAATTTTAAGCGATTTAAATCTAAACCACGCTGTATGATATAGCTCGGAGGACAAAGTGTTATGTTTAAAAGTGAATTTAAAAACTAGACGCGTTCGTTGTTGTTGTTGCATTCTATGAATGTTTTAAATTAATTAATTAATTAATTAATTGGTGATTGTCAATAAAATAAAATAAAAACTAGTAAGAAAATATTATTATTTTGCCTCCTGTTCGGACACCTCCCTGCGTTAGAGAGCATCAGAACTGCGCTACCATTATTTAGCGCACACCGGAGGAACTCTTTAACATTATCAATAATACAGTTTCTTTATTTATTTAATGGGAGCTCCTCAAGCAGGTACACTAATGAATAAATAAATATTTCATGGTGTGAACAAAATTTCTAAATTTTCTATTTGTGTAAATATATCTTCATGGTTGTAAATAAATATCCATGTATACTTTTATTTGTGTGAATAAATAGAAAGCATTTATTTTCTCTTGTATATGACATTTTATAATAACAAATTATTAAATGTTAGGAAATCTAGTTTTCAACATACAATTCGATAGTAGAACAATAATTATTTATTTATTGACTGTTACAATGATCTAGGTTTAAAGCCTGTCTGTGACAATACCAAATCAACTTGAGAGGTTAAATTTCTTTTTGTGTTATTAGACATTTAATAACTTTAATTAAAATGATTAAACTAAACTAGATGTTTGGGTAAATTTAGTGTGGTTTTTCATGCTTAAGAAGAAAGGGTTGTATTAATTACAGTTCCTTTCTTACTAAACCTAAAAATAAATAAATACAATTATATCTATATATTTTTATAATTCTTCACTCTCAGATTTTTTGCCTACTTTCTGGGTAGCTCCAATGCAATCACCACCAATTTAAAATCTACAGTTAATCGGAAATGGATAATTATATAACTACTAAACAATAAAAATAACAAATAGCTAGATTCTAAAATATGTAACAGTGTCTTTATGAATCCGATGATTTCAGTCTTGAAAGACTAGGAGGTCTAAACTTTAAATAGTCTGAAGGTTGAAATCCTTCCAATCAAAAAACCTCTAACCAACTCCAAACTCAATAACCAAAATAAATACAACAAAAGTGGAATCTATAAACTAACTTATGAATGTAATGCTACATACATACGAAATAGTGGAGGGGCACTTTCTATGCGTTATGCTGAGCACTTAAGTGACTTTAAATAGAATAGAATAAAATATAAATTGTCTGAATACCTGAAAACCTCAGCTCATCAACCAACACCCATTAACAAATGCATGACACTTTTTCAACCTTCCACCAAAGGTCCAAAAATGAGTATCGCTGAAAACCTCCATATTTATAATGCTACTCTTCATCACAATATTATTTTTAACGAACAAACAAGTTTCAAGAACCAATCCCTTATCAATATAATCAAGAACCTCCCACAATATGCGAAAATCAAAAACTCAAATAAGTCCCATCCTAAAAACCCGGCCCTCCTACCATCGTAGTTTAGACCTGTTTGGGTCAGTTCAAAGAAGATAAGAGCCTACATTTATTCTCCCTTTGTACTATATTTTCATTCTAAACAAAAACAATTTATTTTATTTTCATTTTTCTTCTATATATATTCAACAGCAAACAAACAAACGACTGACACACTAGCGACATCTCACATATTAACTCTTATCTTTCCCAAAAATGTCTACGTTGGTCACTTGGTCTTTTCTAGAACACCAATCACAAAGGTTATAAAATTAACAATTAACTGCACATAAATCTATTGCACTGTGTTAACACCAGGAATAATATCTTAGTTCCAAACTGAAGGAGAGCTTGCTAGTTTGGGTGTTTTTTCATAATATTCAACTTTTTATATTTATAATTTTCGTCCTCTTATTTTATTTTTACAAATCGATTACCTTTTTTAACACCAGTTTTTTGCTAATGTCTCTGTGTATCCTCAAATTGCTAGTTTGATTTCATCAGAATCTGTTTAGTTTGTTACTTTATCATAACTTAATAATTACTATTATTGTATTGGTTTGTCTCAGACCTGATGATGGCGTAATCGCCAAAACATCTCGTCCCCCAGCCAAGAGTAGCAACCAATTATACAAGGAGATGAATCAAAACCACACAGATAAGGAAATACACATTATTCATCCATTTTAATGGGCGAATATTTAATATTTGAATTTAACCTATCTTGTTGTAATTTGCTATGTGCCAATATTAATGGATTAATATTTAATATTTGAATTCAAATTATCATGTTGTCATTTACTATGCGTCATTTCTAATGGGCGACTTCTTAAGATAACGTTTAAGTAATCTGATGAATATTTAACCTCAGACTCTTTAGCTTTGACTTCAATTCATAGTTGTTTATGAATTTCATCTATTTCCTTTATACATCACAACAACAACAACAATGTAAATGTTGAATGGAACTGTTAAACATCTAATTGAGCGATAGCAAATAAATATCGACTAACCATGACTTATACTAATTTTTATTATATATATCCCGCCATACCCGAGGTATTACGTCTAATATATATCTATTGTTTATTGTGAATGGTAGGCAGGTTGCAGTCTCTAACTTTTCCAGAGGTAGACGACCCCTTTTAATAGCTCAGCAACAGGTGTGAGAGTTGCGAGCTTCAGTATTTGAATGTTTTGAGTATAACATCCAAAGCCTTGAACTCCATAGCACTCGCTTCTATTGTTGTTGTCCCCCCCCTTCTTTGTATTTTTTGAGCATCCTCCCCTTGAGGATGCTACATTATGTTGTACAACTTATCTAGTTAGTGTGTGATAAAAAGATAATATAAATGTTACAAGATAAGTCACTAACCAGTCTGATTATCACGTGATCTAACCCCTCCACTAGTCTGCTAGTCTGACGAACACGTGATCTAACCCCCCCACTAGTCTGCTAGTCTGACGAACACGTGATATAACCCCCCCCCACTAGTCTGCTAGTCTGACGAACACGTGATCTAACCCCTCCACTAGTCTGCTAGTCTGACGAACACGTGATCTAACCCCCCCACTAGTCTGCTAGTCTGACGAACACGTGATATAACCCCCCCCACTAGTCTGACGAACACGTGATCTAACCCCTCCACTAGTCTGCTAGTCTGACGAACACGTGATCTAACCCCTCCACTAGTCTGCTAGTCTGACGAACACGTGATCTAACACCCCCCACTAGTCTGCTAGTCTGACGATCACGTGACCCAGCAGGCCCGATCACACAAAGGACAGTAATCCACACATCTGTATGTAAGGCACAGAGAACAATCTCTATAAAACACAAAGCACCCCTTGCCATTTACAACAGCAGATAATGACAAAATCGATGTCGGGGACCTTGCGAGGGGTGGCCGGTGGTATTGTGTGGTATAGTGGCAGGCAGGGGAGACACTCCCCCCAGACCTGGGCCAACTCACCACCTTGCCACAACAGTAGGTTATACTGTAATCACCGGAGTGAGGCCGCATGTTGGCAACACTGGAGACAAGGATGAAGGTCTATTACATTGACAAGTTGGAGATCTGGTCTAGTGTCGGAACTAACACTAGGGTAGAGAGAGGATTGGGGAGGTACTCGCCCAGAGAGAGGTTGAGAAACACCAACGGGAGAATAAAATCATCCCCCAACGCACTCGTGTGGGCAGCCCGAGCGCTTGCGTCATCAGCACACAGCTGAGTGACGTCACTGGGTAAGGAGCAGATGGTGAGATGTGGGTGCTCTAGGGCTGGGAGGGTGGGGGACATTGACCACATGGGTGCCCACCGAGCTACCAACACTTATTTGTAAAAACTCTTCATAGACAGGAACATAGAATTTAAAGAAAGTGTACCAGCATTTTCGTGGAGGGAAAGTGAGAAAATATTTATAAAAATTCACCTTGATTTGAATCCATACTTCCTTGTACAATGAGCCAGACAAGACGAGACAGAACTGTTCTGTATCGAGTAGCCCGCGTGGTTAGCAAGTGTTCAATTATGGAGGAGAGGTAATGTGTCAACTTTCCTTCTCTGATCTGCGAGGGTGATTTGGGACTGGCCACTCTATAAACACTGGACAGAGACTGACCACTATAAACACACGACCAAGGACTGGTCACTCTATAAACACACGACCAGGGACTGGCTACTATAAACACAGGGTCAGGGACTGACCACTATAAACACACGACCAGGGACTGGCCACTCTATAAACACACGACCAGGGACTGGCCACTCTATAAACACACGACCAGGGACTGGCCACTCTATAAACACACGACCAGGGACTGACCACTCTATACACACTGGACAGAGACTGACCACTATAAACACACGACCAGAGACTGACCACTATAAACACACGACCAAGGACTGGTCACTCTATAAACACACGACCAGGGACTGGCCACTCTATAAACACAGGGTCAGGGACTGGCCACTCTATAAACACTGGACAGAGACTGACCACTATAAACACACGACCAGTGACTGGCCACTCTATAAACACACGACCAGGGACTGGCCACTCTATAAACACTGGACAGAGACTGACCACTATAAACACACGACCAAGGACTGGTCACTCTATAAACACACGACCAGGGACTGGCCACTCTATAAACACACGACCAGGGACTGGCCACTCTATAAACACAGGGTCAGGGACTGGCCACTCTATAAACACTGGACAGAGACTGACCACTATAAACACACGACCAGAGACTGACCACTATAAACACACGACCAGGGACTGGCCACTCTATAAACACTGGACAGAGACTGACCACTATAAACACACGACCAGGGACTGGCCACTCTATAAACACTGGACAAAGACTGACCACTATAAACACACGACCAGGGACTGGCCACTATAAACACAGGGTCAGGGACTGACCACTATAAACACACGACCAGGGACTGGCCACTCTATAAACACTGGACAGAGACTGACCACTATAAACACACGACCAGGGACTGGCCACTCTATAAACACTGGACAGAGACTGACCACTATAAACACATGACCAGGGACTGACCACTCTATAAACACAGGGGCAGGGACTGACCACTCTATAAACACTGGACAGAGACTGACCACTATAAACACACGACCAGGGACTGGCCACTATAAACACACGACCAGGGACTGGCCACTCTATAAACACTGAACAGAGACTGGTCTGTCCAGCTTCTGGCCACAGCCCAACTCGTGTACATTCCCTTGAAAGGCTACCTTCTTCATCCTTGCCCCCTAGCTTAGTTAAAATGCATCCAGCCCTTACCGAGTATTACACATCAACAGAATGAAGTGAGTTTGGACTAATAGGCTTCACTCGGGCGTCGAGCTGTGATTGGAGGGTTCAGCGGGGGATTACACTATGTGAGGAGTGGGGATACTAGGACAGTCTGGGGATCGTCGAACTGGAATATAAAAACAGCTCCATGTTACATTTGTAAATTTTAAAAGTTGAAATTATGACTATTCAAATAATCCTGTTCTGACGGATTAAACCATGTACAGTCGGCTCCCCTAGCAATAGTTTATAATCAAACTAAAGAGTAAAGTGTTCCACTGTCGTTTAGGGTCCAGGGACTGTACGCGAATCTGACTAAGAGGGGTGTGAGGGTTAATATCAATATGTGGGGGTGGCAAGGGTTGGAGGTGAGCGCTTCCATGACGTCACGAGTCGAGCTCCCCTGCCCCACATACATGTGCGATAAGAGGAAGAGAGCATGTTTGTATCATGCGTGCTTGGATAAGTGGCGCTTTCTCTACTCCACTGACGCATATCGTCTTAATGTACCCGCATTTGCATTAAGTTAGATCGGAAAACCATCATGTTCAATGCACCAACCGGGATTCTAGATCTGACCACCACGTCACAGGATAAGATCAGGTTGACGTCTTAGTCCACACGTCCATCGATGCAGCTTATTACTCTGGTAATAAATACCATTCTGTGTTATTTCAACATTCGCCTTGTCCTCCATGTTTGATTTGTTCCCTTGTCCTCCATGTTTGCTTTGTTCCCTTGTCCTCCGTGTTTGCTTTGATCCGTTGTCCTCCATGTTTGCTTTGTTCTCTTGTTCTCCATGTTTGATTTGTTCCCTTGTCCTCCGTGTTTGCTTTGATCCCTTGTCCTCCGTGTTTGCTTTGATCCGTTGTCCTCCATGTTTGCTTTGTTCTCTTGTTCTCCATGTTTGCTTTGTTCCCTTATTCTCCATGTTTGCTTTGTTCCCTTGTCCTCCATGTTTGATTTGTTCCCTTGTCCTCCATGTTTGCTTTGTTCCCTTATTCTCCATGTTTAATTTGTTCCCTTGTCCTCCATGTTTGATTTGTCCCCTTGTCCTCCATGTTTGCTTTGTTCCCTTGTCCTCCGTGTTTGCTTTGATCCCTTGTCCTCCGTGTTTGCTTTGATCCGTTGTCCTCCATGTTTGCTTTGTTCTCTTGTTCACCATGTTTGCTTTGTTCCCTTATTCTCCATGTTTGCTTTGTTCCCTTGTTCTGCATGTTTGATTTGTTCCCTTGTCCTCCATGTTTGCTTTGTTCCCTTATTCTCCATGTTTAATTTGTTCCCTTGTCTTCCATGTTTGCTTTGTTCCCTTGTCCTCCATGTTTGCTTTGTTCCCTTGTCCTCCGTGTTTGCTTTGATCCCTTGTCCTCCGTGTTTGCTTTGATCCGTTGTCCTCCATGTTTGCTTTGTTCTCCATGTTTGCTTTGTTCCCTTGTTCTGCATGTTTGATTTGTTCCCTTGTTCTGCATGTTTGCTTTGTTCCCTTATTCTCCATGTTTAATTTGTTCCCTTGTCCTCCATGTTTGCTTTGTTCCCTTGTCCTCCATGTTTGCTTTGTTCCCTTGTCCTCCGTGTTTGCTTTGATCCCTTGTCCTCCGTGTTTGCTTTGATCCGTTGTCCTCCATGTTTGCTTTGTTCTCTTGTTCTCCATGTTTGATTTGTTCTCCATGTTTGCTTTGTTCCCTTGTTCTCCATGTTTGATTTGTTCTCCATGTTTGCTTTGTTCCCTTGTTCTCCATGTTTGCTTTGTTCCCTTGTTCTCCTTGTTTCATTTGTTCCTTTGTCCTCCATGTTTGATTTTTTCCCTTGTCCTTCATGTTTCATTTGTTCCCTTGTCCTCCATTTTTGATTTGTTCTCTTGTTCTCCATGTTTACTTTGTTCCCTTGTTCTCCATGTTTGCTTTGTTCCCTTGTTCTCCATGTTTGCTTTGTTCCCTTGTTCTCCATGTTTGCTTTGTTCCCTTGTTCTGCATGTTTGATTTGTTCCCTTGTCCTCCATGTTTGATTTGTTCCCTTGTTCTCCATGTTTGCTTTGTTCCCTTGTTCTGCATGTTTGATTTGTTCCCTTGTTCTGCATGTTTCATTTGTTCCCTTGTTCTCCATGTTTGATTTGTTCCCTTGTTCTGCATGTTTCATTTGTTCCCTTGTCCTCCATGTTTGCTCTGTTCCCTTGTTTTCCATGTTTGCTTTGTTCCCTTGTTCTCCATGTTTGCTTTGTTCCCTTGTCCTCCATGTTTGCTTTGTTCCCTTGTTCTCCATGTTTGCTTTGTTCCCTTGTTCTCCATGTTTGCTCTTGTTCCCTTGTCCTCCATGTTTGCTTTGTTCCCTTGTTAACCGTTGTAATTATATAAATTTCCCCTTTCTTAATATTTCAAATCAAAAATTCCCACCCTAAATATATTTCAAGTTAATGAACAATTTTTTAATATTAAACTCACTGAATCTATATGTGTTATGAAATCTTCTCTCCTGGTTTAACAAACCTGGCTTGGTCTGTAACCCACTGTAGCTCACTTGGTCTGTAACCCGCTGTAGCTCACTTGTACTGTAACCCACTGTAGCTCACTTGTTCTGTAACCCGCTGTAGCTCACTTGGTCTGTAACCCACTGTAGCTCACTTGGTCTGTAACCGCTGTAGCTCACTTGGTCTGTAACCCGCTGTAGCTCACTTGGTCTGTAACCCGCTGTAGCTCACTTGTTCTGTAACCCGCTGTAGCTCACTTGTACTGTAACCCGCTGTAGCTCACTTGGTCTGTAACCCGCTGTAGCTCACTTGTTCTGTAACCCGCTGTAGCTCACTTGGTCTGTAACCCGCTGTAGCTCACTTGGTCTGTAACCCGCTGTAGCTCACTTGTACTGTAACCCGCTGTAGCTCACTTGGTCTGTAACCCGCTGTAGCTCACTTGGTCTGTAACCCGCTGTAGCTCACTTGGTCTGTAACCCGCTGTAGCTCACTTGTTCTGTAACCCGCTGTAGCTCACTTGGTCTGTAACCCGCTGTAGCTCACTTGGTCTGTAACCCACTGTAGCTCACTTGTACTGTAACCCACTGTAGCTCACTTGGTCTGTAACCCGCTGTAGCTCACTTGTACTGTAACCCGCTGTAGCTCACTTGGTCTGTAACCCGCTGTAGCTCACTTGTACTGTAAACCGCTGTAGCTCACTTGTACTGTAACCCACTGTAGCTCACTTGGTCTGTAACCGCTGTAGCTCACTTGTTCTGTAACCGCTTAGCTCACTTGTTCTGTAACCCGCTGTAGCTCACTTGGTCTGTAACCCGCTGTAGCTCACTTGGTCTGTAACCCGCTGTAGCTCACTTGGTCTGTAACCCGCTGTAGCTCACTTGGTCTGTAACCCACTGTAGCTCACTTGTCTGTAACCCGCTGTAGCTCACTTGTACTGTAACCGCTGTAGCTCACTTGTCTGTAACCGCTGTAGCTCACTTGTCTGTAACCGCTGTAGCTCACTTGGTCTGTAACCCGCTGTAGCTCACTTGGTCTGTAACCCGCTGTAGCTCACTTGGTCTGTAACCCGCTGTAGCTCACTTGGTCTGTAACCCGCTGTAGCTCACTTGGTCTGTAACCGCTGTAGCTCACTTGGTCTGTAACCCCCTGTAGCTCACTTGTCTGTAACCCGCTGTAGCTCACTTGTCTGTAACCCTGTAGCTCACTTGGTCTGTAACCCGCTGTAGCTCACTTGGTCTGTAACCCGCTGTAGCTCACTTGGTCTGTAACCCGCTGTAGCTCACTTGTACTGTAACCGCTGTAGCTCACTTGGTCTGTAACCCTGTAGCCACTTGACTTAACCCTGTAACCCGCTGTATCACTGTTCTTACAGTGTGTCACTTGGTCTTAACTGTAGTCACTTTTATGTAAACGCTAGTACTCACTTGCGTCCCATGTCATCAAATTGTTTGTACCGTGTACTAATTGACTTGTGTACTCACTTTCTGTAACGCTGTAGCAATTGGTCTGTACCGCTGTAGTACTTGTCTGTAACCGCTGTATTATTGTACTGTAACGCTGTAGCTACTTGTTGTAACCTGTAGCTCATTGTCTGTAACCACTGTACTCATTGGTCTGTACCCATTAGCTCACTTGTCTTAACCCTGTAGTCACTTGTCTGTAACCCGTGTCAGCTCATTGGTACTATTAGTAACATGTACTGTAGCACTTGATTACCTGTAGCTCATTTAATTAAAGTTTACTTTCAATGGTTATTGTATAATTATGTCTTCTTCATGTAAAGTTTCTCATGGTTTGGTCTCATATTTCGTAAAAACTTTATTTGTTAGTAATAATAATTGATTTAACCTTCTGATTATAATGATTTAGTCTAACCCAGAACACTTCTTCCACTATAATAATTTTTTTAAGAGCTTTAGTAGCTCAGTACTAAACTATTGTACTCATGAATATAACCCGAGTCATTGTATAAACCCTTACTCACTTGCTACTTAAAACGTGTAGCTCATTGCATGTAACTCTGTAGCCCACTTGAATCATAACCGTGTACTAACAGCTTCAATCAAGTTAATTACAAATGGATAATTAGGATCATAAATTATGTGTTTATATAATAAAACAATTACTTCATTAATTGTATATTTCAATCACAAATATTATTTTGTAAAATGATTTCACCTATTTGACATAAATTCTATTTGTAGTCCAAATATATTATTCCATATTTTGTGATTTATTTAACTAACCCTAACAAACTTCTCTGTAAAATAACATCATTTAATTGTTTAACATCTACAAATAGTTTGTTTGTCTCATTAAATAACACAATTATCTTAATAATTACATTATTCATGTATCTACGGGTATACAGTACATTAAACATGGAAATGAATAATAGAGCACAATAGAGTCCTAGTGTATAACAAACACAATGACTACTTGAAGTAACAGATGCACATAAGTCTAGTTGTTCAACAATGACTAATGAAGTAAAAGCTACAATAGATCCATAGGTGTATAAAACACATATTGGACTACAGAAGTAACAGAGGCCACATTAGTCATCAAGTTTTGTTAAACCAAACCAAATATACTGATAAGGTAACCAGAGACCAACAATAGTCTCTAGGTGTGAAACAAACACAAGACAACATGAAGTAACAGAGGCACAATAGAGTCCTAGGTGTGATAACAAACACAATGACTACATGAAGTAACAGAGGCACAATAGAGTCCTAGGTGTGTTAACAAACACAATGACTACATGAAGTAACAGAGCCACAATAGAGTCCTAGGTGTGATAACAAACACAATGACTACATGAAGTAACAGAGCCACAATAGAGTCCTAGGTGTGATAACAAACACAATGACTACATGAAGTAACAGAGGCACAATAGAGTCCTAGGTGTGTTAACAAACACAATGACTACATGAAGTAACAGAGCCACAATAGAGTCCTAGGTGTGATAACAAACACAATGACTACATGAAGTAACAGAGCCACAATAGAGTCCTAGGTGTGATAACAAACACAATGACTACATGAAGTAACAGAGGCACAATGGAGTCCTAGGTGTGATAACAAACACAATGACTACATGAAGTAACAGAGGCACAATAGAGTCCTAGGTGTGTTAACAAACACAATGACTACATGAAGTAACAGAGGCACAATGGAGTCCTAGGTGTGATAACAGAGGCACAATGACTACATGAAGTAACAGAGGCACAATGGAGTCCTAGGTGTGTTAACAAACACAATGACTACATGAAGTAACAGAGGCACAATGGAGTCCTATCTATCACACATACTGTTTGTCCGTTCACTTATCCAGATATTACCATTCATTTCGATAAGGTTGTTCTAGGTTAATTTAATTTAGTTAATCCTGTGAATGATCCAATATTTGAGGACTATCTTGTCTAAAAGATTCTTCTTTTCTATTTGAAGGCAGGACAGATGCTCCCTGAATTAGGGGTGAGGGACTAACAGGTCCCTCTTCTTCCTCCACATCGTTTTCAGACCTCAGAGGGAGCTTTACAACAAGTATCCGAGTTGGTTCAAAGCTTATTTGACTATGATGCAAGATCAGCTTAAATTTCTGCTATAAATGTAGTCCCCATTCCCAAGGCCGTAGTCGGGGGGAGATTTAGGGGTTCACCCCCCCCCCCCCAGATTTAATTAACAAAATATATATGGCTCTATTTATGGTTCAAACAATATCAAAATTAAGTCACAAGTACAAATTAAGGGGCTGTGTTGCCATAAAAAGCACTTCAGAGAGCTTCTAGAGGCGTTTTGAATCTTTTCTAGCCTCGGCAATTGGGGGATGTACCCACGAGCCCCTCCCAACCCCTGAAATTATTGGTTGGCTACGGCCTTGCCATTCTGTTTGCTTACCGTGCTTGGTTGCACTATGGTGTAGCTTATAAGATAGGACCATAGTGCTATCAGTCAAGGTAAGACGGCTAAGAAAGCTTATTAAAATCAGGTCTCTGGAGCTAATAATACATGTTTTGAGGGAAACCCCCTCATATATTTCTTACCGTATTTACATTAGGTGCCTAGTTCCTCTCATCACTACTACACAGCGCCAGTGTTCTGTGTTGAAACAGTCAGACTGTCTTTTGTATTTGAAAATGGTGACCAGTCATTTGTTTTTTCTGAAAATTATTCAATTTTTACCTTCCTCAACATCTCAGAGAAAAGTATTGTGATCGTCAAAAAAATCAAATTCAAAATTTTGATAAATGTTGATGTTTCATGACCCCCTGAAACAAAGAGTGGTTTTCACGATGCCATCTGTGTGTCAGTACTTTGGGCCAGAGTTGATTGGGCTCAAACTTGGTATCTGGGGCTTCTATAAGGTCTCCCGAGGGGTTTTTGGAATTAGACATCTAACCCTAAAATTAATGGTTAGTTTACTGAAGGGAAAAAAGAGGAAAAGTCGGTTTTCTACAAAATTTGTTCTAACCATTTTGATTTATTTTTTACATCTAGACTAGACAAGCAAGTTGACAAATTTTCTCATGAAAATGGCTGAGGTTACTTTACATTAGGGCAATTTTCCAATTTTCCTCATTTCACCGCAACTACTTGATATACGAAATAACTTATCATATTAAAGATCAGTATCGTTTATTTTAAATATATTTTTATAAAACTAAGTTTCTGAGCTATAAGCAAGTATGTACACTTTTTAATTCAGGTCTTTGAAAAGGAATTTGATTCTTATGTTCTTTGGTGGACAAAGATGTTTCTCTTTTCTCTAAATTTCTGTTACAGTGTTCCCAATTCCTAATGCCATAGAGTATGTAACAGTGTATATTATTTCATTGATGATCTTTGATGTAATGTTTCTACAACAATGTATAGACTGATGATTATTATTAAGTTTCACAAATCTTACGAATTTTTAGTAAATATCTAGTTTATTATAAGAGCGAGAGAAAGTTTGTGTGGAGTACCATACCATTTATTTTAGGATTAAATTAGCAAAATATTGACAGACTACAGGTATAATTTTTAATTAAAAGTAAGTTTTAGATTTTCCAACTTCCCCAGAACATGATTCAAGTCATATTAAAGAATGTTTTATAATGTTGATAGGGAGTACAAAGTTTGTAGTTATTTAGGTTAGAACCAATCAGTCACATAGTTTACAGCATGTTTACATGGAGAATGGACAGGAATCCCAGAGTTCCAGAACTCGGGTGCATATCTTAGTTAGATGTCATTTCACTTGATCAATATTTCATTTTTAATAATTGGTTGATCAGGGTGTTAAGTATTTGGCGGAAGTTCCAGCTCGTTCAGAGCTTATTTTGGCTGATAGCACCTTCCTTCGTTAACTGTGGATATCGGAGATTATAAGAGAGATGCAGGATAAAAGACAACACAGTGACATTTTTCAGGTACTTTTATTTTAGACGTTCAAAGACGTCGGTAACCACACATTTTGGTACATAACATCGCTCAACACAATTCTAGTTTAGTAGGTTTAAATATATTTATATAGTATACAAATTATAAGTTATTCAGAAACTGCCAAGCATATTCCTTTAATTATTGTTTCATATTTTAATTTTATTTTTTTATCTTTATTAAGAGTGATACAGCTCCAAATTATTTATTCTTGACAAATTAAAATGGATTACACTAACTTTTTTAAATGAATGACAAATAATATACAATATGATATAATGAATGTGTGTATAAATGATTTTAGCACTTGATAGCATTCTTGTCTCTTTGTAAGAAATGTGCGTTGTAGAACATCCTTAGCGTTTCACAAGAAGGCTACATTAACTTCCCAATTAAATTTGTATTACTTGTTTTAGTAAATAATGTGTAACTCAAGTGTTTAGTCCTAAAGCACCATAACAGTAATTTATTGTGAAACAGCTCCAAGTTGTCCTTTATTACCATTTATCTCATCTGATATAGAAACAATTCTATATTTACTGCTTACAAACAAAGTGAAAGGGTTGACCATGACCTATTTGAGATCATAATCATCTCTTTGATCAATATTATGTTCAGGAATACTCTAGAAAATTCTCACAAAAATGTTTTATGTAAATGTTAGAAATAATGTTGGCTTGTTGACTTTATAATACATTTTCAAAGTAATTAAATTAGATCAATTAATATGCTTTAAAATAAATCATGCCTTTAGGATGAAGTTTGGAATATAATATAAAGCTTTAGTAGATTCTGACAAGAAATATCTTTATAGAACAAAACAACTTTTGCCGGGCAACATTAATAATATTATATTATATTACTTTGTTTTTCTATAGGTATTGATAAAATCTATTAAAAGTGACATCTGCAGATAACATGGCTTGATTTATGAATATATCAATTTAATAACTTTTGTAACTGTAAAAAAAAGTTATGTGAATGTGACTAACTCTGAGTAAGTCTAAAGTCAACAAACTGAACTGTGTAATTCTTTTATAAGCACATTAAGCAATATAACTGTATGTATAGGTCCAGGTCAATTGTTCTCGAGTATAAAACAAAGATGATTGACAAGGTTTATGCCTGGTGAATAATTATGCATTTTAATGCACTTCACTGCAACATATCTTCCCAACATCACATTGCTCAGAGCATTAAAATTAAATAAAGATCAACAGAACTATCATGTTTAATATGTTTATGACATTGACAGTCAAGTCTAAATACATTTTAAACTTTGAAAATAAACAAAGAGAATTTATATACATTTTTAAAGCATTTTATTGTGTTTTTTTTATCCCATGGCCACAAATAATACATATAAAACAAACATACATAAAACAAGATTGCCAACCTTCCAAAGTACAATAAAAACCCAAGAGGTTTTATTTGGGGTAGGACCATGTGTTGTTGAATGTACAACACAACTATATAAATTAATAAATCAGAATGAAATGTAGAGTTTTCTGCCACAATCAAAGTTTTCATTTCCTTTACAAAAGTAATAATTATGATAAAATGAAGTTAGTCCATGTACATTTGTATATTTATAAAGCATACAAGGGGAGGATATGTTTCTCAAGAAAATATATTAACTAAAAGATATATTAAAATACTTTATGAAGTATATACAAATAAAACCATCTAATCGTGAAGCCTTTTTAGTGATGCGATGTCGTCGTATGTGATTGGCTGACAGTACAATCGTGTAAGACCACTGGTTTAAGTCCTGGGACATGATTTTACAATAACACGTTTTAAAACAATACATATTTTATTGTAGATTTAAATTATATTTTTATTTTGAAGATACTCTGTTCCCCATGAATCAAATGTAAAGTTATTTTGTTTTATGAAAAATATGGTGTAAAATTATATATTTTCTACAATCAAAACTAATCAATATAAGTTAATATGTAAAATTGTAAGTTACAAAAGGAATGTGCAGAATATAAATATTAATTTAATTCAAAACTATCAGACACTTGTCTTTTATTTATATAATATTTAATGTTATGTTGGCAATCTTTAGGCAATCTCAATTCTATACCCACCAAAAATAATAACAGTCCCTACAATATTGACAGCAACGTCAAATTTTCGTAGCTAATATTGTGTAAACTTGAAAATTATTTCCAAACTGCACTTCACTAAATGTGTTTATGGACCAAATAAATAAATACCATATAATCCTAACTTGTCAAGTTGATTGCAAACAAATTTAGAATCTATTCAAAAATAAAATAAATATTTGGCAAGAAAAACGATTGACTAAAGAAGACCAATAAATTTATCCTTGAATATACATTTGAAGAAAAGTTCATTACAAATTCTACAAAGCACATTTTTTTTTGAAAGGCAAAGAGGATCATTTGCTTAGTGGCATGTAATGAGCAAGTAAATAGTCTGTTACAGAAAATGTTGATCCCTAAATTTCATTCATTTTAAAAACTATCCGTATGTCGTGAGAAAGGCACTTGTATCCATTGAAAAGACTGAAAAGCTTCGAATCCATAAAATTCAGAATTTATTAGAATAGCTTTACATCTCTCAGTAATAATTATAATCAATAACATCTGAAAGTTGCTCCTGAAAGATAAATTTCCATTTGTGTATAATATTATGACAATTTATGTATATACTTATTAATATTTAACTAACTTAAATCCCAATTATAAAAAAGAATTTTTAAATACACTATAACAAGATGCAAAGTAACCAACAAAAACCTAAGAACACTTTTAATTTGGTATTTAATTAATTTTCATTCCAATTCAAATAATTAATTCCACTTGCATTCACTTGTTTTGTTCATGGGTCTGTGGGTATTTCATAACTTTATATTCATCAAAATATAGACATTTAATTTACAAGACCAGGTAAAGTTAGTGATGGGTAAACAACAACATCAATACAAACAGAGACCATGGTTCGATTCTAGGTTCCTTGAATTCTTGATATACATTTCCCGTGATATTCACTTTGACTGCTTATTGATACTTGAATTTGGTCGCAACAATTTAATTCAATGTGTTTCCTCCCACTCCATTTACTATTTTGTAGTTTGTATAACCTCTTTGCCTTTCCTTGTCAAGCGCACTACTACCCACATTATTGTAGTTTGTATAACCTCTTTGCCTTTCCTTGTCAAGCGCACTACTACCCACATTATTGTAGTTTGTATAACCTCTTTGCCTTTCCTTGTCAAGCGCACTACTACCCACATTATTGTAGTTTGTATAACCTCTTTGCCTTTCCTTGTCAAGCGCACTACTACCCACATTATTGTAGTTTGTATAACCTCTTTGCCTTTCCTTGTCAAGCGCACTACTACCCACATTATTGTAGTTTGTATAACCTCTTTGCCTTTCCTTGTCAAGCGCACTACTACCCACTATAAAACATGGTCATTATTGAAGTTTATCACAAAGCCAGCATCTACTATAAAGCTTTTTTACTTTCACAATGAAATAGAGAGAAAGGGTTTGAAAACACTGATTTTTGCAATTGACCTTGTTTACAAAATCAGCCTTTCTAAGTCAATATATAATTAAATCTAAAATGATTTAAATCACATTTCTTAAGTATACAGACAACTAGTGTTTCTTTTCTTATGTGCATTAGAAGATTTTTTTGGGAATATTTGGAAATGTCACTTTTATGAAGTTGTAAAAATAAATAAAAAATAAAGAAAACTGAAGAATGGATATTTAAATTAGCTTATATACTTTTTTATTTCTTACATATAGATGGTTTAAAATTGTATTTTTATTTGGTTTAGTATCACCAATGGCTTCAGCAAAAAATTATTTGATTAGAATAAAAAAGAATGTCAGCTAATAGTAAAAAGCTATCTATCTATCCTGTGGCCGAAAAGATAGGACATTCAACAATTAGAACACAAAACAAAAAATTGAATCAAAATATATTTTTCTGCATTCTATACTGCACATCAGCATAATTGGAAAAGTGGAATGGTTTTACAGTTTTAAAAGCTTTAATTTTTAATTATGTAGATACATTTTGAAATATAGTAAAATTATTTTGCTGATTCTCGTGACGACTCCATGATGTGACGTGACAACACCTACTATCCATGGCAGCAACAGGTGGACTAAGCAAACATTTTATTTTCAGCATATTCAGCATATTTAGGCCATTAGTTCAATTTTATTCTTAAATCTTGTTTCCAGTTTTCTTTGATTTTTTATTTTCAAAATTATAATATTTAATAAAGAATTGACTGTGCGAGATATTTAATATATAATATTTCAAGTTAGACCTCGACTCCTCGAGGATGGTTTTGTTATTTTTGATAGCTTAGTGGATCGGTGTATCACAGATGTGGTTTGGTTGGGATTAGGATGCGAAAGAAAAGTAAGAAGATGTCAACATAATTATATTGATAAGGTTCAATTAATTCAAATACATTTCTTTGGTATTTCAAGTGTTAGTATTTTTTGTGTTCTTCAAAATAAAATATTTAATATCAATATGATTGATTATCAAGTAAGAAATTAGCACATAAATTATTAGGGTGTTTTAATATTGTATTCAACAATTTATTTCCAAAATGTTGTACAAATAGGAATGCTATATTTAGGGCAATAAAAAGTGGGTTGTACTGAATACTTTATATGCTCCCTAACACTTAAGTTACCTATTTATTAAGTTATATATATATATATATATATATATGTATATATAATGTTCTTTCAGAATTTCATAAAGTGTTATAGAAAATACTGGGGTAAGCCCAAACACACATAAATATTTGCAAGTTTCATGAACATGCATTTAAAAAATTCTCTAGAAAAACTAGAAAGCGTTAAGTACGAATACAGCAGCACTTCAAAAGCAGAAGGGATTTTTTAAAACATCTAATTAATGTTTTATTTATAACACTAGTTTCATTAAAAATTGATGCACATGCTTATAATTCTTACATTGGATGTTTTAATAGGAAATTTAAACATATATATTTAATTTTTAATTTTAATTTCCTTTTAAAAGCATTTTTGACACATCAGAAGCAGTCTATAAAACACATAATAGAGTTAATAATAAAACAATTATTGTGTCTTGTAACATTATTTAAGTTGGACTATTTACTTTGTAATGAATATCTTCTAAAAATGTGTCTTTATTTATCTTTTAGGATGAAAATATTGTGTAAAATATTAACAAGCACATATTTGTAATTAATATAAATTATCTGTAACTTTTCAACTATGAACGATCCTGGCACTTTAAAAATGTGTTTTATATGTGTTTGTAGTCCCACTAAACACTGGGTTGTGAGTATGCACAGGTAAACTATAAATACAATCAATTGACAAATCTACAATAACAATGTGACCGGGTGCTACCACAGAGTCACTTCCTGCTATCTCTATGCAAGTCCTGCCATCATACTCTCAGCTATTATGTCAACAATGGTTGCACATATCTCTGCTCTGTGTTGACAAGATATTGGTATCTTAACATATTTATAACAATTTCATTAATTACATTTTTAGATATCAGTGAAAAAAGTAGGCTTATAGTAAGTACCCTACTACCGATAAGTTTTTCAAACAAAATAATGAAATATTGTAAAAGTGTGAGAATAATCATGGCCAAAATAATTGAACACATTTCAATATTATGACTCTACATAGTAGATGTTACTAAGAGAGTTCCATTCTCTTACAAGCTACTTATGACAACTGATAAATCAAACTTTTGAGCCATCTTAACTCTATAATTACTATCATATTCTCATGTCTGTATTTTAGATTTGTTACCACCCGATTTCGAAAGATGCGTAGGGGCCTAAGTCATTTCAAAGCAGATTTTTCTTAATGTTGTATACTGCAATTCAAAATAATATTTTGGTATTTTGAGGTATTAATAAAGTACTGAATATTAAATAGACTAACCGGCGGTATTTACGTATGTAGCACGGATCCACGAACTAAACATTCCCATCTGGAATACTAAGGCATAACAAATTTAATTTGTGCAAATAAATAATTTTTAATGATAAGTCCTCACATTAACTCGGACAATAATGGAAATTCAAACATACCAGTGGGTTAGAAAGATAAAACGCTTTAAATATTGCACTCCAAAAGGTTTTAAAAATACATTTTAACGTAGTCATTTGACAAACTATTGAATGGACTAATTTTGAATTACCAGTATACACAGTAGCCTTGTGCGGTGTTACCTTTTAACGCTACGACTCGAGAGAAGCAACCAGACTGTGGAAAACAACCGATTGTAATTCGCCGAACATGGAGGAATGTCCACACGAGTACTGATGCTGCTCAAGTGTATCCAGGATCATCGGGGAACCTCCTGAGTTAGCACTATAGGGGTGAACTCTGTCACGGAGGGAACCGCAACCAAACCTAAGGTTGGGCTCAGGTTGCTCCTCCAGCACCGGCACGTCAGAGGAAGGGGTAGAGGGGAGCACAGGAGTCCAGCACGGGTCAGAGTTCACAGGAGTCCTAACGTTGACCCAACTAGGATCAGGGGTCCTTGGGTCGACCCAACAAGGGTCAGAACTCACCGGAGGTGTCCTGGTGCCTCCATTACACAACAACAACCTCCTCTCAATGTCTTCCTTGTCTTCAAGAACCACCTCTACGTCATCACACTCGTCCAGCACCTTGTCTACCTCAGCTAGCACGCTCTCTGTCAGACAACTCTCCTGTCCACCACTACTGTCCAACCTTGGACGCTTGCAGTCAGATGCAGGGATGGGCTGCAGGGAGGATGTGTCCACGTCCACCACGTTCACATCCTCGTCCTCGTCATCTGTATCGTCGATGGAAGTGAGCATGCGCGGCGTCGGCGGCATGTAGAACTGGCTTAGGACATCATGGACGTCGCAATCCTCTACTTCATCGAAGGGACGTTTCTTGGAAGAGGCGAAGGCACTGTCGCTGCATGTATGGGGGGTGACGACGGGCATATCTCCAAGCAGGTAGAGGGTGGGGTCAATCTTACCCTAGCCTCTACCCCTGTAGCATCCACCAACTCGTCGATGGAATCCGGACAAAGACAGTCCTCGGGCACGAGGAAGACCTCGACTTGGTGATCTCGTTCTTCAGTAAACAGTTGTTGTTCCTTTTCTCCAGAGTTTGAGCGAATGGGGAGGTGTTCTCCTTGTTGGCGTCGTTCAGTACAGACGCCTCAGAACTCCTGGTGGTCCCAGAGACGCTACCGTCTTCGCAAGGAGTATCTCTCGAGAAACCAGACGGAGTCTTGTATGGAGTATAGCACCGGGGGTAGGAATGGACCTGCTGTTTTTGTAACTTCTCTTCTTTGGCCTCTTTCTGCAGACGTTTCATCGTGTTGTTGATTAGCACCGATCTCCTCAAGGAACTTTCGGGGTCCTCTATTTTCTTCAGTTTGTTTATGGAAATCTTGAGCACTTTGCGTCGTTCCTCTTTGAGACGGTATTTGGCGCTGATCATGGTGGGCCTAGCCTTGGCGACGATCCCACCGCTGCTGCAGAAACTAGAGCCGTAGTTGTGAGTGGTGCCAAAAATGTTGTCATCGGAGTCGCCATTGTCCAGCACCGAGACCTTCATGCCGTCTCTAAGGAGAGCAGGAGTGGTCGCCTTAAGACCAGGCGCAGGGTCGTTACAGCTGCGTGCACCTGCAACATATTCAGTTCCATCACACCTTGGCTGTTGTGGGTCAATAAACATCAACCGAAGACATAGAAATAGTTCTACACGGTCACCTCGAAATATGAGTATATAAGAAGCCAACCTTGGGTGGACCCACAATTTCCTTCATAAAGTCTGTTCAGCGTAGGGATTGTTCTCTGAAAGGCCTTTTTCCCAACCAGAATCTATTATATAGTAGGATATTGGTAGGACAAAAGACCTTTTCAGAGAGTAATTCCACCGTGAATGGAGTACAGCTAGCACAAGTACCTGAGGTAGCCGCACAATTCATTGCTTGGTTACCCTGGGCAGCTTGCTTCAAACAAACAAACCAAACAAACAAACAAACACAAAAAGTGCTCATTTTATTTCTTCCAACAGAGCTTGTAATTTAAAAAAACTAATCAAAGATTTAAACTCCAGCTTCAGGGTACACATGTTTGTATACAGGGGCTACTAGTTTGAAAATGTCAGTCCTCTGTATGAGGTAGATATTGCTCAAGGTTTACGACAGACAGACTAACTCATCATTTTAGTGCTAAAGAAGCTACACGCGTTCTTATTTGTTTCAAGAATGTAGATTGTATTCAAATATCTTGATGCGGCACAGAAAGTGAACAATTCCAACATGCGTTTGAGTGTTTCAATTTGATCACTGGTGTTGCAAGCAACTACCCACAATGCTATGTTAATATGGCTGAGGCTTTGTGAAGGAGACATGAAACTTTATTCACATAACAACTCTAGTGTTGGCGCTACACGGAGACAACCCTCCCCTCATCTTGCTATTATCACACTTCCCTGACAAGGTTTCATCGGGTGAGGGTTTTGATAAAACTGTCGGTCTGTTCTAGAAAGATTGAAGTCGCAGGTTATAACACCTCAAACACACTTTGGAGATTTCGCTTATTTTTTCATGTTATACAATTAATGTTAAAACCCATTTTTGATACAGATTTCTTTTAACCAGCTTTGATGAAAGTTTAACCCGTAATGGGTTTAGGGTGAGCGCGGCGCGTGGGTCGACATCACTCGGCCTGCAGCGCGTGGGTTGACATCGCTTGGCCTGCAGCGCGTGGGTTGATATAGCTCGGCCTGCAGCGCGTGGGTTGACATCGCTCGGCCTGCAGCGCGTGGGTTGATATAGCTCGGCCTGCAGCGCGTGGGTTGATATAGCTCGGCTGCGCGCGTGGTGACATCGCTCGCTGCGCGGTGGGTTGACATCGTCAGCTGCAGCGCGTGGTTGAATCGCTAGCCTGCAGCGCGTGGGTTGACATCGCTCGGCCTGCAGCGCGTGGGTTGACATCGCTCAGCCTGCAGCGCGTGGGTTGACATCGCTCGGCCTGCAGCGCGTGGGTTGACATCGCTCAGCCTGCAGCGCGTGGGTTGATATCGCTCGGCCTGCAGCCGTGTTCTGCAGTGACCTGTAGATATTGCTTGTGTGCCCACCCTCGACCAATCCTGTGTTGTGTATTTGGTGACGAGCCAAGTTGATGGGTCGATGACTCTGCCTATTCAGACGTATAACTAATGAATAGCGAACACAACAATGAAACCGAGCAGTCACAGATGAGGGAGACGGTGTTGCTGATGCTAAGCTTGTTCGCTATGTCGGAAAAGATGAACAAAGGCTCTGGAAGACGAAAAAATATTGTTCTACGCCCACCGGGCGCAAAGGGGAACGCGGCGATAAGTTTAGAACTGTACTTCAAGCGGGTAATTTTCTTCCCTGATTCTTTAATTGGAGAGATAACCTTGTACACCAATTATAAATTAGACATTATGCGAGATAAGTACAGGCGTGCGAGTGACATTGTAGCAACTCCAGAAGAGTCTTCTATACTTAGCTGGAGTTCTCAGATCATCGCATCAAAATGAGTAAGAGCTGTGAAGCGAGCTCAGATTGAACTGCGCCAGAATATTCCAGAATCACTGTTTGTGTTGCTATTCGCTTTGATTACTCAAGAAGCCGAGAAGCAAGGAAAACTATTGATCAACTTGCGCCCATTCGAACGGGGTTTGAAGAATTTTTAAAAATATTTCCGGACAGCTGCAGCAATGGGGAATACGCAACGATTGATGAAATGCTCGAATCGTTTCGTGGCAGGTGCAAATTCAGGCAATTTAAACCAAAAAGCCATCAAAGTATGACCAAAATGTTTTTTCCCTAATAGACTATGTTTTATACATCAAAGATGAAGATTTTTGTTACATACCAGCCTAATGTATCTTACCTACAAGATATTAGGCCCTCCGCTATCGTTGAAAGACTTTTAGAAAATTTAAGTGGCTCTGCACGAAATATCACCATAGACAATTGGTTTTCATCCATACTTGGCAACCAGAACTTGACTGTCTTTGGAACACTAAAAAAAAAGGGGGGGGGGGAAGCTGCCACCAGAGGTCATATATACGAAGACAAGGCCTGTTTGTGCATGGTAGTTTCGTACGTTCCTAAGAAGAGTAGAAACGTTATTCTTGAATACAAGATGCATCATTCTGATGAAACCAGATGTAATCACATTTTATGTCGATGTCGTGGATCGGATCAAGTTAGAGCACAGTGTGGCGCTGCCGTTGGCCTTTAAGGCTGAGCCTACCCATAAATGCACGGTTATAAACAAAAAAATGTTTTTAAAAAAATATCTAATAATTCAACATCTGGGCATCTTTCATAATTCTTATGGAATTTTCAAACCATGCTAAAAATAGTTATAGAAATATTTTCGTTAAAATGTTTTCATTCCAATGCATTTTAAAACGGAAACAAAAATTGTTAATAGATTTATTTATTTTCTTTGTACAATTAAGCTAGAGTGTTTGTTTATAACATATTATTTAATGAATAATTTCTTTTTATTTTTAAACGTATTTTTAAATTTGGGTTGGCGTCAATAATCACGATATTGAGCTCTAACGACTCGCAAGTCGACACTCTAGTAAGAATACATTGTTTTAAATACAACTTTTCCTTCTACAAATAGTTATCTTAGTTGATAATAGGTGCCGTTAGTATGATCATTACCCATTTACAGCTAGTATCGTTTTGCAAGCGTTGGCTAACCTGCTGTATCGGAATTCAGGCGGCAATGGAGGGTTAGGCTAATCTCTGTGACCTTCTTGAGTCAAAGAAACATCAATACCATGTGCATTGGGATAAGAAGTGCCAATGTCCAATTATGAAAATTTTCGTAATTAAATATAAACATCTTAATATATTCAGTAACTAAAATACTCACAAAGTCTTAACTGCTTTGTGAATAAATATAGTTGGTCCCTACTTACTTCAATGAGAGTATTACTCTAGTGATACATTATTTTCAAAGAAAAAACCACACGCTTCTCCAAATACAAAGTTTTATGACATTAGCCCTTATTTACCTGAGGCATTAAACATGTACAATTCTTCACTCTAATCTTACATTCTTTCTTGAGTTTTCTCATTCTTTAGCACTACACTTTGTAATAATAAGTTTTAATATTCAGAGAATATGAAAACTACTGTACATTGAATTTTTAATCCACTATTATAATAAATAAAAAATTAACGAACGAAGTTTTTTGTACTCAAAGTGTGAATATGTTAATTTTATTTTATTAGCTTGTTAAATGTGATTACTTTTAACTTGAATCTGTTGCATTCTCGCAGTTTGTGCGCTATTTTCAAAAGAAATGTATCGAATCCCCGAACAATAAGTACGCACGATGATTAATTTTATATAATTAATAAAATGTGACTTTTTTGCTTTCGAACAAGATCCAATGGATTGTATAAATTTTGAGGTGGAAAAGTATTTATACAATATTATATTATATCCTTGTGAATAACAAGTTTGTGAAGAATTGGTCGATGGAAGAAAGGGCGCACAAAGAAACTCAAAGATATAATTGATTATTTAACTGCTTGTCGTAAAGGGCAAGTTTTATTTAATGGTATCATATTACTGGCGTTTAAGCTATCTGTATTTACTAATTTAAGTACAACAGATGAGTAGCGATACTATTATATTTATTGTAGAAATAATATCAAAATTAAGATACAAATAAATATTTCTATATAACAATGTAGCGATTATTCTGATGTTTCAGGTACTTTTTCTAAAAAAACTCTTATCTGAAAGAAAATGTTACTAACACTCTGTAACGCACTTATAGTATGTTCAAAATCTCTTGTGCCTTGGCTGAGTTCGTATCACGCTAGTACTAAGTAATTTCAACCTTACAGGGAATCGAACTAACAAAGTTACTAGAGTTGATTAATTTGCGGAATCATTGCTCAGTCATAGCGCTTTAGCATGCTTGACTACGACATGGAGTCGATGATAAGTAAAATATATTAAAAACCATTAAAGTTAATGAACTTTTGTGTTCCCAATGCCATAAAGTAAGTAAGTAGTTGATACCCAACAGCCTCTGTGGTGTAGTGGTCAGATTTACTGACTTCACGTCCCGAAGTCCCGGGTTCGATCCCCAGTGCTTTCAATTCTGTCTGCGAAGAAGTGGGTCTGAAACGGAACCAAAATAAACCTCGTGAGGACAAATGAGGAGCTACTTGAATGAATAAGTAGTGCTTCGGTCTAGAAAACTGAGATATAAGGCTGGAGAGTTCATTGTACTGACCACATGACACCCTCAACACGAAAATGTTGGCACTATCTTCGCCAACATACTGCAGCCTCTCGATTGGTATAGCCTGCTTGCACGCTGACACCATGGAGATATTACTCAAAATAAAATCTACCAATAGGATACAAAATTATTCCCAAAAACATTTATTTCTGGAAAATTGTGTAAATCTTATAGAGGTTTGAAAACTGTAAACACCGTATTAAATAACAGATACTCACTTCAGTGGCCGCGTGGTCTAAGGTTTCACTCCAGTATTAAATTGGCTTGCTGAAGCGGAGCACTTTAGGTTCAAATCCTGGTCAGGTCTACTGAGGGTAGTTTTTTCTAAATTGTTTCCCAACTCCTTACATAAAAATGCTGGTAGATAACCTCTCAAATGCTTCCTTCCTCATTACTACCCAATTAGATATTCATATATGCGTATAAAATGAACATCTAGTATGACGCGGTGATATTAGTAATAAAAAATAACAGATATATTCATAGTCAAAATTGTTCTAGTCTTCGAAATAGAACTGCTTCTAAAATATTTTATTGCCTCTTTAGCCTTTAAAGTTTAAAAATTAATCAAAGCACAGTGGCCAAATTTAGCATATTAAATTTTAGTTATTTTTTTATTTTACCTGCTTACTAATAAACTCAAATAAATAGTACGGCAAAATCGCAAGCAACATAATCTCTCGTATAGGTTATTATAGTTAGTGACAAAATCTTCAAAAATAAGTTATCTCTAATTTTACCTCAAATAATTTTTTTCTCTGATAAATAAGTATACAGTATTATTTATCACTACCCTCACCAGATATTTATTTGAAAAAAAAAAATAGTTCAAGACTTTTTTAAAAAGGTGATTTATAAAGCAATGACCTGAGTTCGTTTCTACTCTGCTCAATAACATGACCCGGCTGCTAGGCCTTGTATCTATGGCCCATAGTTTTTATTGCAAGGGGGCTATCCTTAAATTACGTAAGGCTTTTTTACATGATTTTAGATCCTCCCTAGGAGATCGTGGCTCAATCATGATCGGGTGATATTTCCTAAATATTTTCCCACTCTCTCTCCACGCGAATGCGGGTACACTTCCTCTAAATTGAAACGTATTCATCCTTAAACCACTGGCGTAATTAGTTAATAACCAAGTAGGCTGAATTAATGAAGGAAATGTACCCACATTTGCGTGGGAGAGTAGAAGGAAACGATTGAATAAGATCTCCCCAAAATACCCTCAGCGGGATTTGAACCCCCAGACAGAAGCGTCTAGCTGACTGGGACGAATAGGCTAATTTTTCTGCTCGAATGTGTGATTGTATCTTGACGTTTTATCCCCCCACGTTTAGTCCAACTTGATCGCCTACACACTTTACGGTCCTGCACTACACTTCTTATCTCTATCAGTTATAGGAAAAGTTTGCTTGCTGCCTTTACTGATTACCGGTCAGCCAGCCTCCCAATTGTTTAAACAAACCAGTTATTCTGCCAACCTGATGGCTGGAATCCACCAGTTTGTATAACGTTAGCAACGCCATCTATTTTGAGAGCTGAAAGCTCAACACACCACCAGAGAGGGTAGGCAGGGCCTTAAGGCCATATGTACAGATTTTTTTCCCCGCCATTCAAAAGAGTTTTATTCTATGAAATGTTACACACAAAAAATTTATTTTTAACTATTTTCATTCAAGAGCTATGAGGGTAAGAAACTTCAAATTTTACGTTTTCCAAATCTAGTCTTAGGCCACCCTTTTTGAAATAAAATTTTGAAAATTAAAATTTAGTATCTTTAATACTATACCTATTTGATAAAGCTCGAATTTTACCGTTAGTGTAGGTAAGCATACTCTATATAAATATACTTAAAGTTCCCTTAAAATCAACACAATTCAACAATTGTTTATTAATACTAATTCACCTATAAATACTAAATATTAGTATTCATGTGATTTATAGATGTGTATACTTATAATTTTAAAAAATATTAGGATTTAAATATGCAAAGATTTACTGAATAACTTGATTTACGTATGACATAAAAATATGCACTCAAATTGCAAATAGGCTCACGGGATCAAAACTTTGTAGGAAGTGTAGCTTAGTCGACAAGAACGGGTGATAGCCCGCCTCCACAGCAGTTACTCCAGCTGTATTATCACACAAACCCAAATAATCTGCAGTCCTTGCGAGATTTCTGTTTGGACGATCATTCACAAGTTGTCTCTTAAAATAGTTACACTCATATTGTAGTGATTTTGATATTTATACCACTATCAGGGTTATTTCATTATTGAAACATGTTGTAGTAATTTTTAGATTTGTGTTTTAAATGTATTATAAAGGCAGATAGGCTTTATGTTTATTTTATATGTTGAGGGTTTCCAGAATCAATAACACAGAATATACAATCTAGTAAACAACAAATGGCTGTAAGCGATCGCTCAAGGTTTCGACACATTTCATATCAAGAATGATGAGATAAATACTTAACATTTAAAAACACTTTTTACAGCCATTGTATAAAGAATCTTTTTCATGAAAAAAAATAGCAATTTAGGAAGTTTAGAGTGTTTTAATTTCTTAGCTATTTGAACTAGTTTAGTCATTGTTAATGCAGAAAAAGGCATTATTTTATATAGCTTAAATTTGCAAAACTTATTACTGTGAATACATTAATATGCATATGGAAAAAATAATTTCACGATCTTCAATTCAGTGAACAATGCAATTATTATCTTCAATTAAATTACTTATGTTTTTATATGTATTTATATTTTCATTAGAGGTAGAATATGTATACTGTCAGTCAGATTTAGATCTTGGTTCATATGGGATTACCTGCATGATAAATTTTATTGATCAATTACAATTTAATTAACATTAAAACTATATGATTATCTACATTTTAAATCATATGGGCGGTTTTCCTCAAATTAGTTAGGCCTAGTTTATAGGTAAATATAATATGTGTATAAATGGTGATTATGAAAGTATATATATAATATATGCACTTTACCTTAAGTATCAAACTCAAAAAGTCAAGTGGTTATAATTATATTGATTATATTGTTCAAATATTTGATAATTTTATGAATATGTTAAAGTTTCCACAATTAAATAGAATTATTGAATTCTAAGACGTATACAACATTCAGAAGAAGGCCGAGAATTGATCAAATAATAAATATTACGCCCCTATCAGAAATCGAACCCGAAACCCTTTGCACTGTAGAACATCCCGCTAGCGACTGATCTAACGTGTCGGGCTATGATACTACGAATATATCACATTTATAGCCTGTATTTTCTTACGTTCTCTCCCACAGCTGTCAAACTGTCAATTGAATGGCCTCTTGAAAATATGCTTGATAAGAATTATATTTTTTTATCGCCTTAAAAATTGTGTGAATGCAAGTATCAAGGTTTAAGCTGGCAAATTTCCAGCATTTTATATGGCTTGAATTTTGGAAACTACTCTATTTAAATATTTAGAATTTCTCTGTTAATCCCACCTATAAGGGTATAATCAGGTCAAGTTAAAATTTGTAGTTTCTATAGAAGTAGTCTATAATGATTATATGCCAATTAGTGAGATACCCTGTTGGGCACCTAAACAATATAGGAATATATAGTGTTAATTATTTATGCATTTTTAACTCACTTAGAGAGTAATTTTAGGCCCAAGTATGATATTATAGTAATAATTGATGTTTTCATTTGCAAGTGTGTGAGAACTTTGAATTTACTTCAAATGGAAGCAGTTATTTACTATTGTAACGACAGTCATTCTACCAGGTTTTTTGCAAATAAATAATGTAATGAAATAATTATTTCATTCACAAAGGAATGTCTTTCATCACATACGACTCATAAAAAAAATATCATGTGTGATAGAGAGAAAGAGAGAGAACGAATTTTATTTAAATTAATTTAATCAAAGTAACTGAAGCATTCTTATCCAAATAAGATGTAATTTTTATATAACCGCTCTCCAATGTTTTTAGACTCTTTGAATTATTTAGTGATTAGGTTTTGAGGTTTGAGTTATTCTGGGGTTCAAGGAGAAGGAAACACAATTTTATAGTAAATGCACCCTATTTACTTTATTTGCCTGTTTTTATATCAGAATAAATAATATACATTTTGAAATGATAATTTAGGCCCTAATATTGTTTCTATTACAGAGAAGACATGTGTGATACGGAGTACATGTCCTGTGTGGTAGAACTCCCTCCTTACTCAAATGATAACATTATTAGACACAAGTATTCTGATGTTGAATGTACCGATTCAGAATTCCAAAGCTCTGAAGAAGATGATAGTTGTGAGATTAGTTCAATAGAAAATGAAGAATTTTGAGTCTTATAGGAAAGTGACGATGACATACCTAGATTCATAATAAGAACGAGACCTCTGTCAAAATTAATATAACAGGAAACATGGATATTTATTTAATAATTTCTTAAATAATCCCACAATTTGTACCATGGATAGGTACCAACTGTGAAAATAATACGTCCCCGAAGTTCCCCCCCTCCCCCTTTCCCCACAATTTAAAAATTCAATTTTTTTTTATTGCAATCGTTTGTTTTTCGCTTGTTGCAGATTGTTCCACAAAAATTGTCTTTTGTTCTGTTTTGATAATCTCACAAATGGTATGTTTACATTGGTAGTGCCAACTTTACGATATCTTCCTCTCACTTTTTAAGAATTGAAATTTTTATGGTTTCGATCATTTGTTCTTCGTTTGTTCCGGATTGTTCCGCAAAAAATAGTTTGATATGTCTTTATACGCCCATAAATTGTATGTTTACATTGCACGTACATGAAGTTGACCCTTTCCCCCATCTTTTAAAATCCATATTTTTATGATTGCAACAATTTGTTCTTCGTTTGTTCCGGAAGGATCCTAAAAAAACGCACATTTTGTTTTGTCAGGACAACACAAGATTTATTTACACTAGGAGCGTGGATTGACGCCTTTATGGCAACCATATTCTCCACGTGAACACATACAACTTTTAAAAATAGAATTTTATATTTGCAAATAATAATACGCTCTTGGTTAGTTTTAGATTCTTTTTCGGAAATTTCCATTTATTCCTTTTTTAAAGCCTCGATATTTTTTTCTAGTAGTAGCTCTCTCACATTCTTTCAAAACTTGAACATTTTTTTGTTTAAAGTTTGTTTTTATTTTGTTCGAGTTCCTTAACATGTTTATCTTTATTTTGTTCTGAATTTCTTTTAAAAAATGTGTTTATTTCATGTTGATAGTTTTAAAATTAATATATTTTTATCACTATTCTAAGCTCCGTTTCCTCACCTCGACTAGATAAAATATAACAAAATTTGTATTTTTGATTTTATAACTTTATTAGTTTGTTCCAGATTATTGTGCATTATATTTTAGTTTGTTAGTTCTTAGATCTCCTACAAACGCTAAATAATCTAGTGTCACTAGTGATGATGGCCTTTTATTGCATGCCATAAAACTCATAGTAAAAAAAGTATTTTTTTTTTCCTCGCTTCCTCCTAAGCTCCAAAATATTGGTTTCGTCTAATTGGGCTGTTGTGAAATTACCGAAAGATCTTACCTCCTCCTTCCCCCGCCCCCTCAAGCGTCTAATCGGTTATGTATATTTTACAAACATGACAAACAAATAGGATACATAGTTAATTTTCAACATTATCTTATCATTCCTACAACTATTTGAATAAAAACAATAGCTTTGAGTATCTATGCATTATAAAATATCGATATCAATTAAAAATATACTAATTTAACATAAGTGCCTCGATATTATTCAAACCAGAATGGGCTACCATGAAGTTGGCCCCTCTTCCTCCAATGTAAACATACTATTTGTGGGTCTTTCAAAACAGAACAAACAAAAATCTTCCCGGAACAATCCAGAACAAAGATTGTAATAATAAAAACTTGAACTTTTCATAATGATAGACCAACTTCGGACGTAAATGACGATATCCAGCCAGAAATGTAATCGAAGATAACTCTACTGAATGTATTGCTCTTTTTGCAAGCTAATCAACACTTCCCGGCCCTTGCTACTCTGATGTGTCATCACTGACCAGCCAACGAAATTATCAAACACTAAGTTGAAACAGTTGACCCACGGAGTATCAGCTTACGTCTGTGACTACCATAATAAAGCTGAAGTCATGTATCCTTGCGAAGCTCTAGAGCTGCCAGTGGTAGTAATGCCCTTAAGGACTCTAGCCACACTTCTAGATGTTGGTGTAAGAAACGCTCAGAGTTTTCTTGTGTCCAACACCAATGAAACATTTGTGCGCGGAAAGTTTCTGAAACAGAGGTTTGTGGTTCTAACGAGAAACCACGTGGTTTCAAGACTTAGCGCAGCACGATTCAGAAGTATCTGAAGATCCGGCCGGATAAGTTGTTCATCTACCAGCGCTACATTCAGCACCAGAACCTGTTCATATCTAGAACTGTGAGTTTCTGCCCAAAGAAGAGACTACGGCTCCAAGTTCAACCTGCACGGTTCTGTGGGCAGCACACGATGACAATCCAGTCAAGGTCAAGCCAACAATCAACACTGAGATGAGAATCAATCAATAACAAATATTATTAGAATATTAAATTATATACTGTATTTTATCAGAATATATGTTACTTTAGAATACCTAAATAATATTTTTGAAAAGTTTAACAGAATAAGAAATTGTGCAACAGAGTTTATTTATGGACTAATTTAATGGGACGTAATGCAATCATCGTGTTCGTAATTTTTTTGGAGAATTTTTACAAGTCATGTGCTATAGTAGCATGTTATCAATGATGACCGGTCCAGTCGTCCCACGAATATTGAGAGTTATTTAAACACTAGAGCGCGTCCAGAAAGTTTCGATATTTGTTCATCGTTACAAAGTAATAACAATGTTACATCGCCGAGTATTACCGGCAATCAAAGTAAATGTTCTTTTCGAGGAAACAAGAAAATCAACATCGCTTCAATGGAAGACGGTAAGAAACAAGCGAACAAAGAGAAATCGCAACAACAACAAAAGCAACAAAGAAACGAAAGTTTATATATAAAAATATGCTCTCAATGATAAAAAGTAATCCATATATTCGAGGGATATCATTTCATGATCAAAGTAGAAAATAAGAGCAAAGGGAGGTTGGATCTTTGTAAGCCCTTTGAGGGCGGGACAAAAAAACTTTCAAATAGTGTAAGCAGGTAACAAGCGAGCGCTTCTGTTGTCTTACCTTGCAGTTCTAGACTTTTATTGGTTGAAATTATAGAAACACAATGTTACCTTGCAGCTCTGACTGTTTATGCTGAAGTTATAGAACACATGTTACTTGCATTGATGTTTTATTGGTTGAAGTTATAGAAACACAATGTTACCTTGCAGCTCTAGACTGTTTTATTGCTTGAAGTTATAGAAACACAATGTTACCTTGCAGCTCTAGACTGTTTTATTGGTTGAAGTTATAGAAACACAATGTTACCTTGCAGCTCTAGACTGTTTTATTGGTTGAAGTTATAGAAAGCACAATGTTACCTTGCAGCTCTAGATTGTTTTATTGGTTGAATTATAGAAACACAATGTTACCTTGCAGCTCTAGACTGTTTATTGCTTAAGTTATAGAAACACAATGTTACCTTGCAGCTCTAGTCTGGTTTATTGGTTGAAGTTATAGAAAACAATGTACTGAGTTCTAGATGTTTTATTGTTGAAGTATAGAGCACAATGTTACTTGCAGCTTAGTTGGTTTATTGTTGAAGTTATAGAAACACAATGTTACTTGAGTTCTAGACTGTTTATTGGTTGAAGTTATAGAAACACAATGTTCTTGCAGTTCTAGAATGTTTTATTGCTTGAAGTTATAGAAACACAATGTTACCTTGCAGCTCTAGACTGTTTTATTGGTTGAGTTATAGAAACACAATGTTACCTTGCAGCTCTAGACTGTTTATTGTTGAAGTTATAGAAACACAATGTTACCTCGCAGCTCTAGACTGTTTTATGGTTGAAGTTATAGAAGCACAATGTTACCTTGCAGCTCTAGATTGTTTTATCGGTTGAAGTTATAGAAACACAATGTTACCTTGCAGTTCTAGACTGTTTTATTGGTTGAAGTTATAGAAACACAATGTTACCTTGCAGCTCTAGATTGTTTTATTGGTTGAAGTTATAGAAACACAATGTTACATGCAGTTCTAGACTGTTTATTGTTGAAGTTATAGAAGCACAATGTTCCCTTTGCAGCTCTAGTTGGTTTATGGTGAGTTATAGAACACAATGAACTTGCAGCTCTAGATTGTTTATTGTTGAGTTATAGAAACTGTTACCAAATATTATCCCAGTAATTAAGGAACGATATCTACATGAGTTTTTTGATACTTACTAAAACTAGAACAGCTTAATATTAATAGAATTATATTTTTAATTGGGTTACAAATATTTTGAAACAAAAACACGCTAAAGATCTGCGCGAGTCTGATATGATCGAGAGCACTAAGACCGCGAACATGATTAACATGAGGGAGGTCCCACACGCGAGTGACACAGTTTTGTTAGCATACAGACCATGATCACTTTCTCCGGGACTCCTTCACTACGACTAGCGCTCCGTGTGTGCGCTGTGAACCACCATCTATTGTTTCGAGCTGAGGAGGACACGCCCCTCCCCTTGTGGTTGTCGTAGGTCAGTTTGTCTGTCCAACACGCGGAACTACCCCTGTACTGCTGAAACCAGGAACACAGTCCTATGTACACCGGGTTATCAAAACAAGGGGTTGGTTTCACTATCAACACGTTCCTGGGATTAAAACATTGCATTTTAAAAACTTGAAAAGGTCAAATTCTCTCATCTCTGAGATCAAAGTAAATGTTTAGAAACATAAATAAAGTTTCCCTCAAATAAGTACAGCCATCTTTTATCAACAGAGCATTCCTAGATAGTTGAGGATATCTATCTACACGATCACTCGACTTTATGTATGAACACATGAAAGTAGAGACGTGTCTAGATGCCAGATACGGAAACAGAGCTGTACTTTCAACAGCGAAATGTAAGTTACTCTTAAGGGTTCGGCCAGGCTGACAGGCGTGCGAGCGACTGGGTGGCCAGACTGACAAGCGTGCGAGCGAGCGCGTAATTAGCAGACCCTAGTTCATTAGAGAAGATGTCTCTGTCAAAAACACTTGGTACATCTCTGCTCCTCGAAAATTCAAAATATTGTGTGAACTGAAGGTGATTTTTAAAACTTATTTATTGTTGTGGTTTTTTCATACTCTCTCCAAACCAATGGTGATTCTTATTTGTAAAGGCCTACTTTGATTATAATATTGAAGTATTTTAACATATCGGGTTTACATATATACATTATATTATTATGGTCTTATCAATTAAATTAGGCCATTAATAGCAAGTGTGCTAAACCTATCACTGATAGAAAAAAGTCAAATATCATGTCAAAATGAGCTCGCTCGCTCGCTCGCTCCAGTGTGGCCACCCCCATTACAACCAATGTGTTCTATTTTATATTTTAGTCGCTCGCTCGCACGCTTGTCAGTCTGGCCGAATCCTAATTCAAATCCCTCGTGTCATTTTCTCTACCGGAGAGGACACAACAAACTTTCAGGGGCAGTAACTCAATTCAGACGACAATATTGCCAGAGAAGAGTCGGTCTATTAGCAGGTGGCGCCAGAGAATGGGCGGAAAGAGCGGACAACGAAGAAACTAAACAGGGCCGAAAGGTTTAGAACTAGAAAGAGACGGAGCTGTTCTGACATTCAGGGCACTATTTGAGAGAGACAGGGATACCACCATGAGGAACACACACCATTCTCTGCTTGCGGGAATTACTTGGAGAAAACAGAATCAACCACAACATACTGCACACAGTCATTTGTTTGTTGATAAGGTTGATGTCCATCAGAATGCGCTGAACTACTGTAATATATTCCCAACAACCACAAGTGACATTCTTGAAAATAGCAAACATATATTTACAATGTTTCATTTCTTCGAATATAAATCAAGATCAAATATACGATTTCATCTGGTTTGTCCTCTCCGGTCATGTGATTGTCAAACTCTGGAGGTCCTGCAGTTCTGTGCTTGTCAAACTCTGGAGGTCCTGCAGTTGTTCTGCGCAGGTTCATTGAGGCCTGACCTTGATTAACGAATGAAATGGTCAGACCAGCCGGTACATTCAAGGACAAGAAGGAATATTTTTTTTCAAGGATACCGGGGTTTCAATCTCTTGGTAAGGTTATTGATGTTAAAAGATCCACAGAAAGAATGTTGTTCCTCTTGTGACAGGACGAACAATAAAATAATAAGGTAGTGAGTGAAGGGAGTAAGTGATGGCGGGCTTGAGGCGAGTACCGGGAGGGGGGGAGGAGGGGTGTAGGACGCCACATTTCCTCTGTAATTATGTTCGTGTGCGCAACTTTCTTGGTAGACATCACGAACTAACTTAACCTAGTATAACGGCGCTTGACTGTAATAGAACAACAAACACATCTACAAAATTAGCCGTAGTATGGAATGGAACCGAGAGCCGCTGTATCAAAGAACACTAGAACTTGTAGAAATGGCCGTAGCCTCGAGCTCCTCTAACAACTATAATATTACACTTTTATTTATAAATGTAGCTTTCAAGACACGTTTAGCGGACAGAGATAACCTCCAACTGACCTTGATAGTGTTGTCAGGGGGGGGGGAGGGGTGTAATTAACCGGCTCTACGATGAACATGACGATAAGGTTAGACATTTCTCTCCTGTGACTCCAACCTATTATTTTATAGAGTGTATAATACCTCATAGAGGTTACTACAGGATTGAAAACACGAGTGGGAATTAATAACAGATTGTAGCCGACACACGAGTGGGAATTAATAACAGATTGTAGCCGACACACGAGTGGAATTAATAACAGATTGTAGCCGACACACGAGTGGGAATTAATAACAGATTGTAGCCGACACACGAGTGGAATTAATAACAGATTGTAGCCGACACACGAGTGGGAATTAATAACAGATTGTAGCCGACACACGAGTGGGAATTAATAACAGATTGTAGCCGACACACGAGTGGGAATTAATAACAGATTGTAGCCGACACACGAGTGGGAATTAATAACAGATTGTAGCCGACACACGAGTGGCTATTAATAACAGATTGTAGCCGACACACGAGTGGGAATTAATAACAGATTGTAGCCGACACACGAGTGGCATTAATAACAGATTGTAGCCGACACACGAGTGGCTATTAATAACAGATTGTAGCCGACACACGAGTGGCTATTAATAACAGATTGTAGCCGACACACGAGTGGCTAATTAATAACAGATTGTAGCCGACACACGAGTGGAATTAATAACAGATTGTAGCCGACACACGAGTGGCTATTAATAACAGATTGTAGCCGACACACGAGTGGGAATTAATAACAGATTGTAGCCGACACACGAGTGGCTATTAATAACAGATTGTAGCCGACACACGAGTGGGCAATTAATAACAGATTGTAGCCGACACCACGAGTGGCTAATTAATAACAGATTGTAGCCGACACACGAGTGGAATTAATAACAGATTGTAGCCGACACACGAGTGGGAATTAATAACAGATTGTAGCCGACACACGAGTGGCTATTAATAACAGATTGTAGCCGACACACACGAGTGGCATATTAATAACAGATTGTAGCCGACACACGAGTGGCTATTAATAACAGATTGTAGCCGACACACGAGTGGCTATTAATAACAGATTGTAGCCGACACACGAGTGGCAATTAATAACAGATTGTAGCCGACACACGAGTGGATTAATAACAGATTGTAGCCGACACACGAGTGGATATTAATAACAGATTGTAGCCGACACACGAGTGGCTATTAATAACAGATTGTAGCCGACACACGAGTGGCTATTAATAACAGATTGTAGCCGACACACGAGTGGCTATTAATAACAGATTATAGCCGACACACGAGTGGCTATTAATAACAGATTGTAGCCGACACACGAGTGGCTATTAATAACAGATTGTAGCCGACACACGAGTGGCTATTAATAACAGATTGTAGCCGACACACGAGTGGCTATTAATAACAGATTGTAGCCGACACACGAGTGGCTATTAATAACAGATTGTAGCCGACACACGAGTGGCTATTAATAACAGATTGTAGCCGACACACGAGTGGTATTAATAACAGATTGTAGCCGACACACGAGTGGCTATTAATAACAGATTGTAGCCGACACACGAGTGGCTATTAATAACAGATTGTAGCCGACACACGAGTGGGAATTAATAACAGATTGTAGCCGACACACGAGTGGCTATTAATAACAGATTGTAGCCGACACACGAGTGGCTATTAATAACAGATTGTAGCCGACACACGAGTGGCTATTAATAACAGATTGTAACCGATGCATTATAACGATGTGGCGAAAATTAACAGATTGTAGCCGACACACGAGTGGCTATTAATAACAGATTGTAGCCGACACACGAGTGGCTATTAATAACAGATTGTAGCCGACACACGAGTGGCTATTAATAACAGATTGTAGCCGACACACGAGTGGCTATTAATAACAGATTATAGCCGACACACGAGTGGCTATTAATAACAGATTGTAGCCGACACACGAGTGGCTATTAATAACAGATTGTAGCCGACACACGAGTGGCATTAATAACAGATTGTAGCCGACACACGAGTGGGGTATTAATAACAGATTGTAGCCGACACACGAGTGGCTATTAATAACAGATTGTAGCCGACACACGAGTGGCTATTAATAACAGATTGTAGCCGACACACGAGTGGCTATTAATAACAGATTGTAGCCGACACACGAGTGGCTATTAATAACAGATTGTAGCCGACACACGAGTGGCTATTAATAACAGATTGTAGCCGACACACGAGTGGTATTAATAACAGATTGTAGCCGACACACGAGTGGCTATTAATAACAGATTGTAGCCGACACACGAGTGGCTATTAATAACAGATTGTAGCCGACACACGAGTGGCTATTAATAACAGATTGTAGCCGACACACGAGTGGCTATTAATAACAGATTGTAGCCGACACACGAGTGGCTATTAATAACAGATTGTAGCCGACACACGAGTGGCTATTAATAACAGATTGTAGCCGACACACGAGTGGCTATTAATAACAGATTGTAGCCGACACACGAGTGGGAATTAATAACAGATTGTAGCCGACACACGAGTGGGAATTAATAACAGATTGTAGCCAACACACGAGTGGGAATTAATAACAGATTGTAGCCGACACACGAGTGGGAATTAATAACAGATTGTAGCCGACACACGAGTGGCTATTAATAACAGATTGTAGCCGACACACGAGTGGCTATTAATAACAGATTGTAGCCGACACACGAGTGGGAATTAATAACAGATTGTAGCCGACACACGAGTGGCTATTAATAACAGATTGTAGCCGACACACGAGTGGGAATTAATAACAGATTGTAGCCGACACACGAGGGGGTTACAATCTTCCCAACATAACCGTGCGTGTATCAACGTCCCGTCCCACAAGCCATTTGGCAATATCCTCCACAAGACAGATGTACTATCATGTAATCATACGTCAAGCAATGTGCGGCTGTAACTGTTAATAGTTTCCACGTAACCATGATCTCATTTTGGGGGGTTATCCAATGCTATGCTACCCCCACCATGACTTTTTGTAAACCCAATTATTTTTGACTTTGGTTAAGGTTTTTTGTAATTTTAAATGAAACGTTTTTGGGGTCTCAATAAATACATATTGTTTTTGGGTCTGTTGGAAAAGAATAAAGCAACAAAGTTGTTAAATTAATTTATAAATTAACATAATTAAAGGTAACTAACCAAGTCCAACTAATAAAACTACTATGTGTGTGGATAAGACGAGTTCATACACTAATATCTATCACTTTTACACTAGTAGCTTCCAAAACATCCGCAGGTGTGAAAGTC
Organism: Timema cristinae; assembly: GCA_039000515.1. NCBI lineage: Eukaryota > Metazoa > Arthropoda > Insecta > Phasmatodea > Timematidae > Timema > Timema cristinae. Next base: position 72,670,224 of record JBCFYV010000935.1, on the reverse strand, counting down.
ACTGGCAGCAGTGCCAGGTTAGTCTATCGTTCACTGCACAGCGAGTCGTCTCTCCTCACACCAGTGGTATTCAGCCCCGAGTTGTCTCTACTACTCCTCACACCAGTGGTATTCAGCCCCAAGTTGTCTCTACTCCTCACACCAGTGGTATTCAGCCCCAAGTTGTCTCTACTCCTCACACCAGTGGTATTCAGCCCCAAGTTGTCTCTAATACTCACACCAGTGGTATTCAGCCCCAAGTTGTCTCTACTCCTCACACCAGTGGTATTCAGCCCCAAGTTGTCTCTAATCACTCACACCAGTGGTATTCAGCCCCAAGTTGTCTCTAATACTCCTCCACACAGTGGTATTCAGCCCCAAGTTGTCTCTACTCCTCACACCAGTGGTATTCAGCCCCAAGTTGTCTCTAATACTCCTCACACCAGTGGTATTCAGCCCCAAGTTGTCTCTACTCCTCACACCAGTGGTATTCAGCCCCAAGTTGTCTCTACTCCTCACACCAGTGGTATTCAGCCCCAAGTTGTCTCTACTACTCACACCAGTGGTATTCAGCCCCAAGTTGTCTCTAATACTCCTCACACCAGTGGTATTCAGCCCCAAGTTGTCTCTAATACTCCTCACACCAGTGGTATTCAGCCCCAAGTTGTCTCTACTACTCACACCAGTGGTATTCAGCCCCAAGTTGTCTCTAATACTCCTCACACCAGTGGTATTCAGCCCCAAGTTGTCTCTAATACTCCTCACACCAGTGGTATTCAGCCCCAAGTTGTCTCTAATACTCCTCACACCAGTGGTATTCAGCCCCAAGTTGTCTCTACTCCTCACACCAGTGGTATTCAGCCCCAAGTTGTCTCTAGTTCAGGTTTAGTTCTTTCAGCTCGTTCAACATCACTTTCATGTGTGTTTTTGGATAACAAAACCTCCATTACTTAAAGAAAATCCTTATTTTGACAAAATTGTTGTTGAAACTTGACAATAAATCCGTGGCAGGAAATAGTTCTTAACTAGAATCGTGGGAAGGGAGGGTTAGCTCTTTGGTCAGTTTCTCACCCAGTCGTGGTACCTCAACTGTTCTAAACAAGTTATTCGACATACTCGTAGCCTTTCTTTCGTTAAACGGGGGAGTCCGACTCCATGGACCCCCCTGGATACAATATGTTCTTATTTTGTTCCGGTCCTTCACGGGACAAGACAAGGCAGTCCCCAACACACTCCGCGGCCTACTTTATAAGCCTGTGCTGCTACCTGGCGGATGTCAACTGGACTTGAGATGGAAGTACCGCGACCTTGATTACATTCTTCTCTCGGTTTTTTAACTCGCTAGAAAACCTTTCAAACAAATGTTAAAACAAGAAGTTAAGAGTGTCTGGTTTGAGTTTGTCAGCTCTGAGGCGGTTAATGGACCGTCTGTTGTTATAGATCAGTGGAATGGTAGGGTAGGAAGAAACCATTGGGAATACAGATATGTACGTACACATTTATAGTGTCCATCAACAGTGGCAGCTGTAGATAACATGACATGTAGTGTCCAGGAACAGCCAGAGTAACAGAGCAAGGTCCAGGAACAGCCAAAGTAACAGAGTAACGTCCCAGGAACAGCCAGAGTAACAGAGCAAGGTCCCAGGAACAGCCAAAGTAACAGATCAAGTCCAGGAACAGCCAGAGTAACAGAGCAAGGTCCCAGGAACAGCCAGAGTAACAGAGCAAGGTCCCAGGAACAGCCAAAGTAACAGAGTAACGTCCCGGACAACCAACTGAAAGTGGTTCACATGGTTTGGCGCAATGACACCATTCTATGGCTGGGTTACTTTTCCACGTCCGACACTGTACGCTCTGTTCTTATTAAGTGTGGAACCCTTTCAGAGTTGAATAGGACAATCATTCCGTGCAAGGGTGGACTATCAGCTATCTGCATACTCGTGGGCTAAGGATGAATGGAGGGAGAGTAGGAAAACAAGCTCAGTTTGTCCAGCCAGGAAACGAACCCCGACTCGACTAGATGTGAAATGAACCAAGGTAAGATACCTGTCAGGTTAAGAGGCGAATTGTATGCTTTCGTTAAGTATTATATGTAGGCCTTTGCAGATCACATGACTTGACGTATGAACAGGCTAACATTGTTTCTGTTAACCTTTTAACTTATAAAGGTTTATATCTAACTCTGTCTCTACACAGTAGGGACAGGGTCAGGTTGTATCAGAATGAAGGGGTGAGCTGTCTAGAGAGGACTGTCAGGGACAGGTTGTATCAGAATGAAGTGGTGAGCTGTCTGACCAGACATCTTGTCCACTGGCAAGTGTAACCTAGACCCGTTGAAACGCATGCCCAAGACACACACTAAGACTAAGTTCAGGGGTCCCTTGTTACCGGGATCACGTGTTGTGTCCACACCTGGATGAGTGGGTGCCTACCACATGCGGGCTGGGGCGTCAGACTCGTCTAGTCGATTGTGCTTCAAATGGCTTTACTTAAATAGCTTTCCACTCTCCCTCCCCGAATATGGGGGTATATTTTCTCAATTTTACCTTTTCATTTCCAACCCCATCAATGTAGCTATGTGGATAGTCCGGACGGGTAGTAATACAATAAGAAAGAGCGAGATAAACTACCAGTGAACTAAATACTCGCCGGAGTTCGAACACAAAGCAGAGATAAAAATATAAAAATGTGTGCTTGGTCGTTATCAGCCAGGGATCTTTCCATCTCTCTCCAAGCGAAGTCATGTTTTTATTAGGACAGGGTCCAGGATGAGGACGGTCAACTCTAGCAAGTTGATACTGTAATGTTGGGCTGGAGGTTAAAACATGATCTGGGGGCAGGACGACGTGTGCTGTTCCTCTAAGTGTCGTGAGCTGCATTACTATTTCCATGGCCGTCCCCAGCCTTGACACAGGGAGTTGATGGTAGCACGTGTGGAGGACAGAGGAGTTCGTACTCCAGGAGTTGATGGTAGCACGTGTGGAGGACAGAAGAAGTTTAAACACAGTATGCATATGAGAAAGATAATATAATTGATAGAAAATGTACCCGCACTTGCGCGGAAGAGCCGGAAACCATTTTATATTAATTATTTAGAGTAGTGTGTTCCTGCCGGGATTCGAGCCTCGACAATCAAGACGTGTGCCCATTGATGTGCGTCTAATCTCTTCGTGGCCAGTTACAGGTGGCGAGAAGGCCGTGGTTCGAATGCCGGCAGGAACCGTGTATTTTATTTCTCCAATAAAGACCGCTATAGGTTGTAAAGTAAGTCTGAGAGTTAGAGTTGTTGAGTTGGTAAAACTGGGTTTTCTTCCTACGGTCACTAGGAGAGAAGAGCGAGTAACCGGTGGGCCCAGTCCCGAGCCACAAGCACCCCCTCAGGGGCGCAAGGTCCCCAAGCTGTATCGTCAGGTCCCGCTAATATAGACCTAATCTTACAGTTGAAAGGTTTCATTCATTTCGAGGATCCACGCTTTTTCTTTGACAGGCGAGTGAAGTGACCACAGGAACTGTCCCGTGACTGTACCAGAGTGTATGTAGGTAGCGCTAGTGAAGTGACCACAGGAACTGTCCCGTGACTGTACCAGAGTGTATGTAGGTAGCGCTAGTGAAGTGACCACAGGAACTGTCCCGTGACTGTACCAGAGTGTATGTAGGTAGCGCTAGTGAAGTGACCACAGGAACTGTCCCGTGACTGTACCAGAGTGTATGTAGGTAGCGCTAGTGAAGTGACCACAGGAACTGTCCCGTGACTGTACCAGAGTGTATGTAGGTAGCGCTAGTGAAGTACATCCTGCAGTTGGAATCGGGAACAAACATGATAACAATTGTTAAGATCTATCTAAAGTGACAGGTGTCAATGATAGACATGACTATCATATCAAATAGAAGGTATGTCGTTATTCAGCTGTCGCAAAGCATGACGGGGCGACTTCAACTCGGCACGGTATATCACCGAGCAAATATAATTGTAACTACTGTCAGAACAACCAACACAGGACTCGGGTAAACTCACCAGAGGCGAGGCGGAGATTACCTGACAAGTATCTCCTTCCTTGTCTTTCAAACAACAATCAAACCAATCATTTTAATTTCGAGAAATGGTTTCACGGAAGTGGTGTTTTAAAATACAATTTATGTATGTGTTTACGATTAAAAAGTACTAGATTTTCAAAAGTATACATAAACAAACCATTTTGTGAAAGGGATTATGTTTTTGTAAGAAACGTCAACTATTACTAAAACAATGATGAAAATAGCGACCGTGTGTGTGGAGCTTCAAGGCGTGAGTGGATATGAACATGTGACGTGTGATGCGGTTTACAAACTATATACAGTCCAATTTGAATAGAAAGAGGCTTCCTTATCTGACAACTAGGACAGCTACTAGGTCTAATGTCATGTGATCGGCAGCTGTCACTTTAGATTATATATATATATATATATATATATGTATGTATGTATATATGTATGTATATAAGACCATTTGATCGGGCATATATACTAATAATCAGTAGGAAAATGATTTTGTATGCATATTTAAATAATTTAAGGTAAAAATGCATATTTTACTCGTAACTATCGTAATAAATTATTACTTGTCCTGTATCTGTAATCGGCTGGTGACTAATTAACTAATAAAGTCTCTGCAGTCAATTGGGTAAAACAAAGCGTGTGTGTGTGTGTGGCACAGAGGAAAACATCCGGTACATCCACAATCACATCTCGCGTGAAATGATAGCACATTTGGAGCCTCCAAGTAATTCCTTTCTCTGACAGGTAACATTGTCTTCAGACTCTCGCGGTCTCACTAACATTGCACTCGGCCAAAGAATGGGTGTTTCTCAATACACGAGGACATCGTGTCAGTCGGAAGGACACTTCATTATGTCAAACATGTCCAGGCAGAAGAAAATCTCAGGATCACTTTCCTTATATATTGTAACAGTCATGAATAGGGTAACATTTTCCAAAAAACAAATTGTTTGTTCATTTGTTTTTAGATAATATGATGCATATTATTTTAAAAAAATCGTAGATATTTTACTATTTGGTTTTGCATACAAATATTAACAATAATAATATAGTAAATTGTTACCAATGTTAATATGAAAAAATGTGTTTTTATTTTCTAAGAGTGCCTCACCATCAAAATCCTAATTGATATATTTAGGCCTATAGTAATGGTTCAATTCTCGACGGAACACCTAACAATGATTTAAAACAATTTATAACCTTTGGCACCAAAACCAAGTAGAATCTCTGTTAGTTGTTATAACAGAGAACAGGTTGTACCAGCTGTTATAACAGAGAACAGGTTGTACCAGCTGTTATAAGAGAACAGGGTTGTACCAGCTGTTATAACAGAGAACAGGGTTGTACCAGCTGTTAACACACATCTCTGAATCCTAAAGACCAGTGTTAGACACAAAGAGGCGCTCCATGCAAATTCTGGTGCAGTTCTCGAGGAAATCTAACCCTAGTCACCCTGTGCCCGCCAGTTGAGAGAGAAAGAGCCGATTGGCGAACGAAGGAAGAGTTCACTTTCCCCCGAAGGAGGGGGGAGGACGGGGGGAGTGAACCGGAAGTTGCCACGTCATAGAAAAACCCGTCAGGCTACTCCAAGTCCCGTTCCGTACCAGAGGCAAGGCCACTACAGGTCAATCCTAGATATACCTGATAGAGTTAGGTCACATTGCTAGGAGATATAGCACTGTCAGGTCTATAGAGAGCTAGCTCTCATAACCAGGAGATATAGCACTGTCAGGTCTATAGAGAGCTAGCTCTCATAACAAGGAGATATAACACTGTCAGGTCTATAGAGAACTAGGTCTCATAACCAGGAGATATAACACTGTCAGGTCTATAGAGAGCTAGCTCTCATAACCAGGAGATATAGCACTGTCGGGTCTATAGAGAACTAGGTCTCATAACCAGGAGATATAACACTGTCAGGTCTATAGAGAACTAGGTCTCATAACAAGGAGATATAGCACTGTCGGGTCTATAGAGAACTAGGTCTCATAACAAGGAGATATAACACTGTCAGGTCTATAGAGAACTAGGTCTCATAACAAGGAGATGTAACACTGTCAGGTCTATAGAGAACTAGCTCTCATAACCAGGAGATATAGCACTGTCAGGTCTATAGAGAGCTAGCTCTCATAACCAGGAGATGTAACACTGTCAGGTCTATAGAGAACTAGGTCTCATAACAAGGAGATGTAACACTGTCAGGTCTATAGAGAACTAGGTCTCATAACCAGGAGATATAACACTGTCAGGTCTATAGAGAGCTAGCTCTCATAACAAGGAGATATAACACTGTCAGGTCTATAGAGAACTAGGTCTCATAACAAGGAGATGTAACACTGTCAGGTCTATAGAGAACTAGCTCTCATAACCAGGAGATATAGCACTGTCAGGTCTATAGAGAGCTAGCTCTCATAACCAGGAGATATAGCACTGTCAGGTCTATAGAGAGCTAGCTCTCATAACCAGGAGATGTAACACTGTCAGGTCTATAGAGAACTAGGTCTCATAACAAGGAGATGTAACACTGTCAGGTCTATAGAGAACTAGGTCTCATAACAAGGAGATATAACACTGTCAGGTCTATAGAGAACTAGGTCTCATAACAAGGAGATGTAACACTGTCAGGTCTATAGAGAACTAGCTCTCATAACCAGGAGATATAGCACTGTCAGGTCTATAGAGAGCTAGCTCTCATAACCAGGAGATATAGCACTGTCAGGTCTATAGAGAGCTAGCTCTCATAACCAGGAGATATAGCACTGTCAGGTCTATAGAGAACTAGGTCTCATAACAAGGAGATGTAACACTGTCAGGTCTATAGAGAACTAGGTCTCATAACCAGGAGATATAACACTGTCAGGTCTATAGAGAGCTAGCTCTCATAACAAGGAGATATAACACTGTCAGGTCTATAGAGAACTAGGTCTCATAACCAGGAGATATAACACTGTCAGGTCTATAGAGAGCTAGCTCTCATAACCAGGAGATGTAACACTGTCAGGTCTATAGAGAACTAGGTCTCATAACAAGGAGATGTAACACTGTCAGGTCTATAGAGAACTAGGTCTCATAACCAGGAGATATAACACTGTCAGGTCTAAGAGAGCTAGCTCTCATAACAAGGAGATATAACAGTGTCAGGTCTATAGAGAGCTAGGTCTCATAACCAGGAGATGTAACACTGTCAGGTCTATAGAGAGCTAGATCTCATAACCAGGAGATATAGCACTGTCAGGTCTATAGAGAACTAGGTCTCATAACAAGGAGATGTAACACTGTCAGGTCTATAGAGAACTAGGTCTCATAACCAGGAGATGTAACACTGTCAGGTCTATAGAGAGCTAGATCTCATAACCAAGGAGATATACGTGTCGGTCTATAGAGAACTAGGTCTCATAACCAGGAGATATAGCACTATCAGGTCTATAGAGAGCTAGGTCTCATAACCAGGAGATATAACACTGTCAGGTCTATAGAGAACTAGGTCTCATAACCAGGAGATAGTAACACTGTCAGGTCTATAGAGAACTAGATCTCATAACCAGGAGATATAACACTGTCAGGTCTATAGAGAACTAGGTCTCATAACCAGGAGATATAACACTGTCAGGTCTATAGAGAACTAGGTCTCATAACCAGGAGATATACACTGTCAGGTCTATAGAGAACTAGTCTCATAACCAGGAGATATAACACTGTCAGGTCTATAGAGAGCTAGATCTCATAACCAGGAGATATAACACTGTCAGGTCTATAGAGAACTAGGTCTCATAACCAGGAGATATAACACTGTCAGGTCTATAGAGAACTAGGTCTCATAACCAGGAGATATAACACTGTCAGGTCTATAGAGAGCTAGGTCTCATAACCAGAGATATAACACTGTCAGGTCTATAGAGAGCTAGGTCTCATAACCATGAGATGAGGCTATATCAGCTCAGTGACGTCTTCACCAGATATAACATTAGGCACGACCATCTCGCTATCTATGGTTCATTAAGTTAATGATAGTCGTTAGATCCATTTAGAGATAATGAGAGCTAAACAGAGTTAAATAAACTTTTACATGATTTGATGGATCGACCCTCACTCGGAACGAGCGTGAAGATCGATTCAGTGCATTCGATATTTTCCTGAATCGATCCTTATCCCACAAGAGTCTAGTGAGCTAACATGACAATGTAGGTGGTCGTCGACCAGGAGAGGGGTGGGTGTGTCTACAGCTACACATGACAGGGTCTGCTAGAAGGTGGTTGTGTGTCTACAGCTACACATGACAGGGTCTGCTAGAAGGTGGTTGTGTGTCTACAGCTACACATGACAGGGTCTGCTAGATAAGACAGTAGCCAGTAATGGGAGGTTCTCCAAACACAAACTGTTATATATAAACAGCCTTCAGACTGAAGTACAGGCCTCGCAGCCACATTTCATCCTAGCAAGGTCTTTATGGCTACACCTCATATCGGCATGCTCTCTCAACAACATTAGGACACAATTCTCGTCATTAGGTTATTTAGCTGCGCCTTACCTCCTTATACTCAGATTGATCGAACTCATTTAATGGGTTATAAATTAGGAAGGTAGATAATGGAGGAATTGTACCAGAATTTGCGTGGTGGGGGAGATTTAGTTTAGTAAAAATACTTTAAATATACCAGCCGGTATTCTAATCCGACCACCCCTCATTCAGTAACAATTTATACGAGCATGACACCTGTACACCCAGCGGCCACTTTTGTATGAACCAGAGTGTACAACCCCCCATGAAACAGTCCCACGGAGTTTCTCTCTGTCAACTTTATAGTGACTCTCGAGCAAATGAGGAGGGGAAGGTTTGCAGGTGTAGTCCGGAGACCGCACCTGGTGTTTCAGGTGTTCAGGTGTTTCGTGTCCTGATAGAGACGAGTGGACCAAGGTTTTAGTACATAAAGTGTCGTCTGCATGTCTGTTAGCTAGTTTAACTTCTGACGAGTTAGCGCTGATATCTTAGGTTAAGTGGGTAAGCCGTGGGGTAATTCAAACATGTGTTACAAAGAGTTCAAATCCAATTTTAGTTTGAGGAGCTTTTTATCAAACCAAAACAGATTTTGACAAAAATAGTTAAGATTTCACTATATTTTTATTGTTATTTTAAGGTAAGTTATAGATAATAATATCAGATATTCGAACCCTTGACCTAGGTCACAGCTCCAGAACTTGTTTCTTTGCACGCGCTCTCGGGTATTATTAACACAAAATAGTTCCAAATGCAAGCTTTAAGCGATTCATTATTGTTCGGTTTGTGTTACCCAGACAATGACAGTGGATTGGACAAACACGGACACGATTTCTCTGGAAATGAACGAGTTCATGCTATGAATGTCTAGATATATATTCCCAACAAACCCAATACTGAATATTAAGAGGGGGTGGGGGCTGTCCCGCCCTTCATAGACCAAAAATCGTTCAAATTATACAATGGTTAAAAAATTAAACCAATTAAATCCACGCAATAATCAATACTAGTTGTAGTGTCACGTGATATCACATTTACATTTTTAACACATAATTTAACAACAAACCAAGAATGAAATTGTATTAAGTTTTTTTAAATGTTAATTATTTTCTAAATTACTTTCAAATTTTCAAGGATTTTTCCGTCAAAATTTACAGAGGGGTACTTCCCCTGATAACCTGCCCATGGCACCGTCAGGAAAATCATGTGTCCGCCCATGGTACAATAGGGTAGGTTTACATTTGCTGACCGGGCTCACGACTTGATAATCTAAAGGTATAATAAACTGCTATGCTCAGTAAGAGTTGTTACATGTAGAAACAAGGTCGTACACAAATACAATATTGCCTCGCATTTCAAGAAAATATCTTATACTATAGGATCCACCAGTCATAAGTTTATACTTTATACATAATCAGTTCTATCTCTTAACACGATATGGGTTGCTACACCTGGGACCACCTTGTAAATATGCTTCAGAACCCCTCGTATCACCCAACATTTCACATATGGTAACTTCGACCGGACTAGGATTTCAACTGACAAAGCTACTAGAGCTGTTGTGCAAACAGAACTCGGCCAACAAGAGCTGGTTGTGCAAACAGAACTCAGCCAACAAGAGCTGGTTGTGCAAACCGAACTCGGCCAACCAGAGCTGTTGTGCAAACCGAACTCGGCCAACAAGAGCTGGTTGTGCAAACAGAACTCAGCCAACAAGAGCTGGTTGTGCAAACCGAACTCAGCCAACAAGAGCTGGTTGTGCAAACCGAACTCAGCCAACAAGAGCTGGTTGTGCAAACAGAACTCAGCCAACAAGAGCTGGTTGTGCGATATATCCATCATGAACACGTTTGAAGGATCTAATTGACATGTTCCAGCACTAGAATGGTTTGCTTGTCTCAATTTCAATGTTTAATACTCAAGACTCCAGGCTACTAATTACAACTCTACTACTTAACTGCCATCATGGGCCTCTAAAAGAAATACAACAAAACTGTGAGCTTTGAACCCAGCTAGATGCACCGAGAATAGTTCTTACCTTGCTTGGTTCCACTATGGTGTGGTTTATAGGATAGCCATAGTGTAATCAGTCAAGGTAAGACTGCTACCTTGCTTGGTTCCACTATGGTGTGGTGTATAAGATAGCCATAGTGTAATCAGTCAAGGTAAGACTGCTATCTTTCAATGAACAGTGAAAACATTTCACAAGTGTAGGCTACATTATTCACAAGCAACGTATGCACGTGAACATGTCCTTGCCTTGTCACTGCTCCTCTAACCTTATATTAAGGCCTTATGTACACAATTATTTTGTTCACCATTCAAAAGAGTTTATTTCTATGAAATGTTACACACCAAAAATTTATTTTTAACTATTTTCATTCAAGAGCTATGAGGGTAAGAAACTTCAATTTTTACGTTTTCCAAATCTAGTTTTAGGCCACACTTTTTGAAATAAAATTTTGAAAATTAAAATTTAGTATCTTAAATACTATACCTATTTGATAAAGCTGGAATTTTACCGTTAGTGTAGGTAAGCATACTCTATATAAATATACTTAAAGTTCACTTAAAATCAACACAATTCAACAATTGTTTATTAATACTAATTCACCTATAAATACTAAATATTAGTATTCATGTGATTTATAGATGTGTACACTTAAGATTTAAAAAATATTCAGATTTAAATATGCAACTTTTACTGAATAACTTGATTTACGTATGACATAAAAATATGCACTGAGATTCCAAGTTGGCTCACGGGATCAAAACTTTGTAGGAAGTGTAGCTTAGTCGACAAGAACGGGTGATAGCCCGCCTCCACAGCAGTTACTCCAGCTGTATTATCACACAAACCCAAATAATCTGCAGTCCTTGCGAGATTTCTGTTTGGACGATCATTCACAAGTTGTCTCTTAGAATAGTTACACTCATATTGTAGTGATTTTGATATTTATACCACTATCAGGGTTATTTCATTATTGAAACATGTTGTAGTAATTTTTAGATTTGTGTTTTAAATGTATTATATAGGCAGATAGGCTTTATGTTTATTTTATATGTTGAGGGTTTCCAGAATCAATAACACAAATATATAATCTAGTAAACAACAAATGGCTGTAAGCGATCGCTCAAGGTTTCGACACATTTCATATCAAGAATGATGAGATAATACTTAACATTTAAAAACACTTTTTACAGCCATTGTATAAATAATCTTTTTCATGAAAAAAATAGCAATTTAGGCAGTTTATAGTGTTTTAATTTCTTATCTATTTGAACTAGTTTAGTCATTGTTAATGGAGAAAAAGACATTATTTTATATGGATTAAATTGGAAAAACTTATTACTGTGAATACATTAATATGCATATGGAAAAAGATAATTTCACGATCTTCAATTCAGTGAACACTGCAATTATTATATTCAATTAAATTATCTATGTTTTTATATGTATTTATATTTTTATTAGAGGTAGAATATTTATACTGTCAGTCAGACTTAGATCTTGGTTCATATGAGATTATCTGCATGATACATTTTATTGATTAATTACATTTTTATAACATTAAAATTTTGTGATTATCTACATTTTAAATCATATGGGCGATTTTCCTCAAATTAGTTAGGCCTAGTTTATAGGTAAATATAATGTGTGCATATTTGGTGATTATGAAAGTATATATATATATATATATATATATATATATGCACTTTACCTTAAATAGCAAACCCAAGAAGTCAAGTGGTTACAATTAAATTGATTATATTGTTCAAATATTTGATAATTTTATGAATTTGGCAAGTTTCCACAGTTAAATAGAATTATTGAATTCTAAGACGTATACAACATTCAGAAGAAGGCCGAGAATTGATCAAATAATAAATATTACGCCCCTATCAGAAATCGAACCCGAAACCCTTTGCACTGTAGAACATCCCGCTAGCGACTGATCTAACGTGTCGGGCTATGATACTACGAATATATCACATTTATAGCCTGTATTTTCTTACGTTCTCTCCCACAGCTGTCAAACTGTCAATTGAATGGCCTCTTGAAAACATGCTTGATAAGAATTAGATTTTTTTATCGCCTTAAAAATTGTGTGAATGCAAGTATCAAGGTTTAAGCTGGCAAATTTCCAGCATTTTATATGGCTTGAATTTTGGAAACTACTCTATTTAAATATTTAGAATTTCTCTGTTAATCCCACCTATAAGGGTATAATCAGGTCAAGTTAAAATTTGTAGTTTCTATAGAAGTAGTCTATAATGATTATATGCCAATTAGTGAGATACCCTGTTGGGCACCTAAACAATATAGGAATATATAGTGTTAATTATTTATGCATTTTTAACTCACTTAGAGAGTAATTTTAGGCCCAAGTATGATATTATAGTAATAATTGATGTTTTCATTTGCAAGTGTGTGAGAACTTTGAATTTACTTCAAATGGAAGCAGTTATTTACTATTGTAACGACAGTCATTCTACCAGGTTTTTTGCAAATAAATAATGTAATGAAATAATTATTTCATTCACAAAGGAATGTCTTTCATCACATACGACTCATAAAAAAAATATCATGTGTGATAGAGAGAAAGAGAGAGAACGAATTTTATTTGAATTAATTTAATCAAAATAACTGAAGTATTCTTATCCAAATAAGATGTAACTTTTATATAACCGCTCTCCAATGTTTTTAGACTCTTTGAATTATTTAGTGATTAGGTTTTGAGGTTTGAGTTATTCTGGGGTTCAAGGAGAAGGAAACACAATTTTATAGTAAATGCACCCTATTTACTTTATTTGCCTGTTTTTATATCAGAATAAATAATATACATTTTGAAATGATAATTTAGGCCCTAATATTGTTTCTATTACAGAGAAGACATGTGTTATACGGAGTACATGTCCTGTGTGGTAGAACTCCCTCCTTACTCAAATGATAACATTATTAAACACAAGTATTCTGATGTTGAATGTACCGATTCAGAATTCCAAAGCTCTGAAGAAGATGATAGTTGTGAGATTAGTTCAATAGAAAATGAAGAATTTTGAGTCTTATAGGAAAGTGACGATGACATACCTAGATTCATAATAAGAACGAGACCTCTGTCAAAATTAATATAACAGGAAACATGGATATTTATTTAATAATTTCTTAAATAACCCACAATTTGTACCATGGGTAGGTACCAACTGTGAAAATAATACGTCCCCGAAGTTCCCCCCAATTTAAAAATTCAATTTTTTTTATTGCAATCGTTTGTTTTTCGCTTGTTGCAGATTGTTCCACAAAAATTGTCTTTTGTTCTGTTTTGATAATCTCACAAATGGTATGTTTACATTGGTAGTGCCAACTTTACGATATCTTCCTCTCACTTTTTAAGAATTGAAATTTTTATGGTTTCGATCATTTGTTCTTCGTTTGTCCGGAAGGATCCTAAAAAAAACGCACATTTTGTTTTGTCAGGACAACACAAGATTTATTTATACTAGGAGCGTGGATTGACGCCTTTATGGCAACCATATTCTCCACATGAACACATACAACTTTTAAAAATAGGATTTTATATTTGCAAATAATAATACGTTCTTGGTTAGTTTTAGATCTCTTTTTGCGGAAATTTGCATTTATTCCTTTTTTAAAGCCTCTCACATTCTTTCAAAACTTGAACATTTTTTGTTTAAAGTTTGTTTTTATTTTGTTCGAGTTCCTTAACATGTTTATCTTTATTTTGTTCTGAATTTCTTTTAAAAAATGTGTTTATTTCATGTTGATAGTTTTAAAATTAATATATTTTTATCACTATGCTAAGCTCAGTTTCCTCACCTCGACTAGATAAAATATAACAAAATTTGTATTTTTGATTTTATAACTTTATTAGTTTGTTCCAGATTATTGTGCATTATATTTTAGTTTGTTAGTTCTTAGATCTCCTACAAACGCTAAATAAACTAGTGTCACTAGTGATGATGGCCTTTTATTGCATGCCATAAAACTCATAGTAAAAAAAGTATTTTTTTTGCCTCGCTTCCTCCTAAGCTCCAAAATATTGGTTTCGTCTAATTGGGCTGTTGTGAAATTACCGGAAGATACCCAAAATCTTACCTCCTCCTTCCCTCACCCCCTCAAGCGTCTAATCGGTTATGTATATTTTACAAACATGACAAACAAATAGGATACATAGATAATTTTCAACATTATCTTATCATTCCTACAACTATTTGAATAAAAACAATAGCTTTGAGTATCTATGCATTATAAAATATCGATATCAATTAAAAATATACTAATTTAACATAAGTGCCTCGATATTATTCAAACTAGAATGGGCTACCATGAAGTTGGCCCCTCTTCCTCCAATGTAAACATACTATTTGTGGGTCTTTCAAAACAGGACAAACAAAAATCTTCCCGGAACAATCCAGAACAAAGATTGTAATAATAAAAACTTGAACTTTTCATAATGATAGACCAACTTCGGACGTAAATGACTGATATCCAGCCAGAAATGTAATCGAAGATAACTCTACTGAATGTATTGCTCTTTTTGCAAGCTAATCAACACTTCCCGGCCCTTGCTACTCTGATGTGTCATCACTGACCAGCCAACGAAATTATCAAACCCTAAGTTGAAACAGTTGACCCACGGAGTATCAGCTTACGTCTGTGACTACCATAATAAAGCTGAAGTCATGTATCCTTGCGAAGCTCTAGAGCTGCCAGTGGTAGTAATGCCCTTAACCAAATGTTAAGTATTCTCTGTCCTCTTCTAGAAGTATCCCAAACCATCCCACAGAGAAAGTAAGCAGAGGCTGTGCTGGTCAGCTGGCCGTACCAAGCGGGGAAAGTAAGCTGTGACGTCATTATTAGCGGTCAAATCAAGATAAGAGACGAGGACTGGGTTGTAATGGGGGCTGGCTGGTGGAGATTTACAGACTGTTTCAGCCACTAGGAATGGACACACAGCAGTCAGTCAACACGTGGCAAGCAGCAAACTGTTTCAGCCACTAGGAATGGACACACGGCAGTCAGTCAACACGTGGCAAGCAGCAAACTGTTTCAGCCACTAGGAATGGACACACGCAGTCAGTCAACACGTGGCAAGCAGCAAACTGTTTCAGCCACTAGGAATGGACACACGGCAGTCTATCAACACGTGGCAAGCAGCAAACTGTTTCAGCCACTAGGAATGGACACACAGCAGTCAGTCAACACGTGGCAAGCAGCAAACTGTTTCAGCCACTAGGAATGGACACACGGCAGTCAGTCAACACGTGGCAAGCAGCAAACTGTTTCAGCCACTAGGAATGGACACACGGCAGTCTATCAACACGTGGCAAGCAGCAAACTGTTTCAGCCACTAGGAATGGACACACAGCAGTCAGTCAACACGTGGCAAGCAGCAAACTGTTTCAGCCACTAGGAATGGACACACAGCAGTCAGTCAACACGTGGCAAGCAGCAAACTGTTTCAGCCACTAGGAATGGACACACGGCAGTCAGTCAACACGTGGCAAGCAGCAAACTGTTTCAGCCACTAGGAATGGACACACAGCAGTCAGTCAACACGTGGCAAGCAGCAAACTGTTTCAGCCACTAGGAATGGACACACAGCAGTCAGTCAACACGTGGCAAGCAGCAAACTGTTTCAGCCACTAGGAATGGACACACGGCAGTCTATCAACACGTGGCAAGCAGCAAACTGTTTCAGCCACTAGGAATGGACACACGGCAGTCAGTCAACACGTGGCAAGCAGCAAACTGTTTCAGCCACTAGGAATGGACACACAGCAGTCTATCAACACGTGGCAAGCAGCAAACTGTTTCAGCCACTAGGAATGGACACACAGCAGTCTATCAACACGTGGCAAGCAGCAAACTGTTTCAGCCACTAGGAATGGACACCGGTCTAACTCAATGTATGCCCGAGCTTTCTACCAAGTAAAGGCCAACTATTAAAGGTTTGTATGTAAATGGCTGTAACAAGTCCAGCTCGACTTGTCTTGAGCGAGATTTAATAGTGACACTCACAATCAATCATTCTCATGACAGAGCGACATGGTGACGTCAGTGCGTATCCACTTGAGCATTTTACTACGAACGGACCGAACGTACGAATGATCACGCACCTTAAAAAATTTAAAGAGCGGAGAGAAAACTATCCCTTTATTTGCCGATATGCAATCCGAAACTCACATTGTCCCCTCTGGCTCGTCAACTAACGGAAAATATTGATTTTTCCCTGTCAAATTAGTAAATATGTAGCTGTAGTATGATGAATGGTGAATTTTAGGTTTGTCTGACCTAAACCTAATTAGGTAAGTCATAAATCTAATTACTGAACTAAGAGTATCAACCACGTGATTAGCGTGGCTAACCACAAGCCCCAAATACTCCAGTTTGGAATGTCTGACGATATTATTGTATGTGGGTTAGTCCAGATAGTCAATTAGTAGATAAACCTAGATAACGTGTATTATTAAACCTACCTCTTGGTTAAGTTTGTATGTAAGTCGTGTCCTTAAAACACAATCAACACGCTTTCTGCACAAATATGTTTTGTGCGGCAATAGTTTTACACTAAATGAATTGTAATTGTAAAACCAGCGTTAACTTGACAATTGATTTGTTAGCTTGGGTGGTTTGGAGTGGAATAATCGCTGTGGGTTTAGACATTGACAGACAATGTAACATCTCACAGTAAAACAGACATAACACTGGCAGACAATGTAACATCTCACAGTAAAACAGACATAACACTGGCAGACAATGTAACATCTCACAGTAAAACAGACATAACACTGGCAGACAATGTAACATCTCACAGTAAAACAGACATAACACTGGAAGACAATGTCAAGCTACGGACTAGCACAAGGAGCTACCCGGACTAGCACACATAGCTACCCGGACTAGCACAAGGAGCTACCCGGACTAACACAAGGAGCTACCGGACTAGCACAAGGAGCTACCCGGACTAGTACAAGGAGCTACCCGGACTAGTACAAGGAGCTACCCGGACTAGCACAAGGAGCTACCCGGACTAGCACAAGGAGCTACCCGGACTAGCACACAGAGCTACCCGGACTAACACAAGGAGCCACCCGGACTAACACAAGGAGCTACCCGGACTAGCACACAGAGCTACCCGGACTAACACAAGAGCTACCGACTAGCACAAGAGCTACCGGACTAACACAAGAGCTACCCGGACTAACACAAGGAGCTACCCGGACTAACACAAGGAGCTACCCAGACTAACACAAGGAGCTACCCGGACTAGTACACAGAGCTACCCGGACTAGCACAAGGAGCTACCCGGACTAGCACACAGAGCTACCTGGACTAGCACAAGGAGCTACCCGGACTAGCACAAGGAGCTACCCGGACTAACACAAAGGAGCTACCCGGACTAACACAAGAGCTACCCGGACTAGCACAAGGAGCTACCCGGACTAACACAAGGAGCTACCCGGACTAGTACAAGGAGCTACCCGGACTAGCACAAGGAGCTATCCGGACTAGCACAAGGAGCTACCCGGACTAGCACACGGAGCTACCCGGACTAGCACACGGAGCTACCCGGACTAGCACACGGAGCTACCTGGACTAGCACAAGGAGCTACCTGGACTAGCACACAGAGCTACCCGGACTAACACAAGGAGCTACCCGGACTAACACAAGGAGCTACCGCACACAGGAGCTACGACTACACAAGTAGCTACCCGGACTAACACAAGGAGCTACCCGGACTAGTACAAAGAGCTACCCGGACTAGCACAAGGAGCTACCCGGACTAGCACACAGAGCTACCTGGACTAGCACAAGGAGCTACCCGGACTAGCACACAGAGCTACCCGGACTAACACAAGGAGCTACCTGGACTAGCACACAGAGCTACCCGGACTAACAAGGAGCTACCCGGACTAACACACAGAGCTACCTGGACTAGCACAAGGAGCTACCTGGACTAGTACACGGAGCTACCCGGACTAGCACACAGAGCTACCCGGACTAACAAGGAGCTACCCGGACTAGCACACAGAGCTACCTGGACTAGCACAAGGAGCTACCCGGACTAACACAAGGAGCTACCCGGACTAGCACACAGAGCTACCCGGACTAACACAAGGAGCTACCCGGACTAGCACACAGAGCTACCGGACAGCACCGAGTACTGACTAGCACAAGGAGCTACCTGGACTAACACCACAGAGCTACCCGGACTAGCACACAGAGCTACCCGGACTAACACAAGGAGCTACCCGGACTAACACAAGGAGCTACCCGGACTAACACAAGGAGCTACCCGGACTAACACAAGTAGCTACCCGGACTAACACAAGGAGCTACCCGGACTAGTACACAGAGCTACCCGGACTAGCAGAGAGAGCTACCCGGACTAGCAGAAGGAGCTACCCGGACTAACACAAGGAGCTATCCGGACTAACACAAGGAGCTACCCGGACTAGCACAAGGAGCTACCCGGACTAGCACACAGAGCTACCTGGACTAACACAAGGAGCTACCCGGACTAGCAGAGAGAGCTACCCGGACTAACACAAGGATCTACCCGGACTAACACAAGGAGCTACCCGGACTAGTACACAGAGCTACCTGGACTAACACAAGGAGCTACCCGGACTAGCAGAGAGAGCTACCCGGACTAGTACAAGAGCTACGACTACACAAACGGACTAGACACAGAGCTACCTGGACTAGCACAAGGAGCTACCTGGACTAGCACAAGGAGCTACCTGGACTAACACAAGGAGCCACCCGGACTAGCAGAGAGAGCTACCCGGACTAGCACAGAGATCTACCCGGACTAACACAAGTAGCTACCCGGACTAACACAAGGAGCTACCCGGACTAACACAAGGAGCTACCCGGACTAGTACACAGAGCGACCTGGACTAACACAAGGAGCTACCCGGACTAGCAGAGAGAGCTACCCGGACTAGCAGAAGGAGCTACCCGGACTAACACAAGGATCTACCCGGACTAACACAAGGAGCTACCCGGACTAACACAAGGAGCTACCCGGACTAGCACAGAGAGCTACCCGGACTAACACAAGTAGCTACCCGGACTAACACAAGTAGCTACCCGGACTAACACAAGGATCCGACTAACACCAGGACTACCACAACAAGGAGCTACCCGGACTAACACAGAGCTACCCGGACTAACACAAGGATCTACCCGGACTAACACAGAGCTACCCGGACTAACACAAGGAGCTACCCGGACTAACACAGAGCTACCCGGACTAACACAAGGAGCTACCCGGACTAACACAAGGATCTACCCAGACTAACACAGAGCTACCCGGACTAACACAAGGATCTACCCGGACTAACACAGAGCTACCCGGACTAACACAAGGATCTACCCGGACTATCACAGAGCTACCCGGACTAAGCTGATAAGATCAAAGACCAGCCCGAGATGTAATTATACAGTCGAAAGAATTCCCTTTGTCTCTGAACGGGCTGCGAGCGTCTCGGATGTAACACAACAGCAGTTAGCCATTGATGTTGTTGGCAGACCATATCAAATACTTCTCCCCAAGTAGCTAACTATACGCTATAAATATATTCCTCACAAGATCAGTAGTGATTAATATATTTAAATGCCTTTGTTTCATCGAAACGTAACACGCTATTATTGCTGAAAGATAGGCAGGCCTATGTTTGTATTGTTGATGCAAAGCAGTTTTTACTTGCTCATCGCTACGTCACGTTCTAAAAAGATAATTTGAAGCGTGTGAACTCCATATGTTTCGAGTACGTTGAAAAATTGTGTTCAACAAACATAATTTTGTTTTAAAATTGGATTATCCATAGCAATGCGACACTTTTAATAATGCAATAATTTTAAAACCATGTTAACTAATGAAAAATGTAGTCAAAACAAAATCCTGTTAGTTCTAAAAAAATTTAAACAAGAATTTCTTTTAAAAAACAGGTGTATTACTTACCCTAATAATTTAAATCCACTGTAATGTGCGGAAGAAACCATTCAAAAACACAGACACAAAGAGAGAGGGGCTTTTTACCAACCGAGCACAACAAAGAAATACAGTTCGCTTCGTTCAAACATATGTTTGGATCACATTAGTTTTAAGAAAAGAATAAACAGGAGCACTTTTTGTTATGTGTATCCTTGAACAGGCAGAAACGATGTTTGTCCAGGAGCGCGCGCCTTGACGCTCACCCACTCCACTCAAATCACCCACTCGTAGACACGCATTCACTCACACGACAGGTTCTGACAAAACACAAACCGATCGCGACCAGCGCCAACTCGCTACTGACGTGCGCGTCGGTACTCGGTACAACGTAGAGAAGTGACCCCGTTCGGGCCTGGCGGCCGCTCGTGGCACTAACTACAGTAATCGCTTGTCAGCTGGCGCAACACTGGCTTGTCTCCCCACCCAGCGCCGCCATTACGGCAAACGCAACACTCACGCAGGACAAACATCTTTACTTTTTTATTTACAAAACCGCTGATATATATATATACACATGCCCTTTAAAATATGTCTGTAAATAGAGATTAAGAAAGATAAATAAATCACTTAAGAAAGAAAAAAAGAAAGAAATATATTTACTTCATTTTACCACTTTACAAAATACCTTTACTTTCAAATACCTCTCCAATAAAGGCATGCCTTTACTTCCAAATAACTCTACTGTAGACAAACCTTTACTTTCAAATATATCTTTACTGTAGACAAACCTTTACTTTCAAATATATCTTTACTGTAGGCAAACATTTTGGAGGGCCGTGTTCGAATCCTCGTTGAGGGTTTTTAGAATCTTTTTCCTGAATGCTTATTACATCCAAGCAAATACGGGTTCATTTCTTGTAAACTTATACCTTTCTCCTCTGTATCCCTTCTGTGTAGATATGGGGATACGAGAAAGAGACTACAACCTCCCGAGTTCTCACCGAGGTTGTCTAGAACAACAGGACTAACACCAGCTCTCCCCAGGGTTGTATAGAACAACAGGACTAACACCAGCTCTCCTCAGGGTTGTATAGAACAACAGGACTAACACAAGCTCTCCCCGGGTTGTATAGTCCAACAAAACTAACACCAGCTCTCCTCAGGGTTGTATAGAACAACAGGACTAACACCAGCTCTCCCCGGGGTTGTATAGTCCAACAGGACTAACACCAGCTCTCCTCAGGGTTGTATAGAACAACAGGACTAACACAAGCTCTCCCCGGGGTTGTATAGTCCAACAAAACTAACACCAGCTCTCCTCAGGGTTGTATAGAACAACAGGACTAACACCAGCTCTCCCGGGGTTGTATAGAACAACAGGACTAACACCAGCTCTCCCCAGGGTTATATAGAACAACAGGACTAACACCAGCTCTCCCCGGGGTTGTATAGTCCAACAGGACTAACACCAGCTCTCCTCCGGGTTGTATAGAACAACAGGACTAACACCAGCTCTCCCCGGGTTGTATAGTCCAACAGGACTAACACCAGCTCTCCTCAGGGTTGTATAGAACAACAGGACTAACACCAGCTCTCCCCGGGGTTGTATAGTCCAACAGGACTAACACCAGCTCTCCCCAGGGTTATATAGAACAACAGGACTAACACCAGCTCTCCTCAGGGTTGTATAGAACAACAGGACTAACACCAGCTCTCCCCGGGGTTGTATAGTCCAACAGGACTAACACAAGCTCTACCCAGGGTTGTATAGAACAACAGGACTAACACCAGCTCTCCCCAGGGTTAAATAGAATAGGACTAACACCAGCTTTCCCCAGGGTTGTATAGAACAACAGGACTAACACCAGCTCTCTTCAGGGTTGTATAGAACAACAGGACTAACACCAGCTCTCCCCGGGGTTGTATAGTCCAACAGGACTAACACCAGCTCTCCCCGGGGTTGTATAGTCCAACAGGACTAACACCAGCTCTTCCAAGGGTTATATAGAACAACAGGACTAACACCAGCTCTCCTCAGGGTTGTATAGAACAACAGGACTAACACCAGCTCTCCCCGGGGTTGTATAGTCCAACAGGACTAACACCAGCTCTCCTCAGGGTTATATAGAACAACAGGACTAACACCAGCTCTCCTCAGGGTTGTATAGTCCAACAGGACTAACACCAGCTCTCCTCAGGGTTGTATAGTCCAACAGGACTAACACCAGCTCTCTTCAGGGTTGTATAGTCCAACAGGACTAACACAAGCTCTCCTCAGGGTTGTATAGAACAACAGGACTAACAACAGCTCTCCTCAGAGTTGTATAGTCCAACAAGACTAACACCAGGTCTCCTCAGGGTTGTATAGAACAACAGGACTAACACCAGCTCTCCTCAGGGTTGTATAGAACAACAGGACTAACACCAGCTCTCCTCAGGGTTGTATAGAACAACAGGACTAACACCAGCTCTCCTCAGGGTTATATAGAACAACAGGACTAACACCAGCTCTCTCAGGGCTGTATAGAACAACAGGACTAACACCAGCTCTCCCGGGGGTTGTATAGAACAACAGGACTAACACCAGCTCTCCCCGGGGTTGTATAGTCCAACAGGACTAACACCAGCTCTTCTCAGGGTTATATAGAACAACAGGACTAACACCAGCTCTCCTCAGGGTTATATAGAACAACAGGACTAACACCAGCTCTCCTCAGGGCTGTATAGAACAACAGGACTAACACCAGCTCTCCCCGGGGTTGTATAGTCCAACAGGACTAACACCAGCTCTCCTCAGGGCTGTATAGAACAACAGGACTAACACCAGCTCTCCCGGGGGTTGTATAGAACAACAGGACTAACACCAGCTCTCCCGGGGTTGTATAGTCCAACAGGACTAACACCAGCTCTTCTCAGGGTTATATAGAACAACAGGACTAACACCAGCTCTTCTCAGGGTTATATAGAACAACAGGACTAACACCAGCTCTTCTCAGGGTTTTATAGAACAACAGGACTAACACCAGCTCTCCTCAGGGTTATATAGAACAACAGGACTAACACCAGCTCTCCCCAGGGTTATAGACTATATTACTCCAGAGTTTCTGAACTGGGCAGCTTCTGGAAGTGCTAGTTGCGGTGGAGGCGAGTGTCTCACCAGTGACGTCATATTGGTAAGTCCTCCAACTAATTTCAAGCTGTTTATTAACAACTAATTCTACTTGAAACAATTTAACAAATGTCTGCTCTTGAGAGGGTTATGGATTTTACAAAGACTCCAACAAGCTACTTGACTGGCCTTATAAATAATTATTTGATGAGGAAAGGAGGAGTTGATGACGTTGATCTAAGGGTGAGTTGAATCTACACACACACACACGCACACGCACACACGCACACACACACACACTCTATATAGATAGATCGATCGCACACCTCCCACCGGCGTGGTCCGTGACTACGCTCAACAGAGCCCAGTGAAACTGAAAGTATTCAAGAAACGGTTATGGTCGCTCGGGTTTATCTTGACCCAGTTTGGAGAGTGTGGTAGGTAGAGTGGTTGCCGTATTATCAGGACACAATCCCCTCTATCTGACGCAGATCTACAGGCACGCGGCCAATATGGGACAAGTGTCCTTAGGAGGTGTCTCATCGGGGTACTCCAATAGTTGGAGCAACAGGGTGAGCCTTCATTTGGACTGGACCAGTGTTCCTCACTGACTGTGTATCAGTGGTAAGTTGCCTCTGTAGGCCTGTGTCTCAGTGGTAAGTTGCCTCTGTAGGCCTGTGTATCAATGGTAAGTTGCCTCTAGGCCTGTGTATCAGTGGTGAGTTGCCTCTGTAGGCCTGTGTGTCAGTGGTAAGTTGCCTCTGTAGGCCTGTGTCTCAGTGATGAGTTGCCTCTGTAGGCCTGTGTCTCAGTGGTAAGTTGCCTCTAGGCCTGTGTATCAGTGGTAAGTTGCCTCTGTAGGCCTGTGTGTCAATGGTAAGTTGCCTCTGTAGCCTGTGTATCAGTGGTGAGTTGCCTCTGTAGGCCTGTGTATCAGTGGTAAGTTGCCTCTAGGCCTGTGTATCAGTGATGAGTTTGCCTCTAGGCCTGTGTATCAGTGATGAGTTGCCTCTGTAGACCTGTGTGTCAGTGGTAAGTTTCCTCTAGGCCTGTGTATCAGTGATGAGTTGCCTCTGTAGGCCTGTGTATCAGTGGTAAGTTGCCTCTGTAGGCCTGTGTGTCAGTGGTAAGTTGCCTCTAGGCCTGTGTATCAGTGATGAGTTGCCTCTGTAGGCCTGTGTATCAGTGATGAGTTGCCTCTGTAGGCCTGTGTGTCAGTGGTAAGTTGCCTCTGTAGGCCTGTGTGTCAGTGGTAAGTTGCCTCTGTAGGCCTGTGTGTCAGTGGTAAGTTGCCTCTAGGCCTGTGTATCAGTGATGAGTTGCCTCTGTAGGCCTGTTGTGTCAGTGGTAAGTTGCCTCTAGGCCTGTGTATCAGTGATGAGTTGCCTCTGTAGGCCTGTGTGTCAGTGGTAAGTTGCCTCTAGGCCTGTGTATCAATGGTAAGTTGCCTCTGTAGGCCTGTGTATCAATGGTAAGTTGCCTCTGTAGGCCTGTGTATCAGTGGTGAGTTGCCTCTGTAGGCCTGTGTATCAGTGTGAGTTGCCTCTATAGGCCTGTGTATCAGTGGTAAGTTGCCTCTGTAGACCTGTGTATCAGTGATAAGTTGCCTCTGTAGGCCTGTGTATCAATGGTAAGTTGCCTCTGTAGGCCTGTGTGTCAGTGGTAAGTTGCCTCTGTAGGCCTGTGTATCAGTGGTAAGTTGCCTCTGTAGGCCTGTGTATCAGTGGAGTTGCCTCTGTAGGCCTGTGTATCAATGGTAAGTTGCCTCTGTAGGCCTGTGTATCAATGGTAAGTTGCCTTGTAGGCCTGTGTATCAATGGTAAGTTGCCTCTTAGGCCTGTGTATCATGTGTAGTTGCCTCTGTAGGCCTGTGTATCAGTGTGAGTTGCCTCTGTAGGCCTGTGTATCAGTGGTGAGTTGCCTCTATAGGCCTGTGTATCATGGTAAGTTGCCTCTGTAGGCCTGTGTATCAGTGGTAAGTTGCCTCTAGGCC
The DNA here is from genome assembly GCA_039000515.1 of Timema cristinae. Taxonomy (NCBI): domain Eukaryota; kingdom Metazoa; phylum Arthropoda; class Insecta; order Phasmatodea; family Timematidae; genus Timema; species Timema cristinae. The sequence goes on along the minus strand of JBCFYV010000935.1, from coordinate 72,644,643 downwards.
TGTGTATCAGTGATGAGTTGCCTCTGTAGCCTGTGTATCAGTGGTAAGTTCGCCTCTGTAGGCCTGTGTGTCAGTGGTAAGTTGCCTCTGTAGGCCTGTGTATCAGTGGTAAGTTGCCTCTGTAGGCCTGTGTTCAATGGTAAGTTGCCTCTGTAGGCCTGTGTATCAATGGTAAGTTGCCTCTGTAGGCCTGTGTATCAATGGTAAGTTGCCTCTGTAGGCCTGTGTATCATGGTAAGATGCCTCTGTAGGCCTGTGTATCAATGGTAAGTTGCCTCTGTAGGCCTGTGTCTCAGTGGTAAGTTGCCTCTGTAGGCCTGTGTGTCAGTGGTAAGTTGCCTCTGTAGGCCTGTGTATCAGTGGTAAGTTGCCTCTGTAGGCCTGTGTATCAATGGAGTTGCCTCTGTAGGCCTGTGTATCAATGGTAAGTTGCCTCTGTAGGCCTGTGTATCAATGGTGAGTTGCCTCTGTAGGCCTGTGTATCAGTGGTAAGTTGCCTCTGTAGGCCTGTGTATCAATGGTAAGTTGCCACTGTAGGCCTGTGTATCAATGGTAAGTTGCCTCTGTAGACCTGTGTATCAGTGGTAAGTTGCCTCTGTAGGCCTGTGTGTCAGTGGTAAGTTGCCTCTGTAGGCCTGTGTATCAGTGGTAAGTTGCCTATGTAGGCCTGTGTATCAGTGGTGAGTTGCCTCTGTAGGCCTGTGTGTCAGTGGTGAGTTGCCTCTAGGCCTGTGTATCAATGGTAAGTTGCCTCTGTAGGCCTGTGTGTCAGTGGTAAGTTGCCTCTGTAGGCCTGTGTATCAGTGGTAAGTTGCCTCTGTAGGCCTGTGTGTCAGTGGTAAGTTGCCTCTGTAGGCCTGTGTATCAATGGTAATTGCCTCTGTAGGCCTGTGTATCAATGGTAAGTTGCCTCTGTAGGCCTGTGTATCAATGGTAAGTTGCCTCGTAGGCCTGTGTATCAATGGTAAGTTGCCTCTGTAGGCCTGTGTCTCAGTGGTAAGTTGCCTCTGTAGGCCTGTGTATCAGTGGTAAGTTGCCTCTGTAGGCCTGTGTATCAGTGGAGTTGCCTCTGTAGGCCTGTGTATCATGGTAAGTTGCCTCTGTAGGCCTGTGTATCAATGGTAGTTGCCTCTGTAGGCCTGTGTATCAGTGGTAAGTTGCCTCTGTAGGCCTGTGTATCAATGGTAAGTTGCCTCTGTAGGCCTGTGTATCAATGGTAAGTTGCCTCTGTAGACCTGTGTCTCAGTGGTAAGTTGCCTCTGTAGGCCTGTGTGTCAGTGGTAAGTTGCCTCTGTAGGCCTGTGTATCAGTGGTAAGTTTGCCTATGTAGGCCTGTGTATCAGTGGTGAGTTGCCTCTGTAGGCCTGTGTGTCAGTGGTGAGTTGCCTCTAGCCTGTGTATAATTGGTAAGTTGCCTCTAGGCCTGTGTATCAATGGTAAGTTGCCTCTGTAGGCCTGTGTATCAATGGTAAGTTGCCTCTGTAGCCTGTGTGTCAGTGGTAAGTTGCCTCTGTAGGCCTGTGTATCAGTGGTAAGTTGCCTCTGTAGGCCTGTGTGTCAGTGGTAAGTTGCCTCTGTAGGCCTGTGTATCAGTGGTAAGTTGTCTATGTAGGCCTGTGTATCAGTGGTAAGTTGCCTCTAGGCCTGTGTGTCAGTGGTAAGTTTCCTCTAGGCCTGTGTGTCAGTGGTAAGTTGCCTCTAGGCTAGTGGGAAGGTAGTATTAATCTGGTAGCGCGATGCAATGTTAGTTTGTTGCGTCAGTGCGCGGAGCTCAGGCTGACAAAACTGACATTAACTTTCCGGAGTTCTGGTTGCAGCAACAAAACAGGTGTGGTTAGTCGTGAGTACACTCTAGTCAGGACACAACTGGACACTTACACAGGCAGGCTAGCTCCTAGAGACAAGTACACTCTAGTCAGGACACAACTGGTTACTTACACCGGCAGGCTAGCTCCTAAAGACAAGTACACTCTAGTCAGGACACAACTGGACACTTACACAGGCAGGCTAGCTCCTAGAGACAAGTACACTCTAGTCAGGACACAACTGGGCACTTACACACCAATGTCTCACCTGTCAGACAATAGGTAACATATGATTAGTTCAGTCCCGATATTTCAGGATCAAGTTAACTTGAATTATATCAGTTAATAATCATAGTATTGTGGTCTGGAATTGAACTCGGGAAGCTAAGATAGTTTGGCTGACGCACTACTGACCTAAATCTGTACAATGTGAACATGGTAGTCAGGTTCAAGGTCAACATATATATCCCTAGTTTCGATGGTCGCATGGTCTAGGACAACGTCTCACAAACTATTTTGATATTGACCCGGACCGGCGACCCAAAGGGTAGTTCCTGCGACCCACAGTTTGGGAACCACTCGTCAAAGGCGTCACTCTCTTGTTAGACTAGCCTGCTGATTGAGAGATCTGGGTTCGAATCCTGGTTGGGTCTACTCAAGGGGGTTCTTCCTAAATGGCTTCCCATTCTCCATCCACCCACATGAGGGTATATTTCCTCTAGAAGCTCTCTATCATATTATATGACACAACCTGAACAGGTCGTAGTGGCCCGCTGATAACGTCTATCAAGAGTGACAGCTCCAGATCACATGACTTGACGTATGAATATATAAACATTGTTTGTTGGTTCATCTCCGATACCGGTCGTGGGTTCGTTGAACAGAAGTGACTTCCTTGTACAGCCTTTAGCAAACCAAACAAGAGACGTGTAGTTGTACTATCTAGAGACGTGTAGTTGTACTATCTAGAGACGTGTAGTTGTACTATCTAGAGACGTGTAGTTGTACTATCTAGAGACGTGTAGTTGCACTATCTAGAGACGTGTAGTTGCACTATCTAGAGACGTGCAGTTGTACTATCTAGAGACGTGTAGTTGTACTATCTAGAGACGTGTAGTTGTACTATCTAGAGACGTGTAGTTGTACTATCTAGAGACGTGTAGTTGTACTATCTAGAGAGTGATGGTATCCTTGTTGATGTTCGTGTAATCCCCGACAGTTCAATGCCGCACCAGCTCATTCAGGTGTTTATTAAAATGTGTTTCGTTCAAGGCTTGTTCTAAAGACCGGAGATTGCTTGAGATGTTGTTAAAAGAGCATTCCTTATAAGAGAATGGATCGGTAACTTAAATGAGCACAACAAATTGGAGGGCTCAAGTTGAACTCCTAGGAGAGGCTTTAAATAAGAGTGAAAAAGTTTATGAACAGGCCTCATGTACCTCAAATTTGAAAACATTTCCAAGGTTCTATAAAGTATAAACATATTGTGTGAGCTAGAGATGGAACGCTCGTAACAAGGAAAAATAGAACAATGCAATGACCTTGAAACCTCCCTACAGTAGTGTTATTTACAATAATATGATTCCTGAGACTCGTACAAACATTCGCTGGTGGTCGAACGTCAGACAACTTCATGTTACTCCAGTCGATCTTATCGCAGGTTCTATTTCATCAGTCATTCTCGTTTATAGCTCCTGGGAAACAACTGGGTGTCCAATCTGTAACAAGCCTTGAAACACGTCTCACTAGGCACTAGTCCACCCTTAAAACACACCCCACCACCACCTCAACACAAGAGACCCCCTGGTCCACCCTTGAAACACACCCCACCACCCCTTCAACACAAGATACCCCCTGGTCCACCCTTGAAACACACCCCACCACCCCTTCAACACAAGAGACCCACTGGTCCACCCTTGAAACACACCCCACCACCCCTTAAACACAAGAGACCCCTGGTCCACCCTTGAAACACACACCCCACCACCCCTTCAACACAAGAAACCCACTGGTCCACCCTTGAAACACACCCACCACCCCTTAAACACAAGAGACCCCTGGTCCACCCTTGAAACACACCCCACCACCCCTTCAACACAAGAGACCCCCTGGTCCACCCTTGAAACACACCCCACCACCCCTTCAACACAAGAACCCCCTGGTCCACACTTGAAACACACCCCACCACCCCTTAAACACAAGAGAACCCCTGGTCCACCCTTGAAACACACCCCAACCAAACCACCTAACACCCACACAAAGAAACCCACTGGTCCACCCTTGAAACACACCCCACCACCCCTTCAACACAAGAACCCCTGGTCCACCCTTGAAACACACCCCACCACCCCTTAACACAAAGAACCCCTGGTCCACCCTTGAAACACACCCCACCACCCCTTCAACACAAGAACCCACTGGTCCACCCTTGAAACACACCCCACCACCCCATCAAACACAAGAGACCCCCTGGTCCACCCTTGAAACACACCCCACCACCCCTATCAAACAAGAGACCCCCTGGTCCACCCTTGAAACACACCCCACCACCCCTTCAAACAAGAAACCCTGGTCCACCCTTGAAACACACCCCACCACCCCTTCAACACAAGAAACCCTGGTCCACCCTTGAAACACACCCCACCACCCCTTCAACACAAGAGACCCCCTGGTCCACCCTTGAAACACACCCCACCACCCCTTCAACACAAGAGACCCCTGGTCCACCCTTGAAACACACCCACCACCCCATAAACACAAAGACCCCTGGTCCACCCTTGAAACACACCCCACCACCCCTAACACAAGAGAACCCCTGGTCCACCCTTGAAACACACCCCACCACCCCTTCAACACAAGAACCCCTGGTCCACCCTTGAAACACACCCCACCACCCCTTCAACACAAGAGAACCCACTGGTCCACCCTTGAAACACACCCCACCAAAAACCTAAAACCCTTCAACACAAGAGACCCACTGGTCCACCCTTGAAACACACCCCACCACCCCTTCAACACAAGAGACCCCTGGTCCACCCTTGAAACACACCCACCACCCCTTCAACACAAGAGACCCACTGGTCCACCCTTGAAACACACCCCACCACCCCTTCAACACAAGAGACCCACTGGTCCACCCTTGAAACACACCCCACCACCCCTTCAAAACCAGAGACACGCTGGTCCACCGTAATCAAATCAGATAGATTGAAGTTGCTGTGACCTATTTCAAAATGACGTCTTTAATATTTGTTTATCCAGAAAAGTGCTTGGAATCCCAGCCTCCGTGCTTTGCGGACATTAATTTAGAATGATACTCCGAATAAAATATTGTTGTGGGGTAAAGCTTCAAGCTAACAAATAAATGATGCAGATGAATAACTCTACTTTGTTAGTGGACTGAATTGTTGATTGTTGATGATGTTGACAGGAGCTGGTAATGGTAGAACGAACAGCAATGTGAAGGGGTTCCCCTGGTGACCTTCAGTTGTCTGGTCGAAGGGAAAGGAAAGGTTTCTTGGATTGTCACGTGACTTTGGTGTCCTACTTGCGTTGGACTGTTTGGAGCTTGTCGAGACTTGAGACATAGCAGCGTCACTCAGACCCACCACGAGGTACTACGAGACAGTATGACTGCTGTGATGGAACCACGGACCACCACGAGGTACCACGAGACAGCAGTCTAGTAAATAGTTGCCTCACAAGTGAAAGTACTGGTTGGTTGTCTACGCTCTTAAGGAGATCTGTGGAAAGACCTTGGATGGAATGCCAAGATTTGCAAACCGCCTAAAGGTGGTTAAAACACAGGAACTCACGAGCTCTGGTGTCGTTACTGGAACACCAGTGGGCATGCGGACAGAGGCGTTAGTCTTGTAACTGTCTGGGTTTCGTGTGATGGGCAATGGAGGTAGAGGTTTGATTGACGGCCACGGGTAGTGAGATCTGTTTTCAGTTTCTTGGTCTACGCAAGTGAAGTTGTATTACCTACAGAAAGTACAAAAAGAGGTTTGATATAACTCTGTACACAAGTGGAGCTTGGTAACAAACTCCAGGAGATGTTTAGGTGAACTGCTGGGATAACATGTGGCTAGTATCGATCCACCTACACACCAACAATGTGCTCAGAACATGTGGCTAGTATCGAGACACCTACACACTAACAATGTGCTCAGAACATGTGGCTAGTATCGAGCCACCTACACACTAACAATGTGCTCAGAACATGTGGCTAGTATCGAGACACCTACACACTAACAATGTGCTCAGAACATGTGGCTAGTATCGATCCACCTACACACCAACAATGTGCTCAGAACATGTGGCTAGTATCGAGACACCTACACACTAACAATGTGCTCAGAACATGTGGCTAGTATCGATCCACCTACACACCAACAATGTGCTCAGAACATGTGGCTAGTATCGAGACACCTACACACCAACAATGTGCTCAGAACATGTGGCTAGTATCGAGCCACCTACACACTAACAATGTGCTCAGAACATGTGGCTAGTATCGATCCACTTACACACTAACAATGTGCTCAGAACATGTGGCTAGTATCGAGACACCTACACACTAACAATGTGCTCAGAACATGTGGCTAGTATCGATCCACCTACACACCAACAATGTGCTCAGAACATGTGGCTAGTATCGAGACACCTACACACTAACAATGTGCTCAGAACATGTGGCTAGTATCGATCCACCTACACACCAACAATGTGCTCAGAACATGTGGCTAGTATCGAGACACCTACACACTAACAATGTGCTCAGAACATGTGGCTAGTATCGAGCCACATTACACACACTAACAATGTGTTCAAAACATGTGGCTAGTATCGAGCCACCTTCACACTAACAATGTGCTCAGAACATGTGGCTAGTATCGAGCCACTACACACTAACAATGTGCTCAGAACATGTGGCTAGTATCGAGCCACCTACACACCAACAATGTGCTCAGAACATGTGGCTAGTATCGAGCCACCTACACACCAACAATGTGCTCAGAACATGTGGCTAGTATCGAGCCACTTACACACTAACAATGTGTCAGAACATGTGGCTAGTATCGAGCCACCTACACACCAACAATGTGATCAGAACATGTGGTTAGTATCGAGCCACCTACACACCAACAATGTGCTCAGAACATGTGGCTAGTATCGATCCACCTACACACTAACAATGTGCTCAGAACATGTGGCTAGTATCGATCCACTACACACTAACAATGTGCTCAGAACATGTGGCTAGTATCGATCCACTTACACACTAACAATGTGCTCAGAACATGTGGCTAGTACCGAGCCACTTACACACTAACAATGTGCTCAGAACATGTGGCTAGTATCGAGCCACCTACACACTAACAATGTGCTCAGAACATGTGGCTAGTATCGATCCACTTACACACTAACAATGTGCTCAGGACATGTGGCTAGTATCGAGCCACTTACACACTAACAATGTGCTCAGGACATTGGCTAGTATCGAGCCACTTACACACTAACAATGTGCTCAGAACATGTGGCTAGTATCGAGCCACCTAAACACTAACAATGTGCTCAGAACATGTGGCTAGTATCGATCCACTTACACACTAACAATGTGCTCAGAACATGTGGCTAGTATCGAGTCACCTACACACTAACAATGTGCTCAGAACATGTGGCTAGTATCGATCCACTTACACACTAACAATTGCTCAGAACATGTGGCTAGTATCGAACCACTTACACACTAACAATGTGCTCAGAACATGTGGCTAGTATCGATCCACTTACACACTAACAATGTGCTCAGAACATGTGGCTAGTATCGAGCCACCTACACACTAACAATGTGCTCAGAACATGTGGCTAGTATCGAGCCACCTACACACTAACAATGTGTTCAAAACATGTGGCTAGTATCGAGCCACCTACACACTAACAATGTGCTCAGAACATGTGGCTAGTATCGAGCCACTTACACACTAACAATGTGCTCAGAACATGTGGCTAGTATCGAGCCACCTACACACCAACAATGTGCTCAGAACATGTGGCTAGTATCGAGCCACCTACACACCAACAATGTGCTCAGAACATGTGGCTAGTATCGAGCCACTTACACACTAACAATGTGCTCAGAACATGTGGCTAGTATCGATCCACTTACACACTAACAATGTGCTCAGAACATGTGGCTAGTATCGAACCACTTACACACTAACAATGTGCTCAGAACATGTGGCTAGTATCGATCCACTTACACACTAACAATGTGCTCAGGACATGTGGCTAGTATCGAACCACCTACACACTAACAATGTGCTCAGAACATGTGGCTAGTATCGAGCCACTTACACACTAACAATGTGCTCAGGACATGTGGCTAGTATCGAGCCACTTACACACTAACAATGTGCTCAGAACATGTGGCTAGTATCGATCCACTTACACACTAACAATGTGCTCAGGACATGTGGCTAGTATCGAGACACCTACACACTAACAATGTGCTCAGAACATGTGGCTTATATCGATCCACCTACTCAGTACACACTAACAATGTGCTCAGAACATGTGGCTAGTATCGAGCCACCTACACACTAACAATGTGCTCAGAACATGTGGCTAGTATCGAGCCACTTACACACTAACCTTGTGGTTTTCCACTCTGAATATATGTTTACATATGTTATTATTATTATTATTATTAGCACCGCGTCTTACTACCCGTTCGGGTTGTACGCACTTACGCTAATGTGTAATGGTAGGGTGATTGTGAGATGAAATGAAGGACCTACAGTTTAACGTGGAATCCGAACCACGGTGGTGGCCTGGCATTCCCCACATTCACAAGATGTCTTGTCAGAGATGAAGGAAGGGTTTGGTAATCAGATAAATCTGTGCCGGGACCGAGGATTGAACCCCGGACCCCAGCACAGAAGTCTGACACCTTACCCCTAGACCACCAGGTCACCCTACATATGTTATTAGTTTAGTGTACAATATTCACTCACAGCATTCTAAGTGCTGCTTTTTGCCAAATTGTGAGTACACTGGACTAATGGGGACTAAGGAATGTAGCACCAACACTCGGTTTATCGCATATCGCTATCTTGAGCGGTGACCTTGGATACTCTCCTACCTTCATCGCGTGGCCGTGTGCTAAATATACTGGGCTGTAAGGTCGAGCTGGCCTTGTCCGAGATAAAAGGTTAAGATCACTTCTCCCCGTGTCTTAGTGGTAAGGGTTACTCAAACAGTTATTGGCGTGTTGCAAGGTCTGAGTGTACAGGGTGTTGCTGTTCTAGGTTATGTTACTTCCCCTCCCCCCCCCCCCGATCTCCAAGATCCAGGGCCTGTTATACCTACTTACACTCTGTGAGACAGTTTAGTGCTCTCTCTCTCTATCTTTGTCTCCAAAGTGTCCATGTTTTGTAAGAGCCGAGTGTACCTATTGTCTCATGTTACACCTACGCTCCTGTTCTTGGTTTTGAAAGTTGTTTGGAAGTTCCCACCGTTGTTGGTTGTGTCAGAGAGGTCCAATATCTACGATAGTCTCACATGGATAGACAGACATAGCTCTAATACCAACACTGGACACTGGGCCTACTTCTGGTTGAGAGTGTTTGGTCGTCAGTAGTCAGGCACTTCTTACCACTAGTCAGTAGTCAGGCACTTCTTACCACTAGTCAGTAGTCAGGCACTTCTTACCACTAGTCAGTAGTCACTTCTTACCACTAGTCTGGTTTGATTTGATGGTATCAAGGCTCAAAGCCCAGCCGCATGTATTTAGGCCATTATTTTCTAAAAATGTATTCCTATTCTCGCCACGCAAGTGTGGGTACATTTCCTCCTAATTCTACCTTCCTCGTTCTTACGCCACATGTGTATAGCGCGAACGGGTAGTAAGAAGCAATACACACCCATTGTTTCTATCCTTGTTACACAAATATTGATATTGCTGAGGCTATTGTTAAGTTATCTCATATGTGAACATATGTGAACATATGTGAACATAGATCTATCTTGTTAGACATGGTTAGTTCCTAAAGTCAGTGTCCTGGGTAGGTCGTGTGCTAAATGTTTGTTGAATCCACAAATTAAACTGAGCTAAGAAATTCCAAGGCGAGAATAATGTGAAGAGCAGTCGCAGAATTTAATCATGAATTTGGGTCAACAAGTTTGGAGTAGAATTTCACTTCGCTCGTTGAAAACCGAGAAATGTGTTAGGGACGAAAGGGAACCGTTCGTTGTTTGATGAAACTCTAGAAGTATCACACACAATGTGACGAGGGCTGCACAAAGTGTGGTCGTTCATCAACCAAGTAGTCAGGGAGAGATGTTAGCTAACACCCGATTAACCGGGAACTTGAACAAGATTACGATTGAAACAAAGATACCATTTTGTGCATTATACTCTTTATAATAGGAAATGAAATCAGATTAGGAAGGTTTTCAATTTAAAATAACATATTTGTTATTGTGATGTCTTTTTTCTAGAATGATAAAAAATAACCATTGAGCTCTATGTTGATCCCATATGTTTTAAAGTTGTGGTGCTACCCAGGGTAATAACTGTATTACCTGTCTAAGTTAGGTGCTACCCGAGGTAATAACTGTATTACCCGCCTAAGTTAGGTGCTACCCGAGGTAATAACTGTATTACCTGTCTATGTTTGGTGCTCCCCGAGGTAATAACTGTATTACCTGTCTAAGTTAGGTGGTACCCAAGGTAATAACTGTATTACCCGCCTAAGTTAGGTGCTACCCGAGGTAATAACTGTATTACCTGTCTATGTTTGGTGCTACCCGAGGTAATAACTGTATTACCTGTCTAAGTTAGGTGCTACCCGAGGTAATAACTGTATTACCCGCCTAAGTTAGGTGCTACCCGAGGTAATAACTGTATTACCTGTCTATGTTTGGTGCTACCCGAGGTAATTACTGTATTACCCGCATATATTAGGTGCTACCCGAGGTAATAACTGTATTACCTGTCTAAGTTAGGTGCTACCCGAGGTAATAACTGTATTACCTGTCTAAGTTTGGTGCTACTCGAGGTAATTACTGTATTACCCGCCTATATTAGGTGCTACCCGAGGTAATAACTGTATTACCTGTCTAAGTTAGGTGCTACCCGAGGTAATAACTGTATTACCCGCCTAAGTTAGGTGCTACCCGAGGTAATAACTGTATTACCTGTCTAAGTTAGGTGCTACTCGAGGTAATTACTGTATTACCCGCCTATATTAGGTGCTACCCGAGGTAATAACTGTATTACCTGTCTAAGTTAGGTGCTACCCAAGGTAATAACTGTATTACCTGCCAATGTTTGGTGCTATCCGAGGTAATTACTGTGTTACCTGTATAAGTTTGGTGCTAACCGAGGTAATAACTGTATTACCTGTCTAAGTTAGGTGCTACCTGAGGTAATAACTGTATTACCTGTCTAAGTTAGGTGCTACCCGAGGTAATTACTGTATTACCCGCCTATATTAGGTGCTACCCGAGGTAATAACTGTATTACCTGTCTAAGTTAGTTGCTACCCAAGGTAATAACTGTATTACCTGCCAATGTTTGGTGCTACCCGAGGTAATAACTGTATTACCTGTCTATGTTTGGTGCTACCCGAGGTAATTACTGTATTACCCGCCTATATTAGGTGCTACCCGAGGTAATAACTGTATTACCCGCCTATATTAGGTGCTACCCGAGGTAATAACTGTATTACCTGTCTATGTTTGGTGCTACCCGAGGTAATTACTGTATTACCCGCCTATATTAGGTGCTACCCGAGGTAATAACTGTATTACCTGTCTAAGTTAGGTGCTACCCGAGGTAATAACTGTATTACCTGTCTATGTTTGGTGCTACCCGAGGTAATTACTGTATTACCCGCATATATTAGGTGCTACCCGAGGTAATAACTGTATTACCTGTCTAAGTTAGGTGCTACCCGAGGTAATAACTGTATTACCTGTCTAAGTTTGGTGCTACCCGAGGTAATAACTGTGTTACCCGCCTATGTTTGGTGCTACCGAGGTAATAACTGTATTACCTGTCTAAGTTAGGTGCTACCCGAGGTAATAACTGTATTACCTGTCTAAGTTTGGTGCTACCCGAGGTAATAACTGTGTTACCCGCCTATGTTTGGTGCTACCCGAGGTAATTACTGTATTACCCGCCTATATTAGGTCTACCCAAGGTAATAACTGTGTTACCCGCCTATGTTTGGTGTTAAGGCCGATACACAGAGAATGCTAAGCTAAGCTAAGCTATGGTCCCTCTTTTCATCCAGAACTCAGTGTTGTTTCTTTTCCTCCTGAACTCAGTGTTGTTTCTTTCCCTCCTGAACTCAGTGTTGTTTCTTTTCCTCCTGAACTCAGTGTTGTTGCTTTCCCTCCTGAACTCAGTGTTGTTTCTTTCCCACCTGAACTCAGTGTTGTTTCTTTCCCTCCTGAACTCAGTGTTATTTCTTTCCCTCCTGAACTCAGTGTTGTTTCTTTCCCTCCAGAACTCAGTGTTGTTTCTTTCCCTCCAGAACTCAGTGTTGTTTCTTTCCCTCCTGAACTCAGTGTTGTTTCTTTCCCTCCTGAACTCAGTGTGGTTTCTTTCCCTCCTGAACTCAGTGTTGTTTCTTTCCCTCCAGAACTCAGTGTTGTTTCTTTCCCTCCTGAACTCAGTGTTGTTTCCTTCCCTCCTAAACTCAGTGTTGTTTCTCTCTCTCCGGATCTCAGTGTTGTTTCTTTCCCTCCAGAACTCAGTGTTGTTTCTTTCCCTCCTGAACTCAGTGTTGTTTCCTTCCCTCCTAAACTCAGTGTTGTTTCTCTCTCTCCTGATCTCAGTGTTGTTTCTTTCCCTCCAGAACTCAGTGTTGTTTCTTTCCCTCCTGATCTCAGTGTTGTTTCTTTCCCTCCAGAACTCAGTGTTGTTTCTTTTCCTCCAGAACTCAGTGTTGTTTCTTTCCCTCCTGAACTAAGTGTTGTTTCTCTCTCTCTCCTGATCTGTGTTGTTTCTTTCCCTCCAAAACTCAATGTTGATTCTTTCCCTCCAGAACTCAGTGTTGTTTCTTTCCCTCCAGAGCTCAGTGTTGTTTCTTTCCCTCCTAAACTCAGTGTTGTTTCTTTCCCTCCAGAACTCAGTGTTGTTTCTTTCCCTCCTGAACTCAGTGTTGTTTCTTTCCCTCCTAAACTAAGTGTTGTTTCTCTCTCTCTCTCCTGATCTGTGTTGTTTCTTTCCCTCCAAAACTCAATGTTGATTCTTTCCCTCCAGAACTCAGTGTTGTTTCTTTCCCTCCAGAACTCAGTGTTGTTTCTTTCCCTCCAGAACTCAGTGTTGTTTCTTTCCCTCCAGAACTCAGTGTTGTTTCTTTCCCTCCAGAACTCAGTGTTGTTTCTTTCCCTCCTGAACTCAGTGTTGTTTCCTTCCCTCCTAAACTCAGTGTTGTTTCTCTCTCTCCTGATCTCAGTGTTGTTTCTTTCCCTCCAGAACTCAGTGTTGTTTCTTTCCCTCCAGAACTCAGTGTTGTTTCTTTCCCTCCAGAACTCAGTGTTGTTTCTTTCCCTCCTGAACTCAGTGTTGTTTCCTTCCCTCCTAAACTCAGTGTTGTTTCTCTCTCTCCTGATCTCAGTGTTGTTTCTTTCCCTCCAGAACTCAGTGTTGTTTCTTTCCCTCCTGAACTCAGTGTTGTTTCCTTCCCTCCTAAACTCAGTGTTGTTTCTCTCTCTCCTGATCTCAGTGTTGTTTCTTTCCCTCCTGAACTCAGTGTTGTTTCTTTCCCTCCAGAACTCAGTGTTGTTTCTTTCCCTCCAGAACTCAGTGTTGTTTCTTTCCCTCCAGAACTCAGTGTTGTTTCTTTCCCTCCAGAACTCAGTGTTGTTTCTTTCCCTCCTGAACTCAGTGTTGTTTCCTTCCCTCCTAAACTCAGTGTTGTTTCTCTCTCTCCTGATCTCAGTGTTGTTTCTTTCCCTCCAGAACTCAGTGTTGTTTCTTTCCCTCCTGAACTCAGTGTTGTTTCTTTCCCTCCTGATCTCTGTGTTGTTTAATGTCTTGTTTAGTTCAGATGATAGTAGTGAGGAAGAAAAGATGCTGCTGTTAGCAGCTGTTTTGAAAGATGAAGATTTAGTAGGATGAGGTTTTACTTGTTCAATTAACGCTTCCATTTTAATATAAAAACATGTATTAAATATAAAACCTAATATAATAACTTAAACACACGTGAAACAAACTGAAAACAAAACTTATAAACAAGAGTCCGAGCTGCGTTACGCGCATGCGCAACGTTACAGCTCGTTCACACGATGAGGTTTAGGTGGTTTTGTCAAATAGGGTTTTTTACCGTACGCTGCAGCGGCGCATTAATATAAATGTGCGTGTTCACACGATAGGTTGGTAACCCTATAAGGTAACATGACCTACTAGGTCAACTTTGACATTAGGTTTGGTCAAGGGAAACAAATCGGTCGCCAGTGGCGTATAATAATATATTGTAATGGGGGCGTTCAGGTGATAAGGTGTTGTTTTTACCTTATGAAGCAAGGTTGCCGAGGGCAGGCTGGCGGTCATCAGCTGGTCTGGGTTCGACTCTGCACACGTACGGTATGCAATATGGGCTAAAACATCGCACTCAAACAAAGACAAGGTTTTAAAAGAATTAGCATGGAGGAAATATGTGTACTATTAAAGGAAAACTTGGAGGAATTGTAACAATAGTAAAGGCAGGATTTACGTAAAAAAACACACATTTTGTATGATAACTTTTTGGGGAGAAGGTCGCGATATAATTTTAAAAAAAAATCACTTTTTTAAATTCTAGTAGATCTTGGCTTTAAATTGAGACAAAAGATTTCACAAATTTCTGATTGAAAATAATAGCTTTAAATTATTTTTAAAACAATTGAATGTTCTTCGTTTTAAACTAATCTTTAATGCTAATAATGAATTTATGTGCAAGTTTGATTCTTTTACGGCGGCGAGTGCGATATCAATTCATAATAAGAAACGTATTCGCGTATATCTTACGAGAAGTTGATGGAAAAATTAGGGAAATATATGGGGAGGCATAGCGTTTTGTGTGTGCCGGTTTTTACCAAGGATAATAGCTGTATTACCTGTCTATGTTAGTTATCTGTGGTGATATCTGTGTTACATTAGGTCAACACTACCCACAAAGGGTCAATAGTTGTGTTACACTAGGTCAACACTACCCACAAAGGGTCAACTAGTAGGTCTGGTACCCTGTTAATGAGAACGAGTGCATTTTAATCATGAGCCTCATTATGAGAATGTTATTGTTTCTATGTGCTTGATTACCCTCTCGGGACTTCCTGACTATTGAACTCCTCCTGCCTGCCACCAAAGCACTAGCACAGAATCAAACACCAAACCGCTGGTGACCTTCATAGTCCTCATATTACACGACACGAACAACTGTACGACCGTGAAGAAACTTGTGTACCAGTTCCGGGTGTCTTCCCCGTGGCTGAGTGGTCCGGGAGACTCACTACATCTGCTGCTACATTTTGTCAAGTTGTGGGCCTGTTTATAACATCTCTCCCCTGACGGACGCTGGTGCTCTAGGAGTAAACTACAACTATTAGAGATGTTGGACTAACAAATAGACAAGAAATATGGCGATCTTTGGTCGATGTTTCCCCAACTGTGTGTTTGTGTTACGATGTGTCAACACAAGCGGTCATCAGCGCCTGAAACACGAACACATCCAGGTTAAGGCGATTGATAAGGAATAACTGGATGATGATTATTATGAACAGGAGGACTGAACAATGATTGCAGAAGAAAGACAACATTCCTCGCTACTTCCTTTCAACACAAGGACCATGGTTCGATGGGGTAGCGGGGTGGAGGGATGGGCGTAGCGGGGTAGAGGGATGGGGCGTAGCGGGGGTGTACTGCATCCAGCGCTTGCGGAGCATATGGATTTCCAAACAATCATCACTGTCCTAATATCTATAGTGACATCACTGTCCTATATATAGTGACATCATGTCTAATATCTATAGTGACATCACTGTCCTAATAGCTATAGTGACATCACTGTCCTAATATTATAGTGACAACACTGGCACGTGCTATTGTTACTAATTTATTTGACTTAAGTGAGAGGGATATAATAACTTACTCACACGCTGTAGTTGGCGAACAGCTGAACTAGATCAACGAGCCGGTCATTTCATTCGAGATCCCAACAGTGACCTGTACTGACCATCTCTCAACTAAAGAGGGAGAATAAAGCTGGTAAAGCTGGTAAAGCTGGTAAAGCGAGGGAGCGTCCAGATCGCACGCAGCTAACAGGACCTCACAACTGATTGACGCCATCTGTTTGTTGTATTCATTACAACTTCTCTTGTTAGGTGGAGGACTTTACTTGAACAGAAACGGTAAAGTGTTAAGATTTCATTAGTCCTTAAAGGTTAGGGTCGTATTTTTGAGGCGCAACTGTAATTATTACTAATATAATATCATCTAGTCATGAGATAACATTTATTGTATTATCAACTGTACTCATTTATCTTACTCTCTCAGTTTCCGCTAACATTGATAGCTACCATGGTGCTATTATTTATATTATTATTATTATTATTATTATTTTATAGGTACCCGTATTAATCAAAAGTGACAGTTACAGATAACATGACTTGACGTATGAACACCTTAAGGTAGATCTAGTAGCTCTTATAGTTATGAAAATTGAGCTGTAGCTTCTTTAACCATTTGGTAATCTAATGTTGATTTCAGTTACTTCCGTGTCATACAGCTGCGCGCTAGGCTACTGCGCAACTTGGGCTGAGGTTTTTCCAAGATGACGACTTCACTATTCCCTTGACGTGACGTCTGAATGTGATGTGTGTGTGTGTGTGTGTGTGAGTGGAGACACGAACCAATGACCGTGGCCTAAATAGCTTCAATAATAAAAGCACAAGCTTTTGAACGTGAGAAAGTGACGCAAGGACGTCTGCGCAGTGGAAACATAGGCTTACTATCCTCTGGAACTAGTGTGTCGCTAGAGGAATACTCACGAGGATTAGTGTCCCTAGGAATACCCGAGATTTCTAGGGGAATACTCACGAGGATTAGTGTGCGCTAGGGGAATACTCACGAGGATTGGTGTGTCGCTAGAGGAATACTCACGAGGATTAGTGTGTCGCTAGGGAATACTCACGAGGATTAGTGTGTCGCTAGAGGAATACTCACGAGGATTAGTGTGTCGCTAGGGAATACTCACGAGGATTAGTGTGTCGCTAGAGGAATACTCACGAGGATTAGTGTGTCGCTAGGGGAATACTCACGAGGATTAGTGTGTCGCTAGAGGAATACTCACGAGGATTAGTGTGTCGCTAGGGAATACTCACGAGGATTAGTGTGTCGCTAGAGGAATACTCACGAGGATTAGTGTGTCGCTAGAGGAATACTCACGAGGATTAGTGTGTCGCTAGGGGAATACTCACGAGGATTAGTGTGTCGCTAGAGGAATACTCACTAGGATTAGTGTGTCGCTAGAGGAATACTCACGAGGATTGGTGTGTCGCTAGGGGAATACTCACGAGGATTAGTGTGTCGCTATGGGAATACCCACGAGGATTAGTGTGTCGCTAGAGGAATACTCACGAGGATTAGTGTGTCGCTAGGGGAATACTCACGAGGATTAGTGTGTCGCTAGGGGAATGCTCACGAGGATTAGTGTGTCGCTAGGGGAATACTCACGAGGATTAGTGTGCGCTAGGGAATACTCACGAGGATTAATGTGTGCTAGGGGAATACTCACGAGGATTAGTGTGCCGCTAGGGAAATACTCGCGAGGATTAGTGTGCGCTAGGGGAATACTCACGAGGATTAGTGTGTCGCTAGGGAATACTCACGAGGATTAATGTGCGCTAGGGGAATACTCACGAGGATTAGTGTGTCGCTAGGGGAATACTCACGAGGATTAATGTGCGCTAAACAGATTGATAATTCAACATGGCCGGAGACACCTTATTTTTAAAAACCTAGGATATATTAAAAAAGTAAAAATTACCTTCATTTGTTTAGTATCATCATTTACACTGGGGGCATTATCTGAATGAATAGATTATAATATCTCACATTCATCAATCATGAAACATATCATTACTGTTCACAAAGTCATGAACGGCATTTATGTTATCACTGTGAGCCGGAGAAAATAGGCCTTCACTAGGAACACATGCCGTGAGGCACATCACACACACACAAGACGACCATCACACATTATAACGGTCACACCGCGCGGTCAGTGTGACAACAGACTATTATACAGAGAACTTGTAATGAGACAATGATCACGTTTAGATCCGTCAAAATAGCTGAGTGTGATGTTGTTACAAGGGAGGGGGGGGGGGGTTTGTTGGTAAACATGTGTGCTGTATCACACATTCTCCACATACTGGTGAGTGGTGACCGTGACACATTACACGTCCTCATGTGTCAAGTGTGTTATCACAACTTCACGATTGTATTGTGAGAGTGACTCCCTAGACCGCACCACCACTGATGCTGGTAGCTCACCGAGTACTCTCTACTGTGTGTCATAGTGTGTTGGGCGTTGTTTGACTATCCCAACAATGTCTGATGATGAATACAGGCAAGGTATGCAGCTCATCATTATGTAGCCTCCTCCACTCCCCACTATCTCCATCCATTTTTTGAGCAAATATCTTCCTAAGTACCTTGTTTTCGAACAGCTTAAATTTATTTTCGTCATTTAAGGTCAGGCACGTTTCGCCCCAATAAGAACACCAGCAGGTAAAATGATGACTTTGTATATTCTGAGCTTAAACATAACTAAAGATACGTACAGCAAATAACTATTTATAGAAAAATAAGTATAGTATCAGAGTATAGATCAGAGTATAGTACCAGAGTATAGTATCAGAGTATAGTATCAGAGTATAGTATCAGAGTATAGTACCAGAGTATAGTATCAGAGTATAGTATCAGAGTATAGTATCAGAGTTAGTATCAGAGTATAGTATCAGAGTATAGTATCGGAGTATAGTATCAGAGTATAGTATCGAGTATAGTATCAGAGTATAGTATCAGAGTATAGTATCAGAGTATAGTATCAGAGTATAGTATCAGAGTATAGTATCAGAGTATAGTATCAGAGTATAGTATCAGAGTATAGTACAGAGTATAGTACCAGAGTATAGTATCAGAGTATAGTATCAGAGTATAGTATCAGAGTTTAGTATCGAGTATAGTATCAGAGTATAGTATCAGAGTATAGTATCAGAGTATAGTATCGAGTATAGTATCAGAGTATAGTATCAGAGTATAGTATCAGAGTATAGTATCAGAGTATAGTATCGGAGTATAGTATCAGAGTATAGTATCGAGTATAGTACCAGAGTATAGTACAGAGTATAGTATCAGAGTATAGTATCAGAGTATAGTATCGAGTATAGTACCAGAGTATAGTACCAGAGTATAGTATCAAGAGTATAGTTATCAGAGTATAGTATCGAGTATAGTATCAGAGTATAGTATCAGAGTATAGTATCAGAGTATAGTATCAGAGTATAGTATCAGAGTATAGTATCAGAGTATTAGTATCGGAGTATAGTATCAGAGTATAGTATCAGAGTATAGTATCAGAGTATAGTATCGGAGTATAGTACCAGAGTATAGTACCAGAGTATAGTATCAGAGTATAGTATCAGAGTATAGTATCAGAGTATAGTACCAGAGTATAGTACCAGAGTATAGTAATTCAGAGTATAGTATCAGAGTATAGTATCAGAGTATAGTATCAGAGTATAGTATCGAGTATAGTATCGGAGTATAGTATCAGAGTTATAGTATCGGAGTATAGTACCAGAGTATAGTACCAGAGTATAGTATCAGAGTATAGTATCAGAGTATAGTATCAGAGTATAGTATCAGAGTATAGTATCGGAGTATAGCCTGTCCCTAATAACATACACTACAAGTCCTCAACATATTTTTATTCATTGAGTCAATTCAAGAACATGTAAATAGTAGAATGGAATCCTAAAGAGGCGGGTGCACTAACCGTGAGTCCATATTGACGTATCTTACTGGTACCCGATCATATTGGTTACAGACCTGGGACCGACTCCTGAGGGATCAGAAGGGCGAGGAGAAATTTCAAACAGAGATAATAATTATATTATACAATGGAATTATCATAGGAAGAGCACAAGGTTGATAACTTCTTCAATATTATCATTTTATTATTATTTCATAGGTATTGATAATATCTATCAAAAGTGATAGCGGGAGACCACCTAACTTGACGTATGATTACATGAAAGTAGATATAATGATTGTTCTAGTTGTCTAATAAGGTTCTTCATGGGAAAACGGGACGGTATATTGACCTCCAATGGAACTACTTGGGATCGGTCAGGCGTGCCAACTACTAACCTAAAACCTGTATATTTGAGAAAGATAAGAGTAAGTCCTTGGGACAGTGGGCCCCCTCCTGCCCTTGTATAGCCCCCTCTGGGGTATTATTAGCTCTCACAGGAATGTAACATTCTCTATTTATACTTGACAGTTGGCGACTCGGGGGGTGTCACACTCCACTCAGCTACAAACTGTGACCCTTGATTGTTATTTCAAGACTGGGCTGTAAGTGTAATTACAAGGGTCACACAATAATATCGAGTACGAAAGGAGACTGTTGATGTTAGTCACGTGTAACTTTCCACACATCCCCACTGACTATATCAACACACGTGTGACTAACCTCTCTTTATTCGGCTTGATAGTCCAGGAATATTGTCGAAAAAATCAGGTAAACCCGGAAAAAATTCTAAGAGCGCAGAAAATTTCAGGATTGACTTAGAATTGGGATATTGTTTACAACATATCAAAAGTCCGCTAAGTCCTCCTAAGCCCCATCCTCCTGTAGCTCTTACTAAATTCGTGATCTATCTTCTTTCCCCGAATTGATATCCTGGATAATCTAGAGCTATCTTGTGGGAGCCGAAATATTCCACGTGTGGAGCTAGTAACGTGTAAAGAGCTAGCCTGATATATGAATGTCTGTACGCCGCCATTAGGGTGACATGCGATATAACGATTGAATTGGGTCCAAGTTTGCTGTTCTGGGTTATATAATTAAAAAGGGATGATGTCTTATTTTATAAATTAAAAGCTCTAGTGTTTTATAGTTATTTTAATTTTAAGTAGATAAACAGTTTTTTGCTAGATATTTCACACGTAGTAGATTTTAATAAAAGCCCGACTATTACTTTATATGCATTTAATTCCCGACACGTGAGATTTAGAACACAGATTAAGATGTCATAGACTCGACCTACACGGCTCCTCGTCAGGAAGGAAAGTGAAGAGATGCCTACCCTGAAGGGGTATATCAAGCGACATTTCCTTCTCGAAGCTTCCTAAAAGAAAAAAGGTGTGGTCATCCAGGTGCGTTTTTGTTCACAAAACTGCGTTGTCTTTTTAAACAGAGACGTAGAAAGATTGTAACATCCCCTTACCCAGTTCTTTACCTCGTAGCAATGGGCCACTAACAAAAACACTACAAGGATAAGAGGGAGTAAGCTAACATAACAATATTAAAGAGAAAATAGAACAAGCAACAGTTAAATGTAAAGAGTAGTTTAATTCATCCAACAAATAACAAACAGTCATTTTAGTGACCTTAATCTCTTCAATTATCCAGTAGAACGGATAAAAACATAGTTGATTACATTAATGATAAAGAAGATTAATGGAACTAGACCAAGTTAGCTTTATATCAATAAAGCTATTAATAAACAGTAAATCAATATCTATCCAAGATAAATATAAAAAGCTTGAAGAGCCTTTCTAAATTGTTACAAAGGCGTCTGATTATCTACAGACATTAAGAAAACATTAACCTTTCCAAAGTAAAGTTATATCATAATTTTACATACTTTTACTTTAAATATTAAATTTTACACAAAACAAAAGTACCTTCAAGTACTACAATACATATTTTAACTACAAACATTACATTAAAATATACAGGAGAGTTTAACAACTCAAACCTAATGCAAACTCACGCGGGACTACTTTAATCGGCATCGTTCAACTACAAAACAAAGTCTAACAATGATATTAAGTTAATGAACATTAGAAGTTTGCCAAATTTACGTTACACAAAATATTGAATTGTAAATAAATGAATTTAAATGTACAACAACAAAAGCTATAATAATACGGAAAGTCCAGATAATTAAGATACATGATTTTAGTATATTTAAATTAACATTTCGTTAATTTAGACCAGATAACATTAAGAAATTTACTAACATCTTTAAGAAACAAGCCCTTAGTGGCGACATGAAACTGAAGTTACATTTAGTTAGAAAATCGCATTTAAATAATGTCCACATCTAATAAACAAATATCAGCCTATCTCGGCTCTAACAGAGTTCCATAATTCAAACAAAACATATTAACAGAGTATTTTAACTTTCCTTTACAGTGTCCAGAATTTTATAAGTCGTCTCCTGACGATATAAAATAATATCCACAGTCCATCCATCATGGCGTCGATTTCAAAAGTCGAATAATATCTTCCCAACATCCCTATTATATAGTAAGCTAACTGGTAGGAATAGTCCATTCTAAGCCGGGTGACGCCGCAGCGTGGAGGGCATGTCTCCTCTGGTACGTACGCCAACTTGCTTGTAGGTCGCTGATTGGTCATCCTCAGGTTTGTTGACTGATTGGCTGCTGACGTCAGAGAACAGGTTTCGCCAGGTGTACAATACAACCCTTGTATTGTTACAAGATGTCGCCATACCTTGTAACTTAACTTAACACAAATAAATCTTACTACCCGCTCTCATTTAAAATATCGTAATTTTGAATATAGATGTAAATAATAAATTATTGAGATGTATACTTCATATCATTACAAGTTTCATTCAAGCAGGCCATCTAAGGATGATCGTGGCAGACAAACATTTTCCTCTTGGTTTGATGGCCATCAAACCATTCGCCTATTGTTCATCAATTGAGTTAATCAGCTTGTCGACTGATCTCGTATGAGACGAATCTATTAACTATGACAAAGCTCTGGAAATAGGTTCGGAATGAATTAAAAACATGAAAGGTGGCACTTTCGGAGTTACAAAGCTTAAGCGCAAAGACAGAGTTAAACCATTATCTGCCATGAACAACACTATACAAAGCGTGCAAATAAACCAACAACAGCTATTTAATCATATTGTGTGTGTATTCCCATCTGGACCTGAGTTAATGCAGTTCCTTTCATATGAACTAGCGCCTAGACCTGTGTCTTTGTTTGACGACATATCTATGAGGAAGATGAGGAAATCAGCCCTCGCTGAAGTCTTGAAATCTGTTTCCTTGCAAAGAAAATGCACCAAAAGACACAGTGTTTGTAGTAGATGGTGGGTATCTTCTTCATCTAATTACTAGGCCGAGACCAGTGACTTACAGGATTATTTGCATGACATATTCATCTTATAAGATGAACCATTTTATGTGTTCTTCAACAGTAGTGTTTGACGGGTATGAGGGTCCATTGAACACTAAAGCAGAGGAACATAAGCATTGGAGCAGCAAGAAAACCTCGGTAGATTTAGCAATAGAACTTGACATAGTTTCCACATCCTCTCAGGAAGAGTTTCTAGCAAATTGCAAAAACAAATAATGTTTTATCAAACTTATAACACCGATCCTACGGAATTGTGGCATCTTGGTCCAGTTAGCAAGTTGATATGCAGATTGTCTTATTGTTTCGACAGCCATTGAGTTATCAACCGGACAACATGTAACAGTTATAGCAGCTGATACAGATCCTTACCATGCTAGCTGTGCGTGCACTTTCTAGCGGTAAGCTCTTTCTCATTATTCCTGGAAAAACTGGCAAACCTGATAAAATTCACAATATCGTAGAGCTCCAAGAAGATCTAGGTCCTATAAAAAACACCCTCCTGTTTACTCATGCAACGACAGGCTGCGATACGACATCTGCCTTTTTCAGAAAAGGAAAGAATTTGGCTTTTGACCTCGTCCAAATGATAAAGAGCTGTCCAGGAAAATTACCCTTCTGCTACTCCTGATGAAGTAGCTTCAGCGGGAGAACTGTTTATTATGTCTCTGTACAAAAAATAAAACTGCAACTCCCTAGATGAGCTGCGTTATAAACTATTTGTCCAAACTGTAGCTCGTCAGTCTGTCACTGCTACTTTCGACATCGCCGTGCTTCCACCCACCAGTGCTGCTGTCCGTCAACACTCAGTGTATCTGCAGGTGCAATAATGGTTATATCATCTGCTCACACCTACGGACTGGGGCTGGCAGCTTATTGGAAAAGTAAATATATATTAAACTTTTTTTTGTTGCTTACATTTTAATTTATTCGATCTAACTTTATATAATATAGTTAAAGAAAGATTCAAAATTTCGAATGACTCGTCTTGTGTTAACAGGAGCTTGTTCCTGTCATGACATTTCTCCCTCCAGCTCCAGGAAAGCTCTGACATCTTATCATAATTTCACACGGGGACGAGTTTAACTGGGACTCGAGTGAAACTAATTTTTATTTGTGCCTTGGAGGTAAATTACTAGTGCATTTTATGGAATCAAGGGTCTTCAAGCCAAGTCTTGGACTTTAGGGGACTTTTAATATGTTGTAAGGCTTATGATTTTGAGTCGATCTTGACATTTTCAGCTTTCTCTGAACTATCTAGTAATCCTGGGCTATGACTGATAGTTCAACGCGCCTGGCTCGTTATGTTGCCACGCACATCCCAAGGAGCACTGTTTTCTCCCAAATGCTGTGTATGTACCCTCCATTCTCCATCGTCCTTGGGGCGTTCAAGGAGGCGGTGGAATGAGAGCCTTGATATTAAACAAGGGACATTCATTTCCTGGTCAGTGCGGTATCTTTGACGTTAGGTTGTCTGTGAGGTTGCTGTGAGGTTGCTGTGAGGTCTGTCTCGACACTATGTACTCTCTACAGACGAACATTTCCAGTGAAAATGTCAGAGGATTCAATTCCAGGGTAGTGGAAGTATATAATGTAATAATGTGGTCTACAGCAGACCTGAAGTTAATAACACGTTCAACCACCAAGCGCTGTAGTCGACACGTGTCATAAGAGATCTGTTATTGCTGTTATTGTAACTGATGTGATAATGTTTGTTGTTGACGTCCTTGGGAGAAGTCAAAGTAAGGTGTACCCTAGACAACTTGGGACATCTAGAGTGAATTCATCACATGGAAATATCAAGGGAAACTGGTGTGTTGCGTGTTGCAGACAAAGGGGGAGGGATGAAGACAATGCTGGTCACAAGTGTAGTTTATTGTTGCGATTGAGACAGGGGCAGTATTTTACATCCCTCAGGAGAGGGTAGTAGAGGTTAATGTTGTACCCGCGGTGACCTGAGCTGTTGACTGTCTCCAGCATTGCAGGGAATATTTCTCTTCATTTAGAATGTTTCTGTTCAAAATTTCGTGATCCTACCCTGGCTACTAACATTGGTACTACCCTGGATACTAACATTGGTACTACCCTGGATACTAACATTGGTACTACCCTGGATACTAACATTGGTACTACCCTGGCTACTAACATTGGTACTACCCTGGATACTAACATTGGTACTACCCTGGATACTAACATTGGTACTACCCTGGATACTAACATTGGTACTACCCTGGCTACTAACATTGGTACTACCCTGGATACTAACATTGGTACTACCCTGGCTACTAACATTGGTACTACCCTGGATACTAACATTGGTACTACCCTGGCTACTAACATTGGTACTACCCTGGATACTAACATTGGTACTACCCTGGATACTAACATTGGTACTACCCTGGATACTAACATTGGTACTACCCTGGATACTAACATTGGTACTACCCTGGATACTAACATTGGTACTACCCTGGATACTAACATTGGTACTACCCTGGCTACTAACATTGGTACTACCCTGGATACTAACATTGGTACTACCCTGGATACTAACATTGGTACTACCCTGGATACTAACATTGGTACTACCCTGGATACTAACATTGGTACTACCCTGGATACTAACATTGGTACTACCCTGGATACTAACATTGGTACTACCCTGGATACTAACATTGGTACTACCCTGGCTACTAACATTGGTACTACCCTGGATACTAACATTGGTACTACCCTGGATACTAACATTGGTACTACCCTGGATACTAACATTGGTACTACCCTGGATACTAACATTGGTACTACCCTGGCTACTAACATTGGTACTACCCTGGATACTAACATTGGTACTACCCTGGATACTAACATTGGTACTACCCTGGATACTAACATTGGTACTACCCTGGCTACTAACATTGGTACTACCCTGGATACTAACATTGGTACTACCCTGGATACTACCCACTGTATTATTTAGAATCAAACTGAACTTATCAACTAAAGCAATATTTGATGTATTTGACCAAAATAGTATTTTGTTAAAAAATTGAAAAAAATACAGACGTTAGCCCGCGATCTTCTAGTCCCATTTACCCCCCAAACACCCCCTCTTTAGAGCACCCGACTATCATAGAATAGCGTCATTGAGAGCATTTATCCACATTTTAATAAACGCAATATTAAGAAACAATTATTTTTAAACCGCTCTGATAAATTTGCTGTCGCTGAAGACCGCACCTGGTTTTTCTGATCAGTTGTAGTCTTATATCTGGTACACCGGTTAACCGGGTGTAAGACGGGATGATAAGGATCAACATGTGGGAGCTTACTAGACCTTACAACAAATAAAAGCACATTCTAACTTTTTAATAAACTCGAACTAATGTAGTATATTAACTATATATCGGGTGACCTGGTGGTCTAGGGTTAAGGTGTCAGACTTCTGTGCTGGGGTCCGGGGCTCAAATCCCCGGTCCAGGCACAGATTTATCTGATTACCAAACCCTTCCTTCACCTCTGACAAGACATCTTGTGAATGTGGGGAATGCCAGGCCACCACCGTGGTTCGGATTCCACGTTTTACTGTGGGTCCTCCATTTCAATCACCCTACCATTACACATTAGTGTAAGTGCGTATAACCCGAATGGGTAGTAAGACGCGGTGATAATAATAATAATAATAATAATATCCAATAGTTTGTATTGTCTCCCTTATGTTTGTCTGTTCCTGTCTTAACCTAGTAACAGCGTGGCACTGATATTTGATTTTTTCCACCCTTTTTCACCCTTCGCGATAATGCGGGTGCAATTCCTCTGAAACAACCTTATTCTTCCATACACCTTAGATTGAGCCGTTAATTATTATTATTATTATTATTATTAGCACCGCGTCTTACTACCCGTTCGGGTTATACGCACTTAAGCTAATGTACAATGGTAGGGTGATTGTGAGATGAAATGAAGGACCTACAGTTTAACGTGGAATCCGAACCACGGTGGCGACCTGGCAGAGCCGTTAATAACTCGTTGTTAAACGTAAACTGTTGATTAAAATGACGTTTTAACATTATTAGCATTCATAGCAGTTTCTCTAACGACCGTATGATGCCAGCACATGCTAGAATAACTTGAAGATGATCCGCTTGGAGCGCTGTCATCCCTCGACAGGATTGCTCATATCGGCCCTTAAGACTTGTAAATATTTTACACACTCGAAACCAAACAAAAAGTTGGTCGGTTCAGTAGTGAAACGTTTGATCACTCTACCAACACTTGTGGTGTTTTCTAACCTACGGAGGAACAAATGCTGGGGAGCTATACTAGGCTGTGTGTGTTATCTAGGGCTATCTAAGGGCTTGAAATTGCTTTATTAGGCCCTTTACAAACACAAGTTCATGTCAGAACACACAAACAAATACAGATGATGTGCCTAACACAATACATACTCTAAATTAGTTTAGACATCCTGTAGTTGCCTGCAGGAATTCAAACAAGGTCCTCTATACCTGTAACCTGCAGAGATACAAACAAAGCCCTCTAGACCTGTATAGGTGCCTGTAGAGATACAAACAAGGCCCTCTAGACCTGTATAGGTGCCTGTAGAGATACAAACAAGGCCCTCTAGACCTGTAGCTGCCTGTAGGGATACAAACAAGGCCCTCTAGACCTGTAGCTGCCTGTAGGGATACAAACAAGGCCCTCTAGACCTGTAGCTGCCTGTAGGGATACAAACAAGGCCCTCTAGACCTGTAGCTGCCTGTAGGCTATGAACAAGGTCGACTAGACCTGTAGCTGCCTGTAGGGCTATGAACAAGGTCGACTAGACCTGTAGCTGCTGTAGGATACAAACAAGGCCCTCTAGACCTGTAGCTGCCTGTAGGGATACAAACAAGGCCCTCTAGACCTGTAGCTGCCTGTAGGGATACAAACAAGGCCCTCTAGACCTGTAGCTGCCTGTAGGGATACAAACAAGGCCCTCTAGACCTGTATAGGTGCCTGTAGAGATACAACAAAGCCCTCTAGACCTGTAGCTGCCTGTAGGGCTATGAACAAGGCCGACTAGACCTGTAGCTGCCTGTAGGCTATGAACAAGGTCGACTAGACCTGTAGCTGCCTGTAGGGATACAAACAAGGCCCTCTAGACCTGTAGCTGCCTGTAGGGATACAAACAAGGCCCTCTAGACCTGTATAGGTGCCTGTAGAGATACAAACAAAGCCCTCTAGACCTGTAGCTGCCTGTAGGGCTATGAACAAGGTCGACTAGACCTGTAGCTGCCTGTAGGGCTATGAACAAGGTCGACTAGACCTGTAGCTGCCTGTAGGGCTATGAACAAGGTCGACTAGACCGTGAGTCTTGATGTGTTGTAACGGCAACACACGCGTGCGCAGTTCAAGCGGACCAGCCTGCTAGTTGGGCTACTTGGCAAGCCGAGAACCAGGTCAAGTCTCTCCACTCGGCTACTTTCTCCATGTCTGGCTCTATCGAGTGTACACTGTACAGTCATTGTGTCAACATGCAACTGCTCTCCGTGTCTAGCTACTGGGGAGTGGGGTAGGTTCAATAATGATGAGTTACACACACCTTGCACTCTACACAAGATATCGTAGATGACGGTGGGCAGGCCATGCAATGTGAATGGTTGATTCTAGAACCTCCTTTTAGATATGAGCTAATCCTGGTATTAGAAAGTGGTTTGTTAATAGTGGGACACTTTATTATTATTTCACTTAGCAATCTATTAATACTTTATTGTAAATACTTTCGATTGACAGCGAAGAATGATTAAATATTACAAAAAATCGATATCTTGCTCTTAAAAAAACCACTTCAATGGCTGCACTCTGCTCTCGCAGTAGACTAGACTGCCAATGGGTAGATCAAGGTTCGAATCTCGGTCAGTTGTATTAAGGGTGGTTTTTACTATTAGCGTGATTAGTACATTCCCTAAAACTATCAGCGAGATTAGTTTTAAAAAAGATAATCAGTCTTATTTGAAGTTTATTTTATTATTGCTATTTTGAGAATACGAGCTTAACAAAGATTTGTCCTGGCAGCGAATTCTAAACACCAGTTTCTTTATTAGCAAAATAATCCCCACACAACTTCATCTCCTACACCCTCATCATCCTGGAAACTGAACTTACAACTCGATACATCGTGATGTCATAATCCTCCAGCGCTAGTGACGTCACTGCCCAACTTGCGATTCTCCGAGCGGCGCACAACAAAAGGAAGCTAGTGACGTCACGGCTGCCAATTAGTTCAAGGAGGGACGTAATTAAGATGTTTTGAAGCGAACTGCAACGGTGGGCGAGTGGTCTAAATCACGCATAGGTGGGCGAGAGGTTTAAATCACGCATAGGTGGGCGAGTGGTCTAAATCACGCATAGGTGGGTGAGAGGTCTAAATCACGCATAGGTGGGCGAGAGGTTTAAATCACGCATAGGTGGGCGAGAGGTTTAAATCACGCATAGGTGGGCGAGTGGTCTAAATCACGCATAGGTGGGTGAGAGGTCTAAATCACGCATAGGTGGGCGAGAGGTTTAAATCACGCATAGGTGGGCGAGTGGTCTAAATCACGCATAGGTGGGTGAGAGGTTTAAATCACGCATAGGTGGGCGAGTGGTCTAAATCACGCATAGGTGGGCGAGTGGTCTAAATCACGCATAGGTGGGCGAGAGGTTTAAATCACGCATAGGTGGCGAGTGGTCTAAATCACGCATAGGTGGGTGAGAGGTCTAAATCACGCATAGGTGGGCGAGAGGTTTAAATCACGCATAGGTGGCTGAGAGGTTTAAATCACGCATAGGTGGGCGAGTGATCTAAATCACGCATAGGTGGGTGAGAGGTTTAAATCACGCATAGGTGGGCGAGTGGTCTAAATCACGCATAGGTGGGCGAGTGGTCTAAATCACGCATAGGTGGCGAGAGGTTTAAATCACGCATAGGTGGGCGAGAGGTTTAAATCACGCATAGGTGGCTGAGAGGTTTAAATCACGCATAGGTGGGCGAGTGATCTAAATCACGCATAGGTGGGTGAGAGGTTTAAATCACGCATAGGTGGGCGAGTGGTCTAAATCACGCATAGGTGGGCGAGTGGTCTAAATCACGCATAGGTGGGCGAGAGGTCTAAATCACGCATAGGTGGGCGAGAGGTTTAAATCACGCATAGGTGGGCGAGAGGTTTAAATCACGCATAGGTGGGCGAGAGGTTTAAATCACGCATAGGTGGGCGAGTGGTTTAAATCACGCATAGGTGGGCGAGAGGTTTAAATCACGCATAGGTGGGCGAGTGGTCTAAATCACGCATAGGTGGGTGAGAGGTTTAAATCACGCATAGGTGGACGAGTGGTCTAAATCACGCATAGGTGGGTGAGAGGTTTAAATCACGCATAGGTGGGTGAGAGGTTTAAATCACGCATAGGTGGGCGAATGGTTTAAATCACGCATAGGTGGGCGAGTGGTCTAAATCACGCATAGGTGGGTGAGGTTTAAATCACGCATAGGTGGGTGAGAGGTTTAAATCACGCATAGGTGGACGAGTGGTCTAAATCACGCATAGGTGGGCGAGTGGTCTAAATCACGCATAGGTGGGTGAGAGGTTTAAATCACGCATAGGTGGGTGAGGGGTTTAAATCACGCATAGGTGGGCGAGTGGTTTAAATCACGCATAGGTGGGCGAGTGGTCTAAATCACGCATAGGTGGGTGAGGTTTAAATCACGCATAGGTGGGTGAGAGGTTTAAATCACGCATAGGTGGACGAGTGGTCTAAATCACGCATAGGTGGACGAGTGGTCTAAATCACGCATAGGTGGGTGAGGTTTAAATCACGCATAGGTGGGAGAGTGGTTTAAATCACGCATAGGTGGGCGAGTGGTCTAAATCACGCATAGGTGGGCGAGTGGTCTAAATCACGCATAGGTGGGCGAGAGGTTTAAATCACGCATAGGTGGGCGAGTGGTCTAAATCACGCATAGGTGGGCGAGTGGTCTAAATCACGCATAGGTGGGTGAGAGGTCTAAATCACGCATAGGTGGGCGAGAGGTTTAAATCACGCATAGGTGGGCGAGTGGTCTAAATCACGCATAGGTGGCTGAGAGGTTTAAATCACGCATAGGTGGGCGAGTGGTCTAAATCACGCATAGGTGGGCGAGTGGTCTAAATCACGCATAGGTGGGCGAGAGGTTTAAATCACGCATAGGTGGACGAGTGGTCTAAATCACGCATAGGGGGCGAGTGGTCTAAATCACGCATAGGTGGGTGAGAGGTTTAAATCACGCATAGGTGGGTGAGAGGTTTAAATCACGCATAGGTGGGCGAGTGGTCTAAATCACGCATAGGTGGGCGAGTGGTCTAAATCACGCATATGTGGGCGAGTGGTTTAAATCACGCATAGGTGGGCGAGTGGTCTAAATCACGCATAGGTGGGTGAGAGGTTTAAATCACGCATAGGTGGGCGAGAGGTTTAAATCACGCATAGGTGGGCGAGAGGTTTAAATCACGCATAGGTGGGTGAGAGGTTTAAATCACGCATAGGTGGGTGAGAGGTTTAAATCACGCATAGGTGGGCGAGAGGTTTAAATCACGCATAGGTGGGTGAGAGGTTTAAATCACGCATAGGTGGGTGAGAGGTTTAAATCACGCATAGGTGGGCGAGAGGTTTAAATCACGCATAGGTGGGCGAGAGGTCTAAATCACGCATAGGTGGGCGAGTGGTCTACATGTCAAGTTTGATGGGAAGGTCGGGTTCGAGCCTAAGATGAGGATAGTGATGGTGAGCTTTTCTCTCTCTCGCTCTTCTTCTAAACATTTGCGGGTACATTTCCTCTGAAAGCCAACCTCCTTGACGAGTCAAGTATTAAAATAACACTAAAAGCTGGTAATTTGAGCGCGGTTGTCGAACATTCAGGACAAGAAATACTTTCATTATTGAATGCGGCTCACTTGCTATTGAAGTTAAACGGACATTTCAATTAATTACTGAACGAGCCGTCCCGACTGAAGGAACGGGGATTTAAACCCCTGTTTGTTTAGTTAGGAGAGATAAGAGCTACATTTCACAGGCAAGAGGGACATTTGTGCCTTCTCCTCACTTGTCTAGGGACAAGACTTTGTTTAGTTAGGAGAGATAAGACCTACATTTCACAGGCAAGAGGGACATTTGTGCCTTCTCCTCACTTGTCTAGGGACAAGACTTTGTTTAGTTAGGAGAGATAAGACCTACATTTCACAGGCAAGAGGGACATTTGTGCCTTCTCCTCACTTGTCTAGGGACAAGACTTTGTTTAGTTAGGAGAGATAAGACCTACATTTCACAGGCAAGAGGGACATTTGTGCCTTCTCCTCACTTGTCTAGGGACAAGACTTTGTTTGTTTGTTTGTTGTCAGTAAACATACTTCAAAGCATATCTCTATTTTCAAATCACACAAACACAGGATATCGCCAGGACATTTCACGACTCCTATATAAACGTACCTTGATTTCCGGAGTGTGAGGCAAGTTGCGGACTTTAGGGAGCACCTCGTTATTGGCAAGTGATTGTGTTATTTCAAAATAGGTTTCATTCCAAAATTGAGATGAAAGGATTCACTAGATAAATATTAGGTACCTTATAAGTTTCATTAATTTAAAATAATGAATGAACATAATTATATAATTAACTCATTTTCAAGGACTTTAGAAGCGCACTGTCTTAGTTGTGAGATCAAAGTAAATGTTTAGAAACAAAGATAAAAAAAGAGTCATGTTTTAACAACAGAACATTCCGAGATAGTTGAGGATTGTTTTAGACGTTTGGAAGCTAGAACTGACACAAATAATAAATACAACAGTGTGAAGGTATTTCCTTTAGAGAGAACGCCGCCATTGCTGGTTAGCAAACATTTGATTGTAGCGGTACAACTGCTGTTGCTTGTGGAAATAAATATTTACAAAAGGAGTTTACAGACTACGTTCCTTTCGGATAACACTTCCATCGAGTCGTGATTCTGATTCTCAAAGCAACAAAACACATCAACATGATTGTACAATGTTGGGGCCTCAAAGAGCTATGTGCCCGTTTAGCTCCGAGCTGACGAGGTCTGTCAGATGAAGGGGGGCATGGGGACATGATGACTGAGAGTTACCTCACTCCACATTACATTGTGTCTATTGCCCTCAACCCTAACAGATAAAAAAAGAGGTGTTTCTCTCGTTTTATATGGCGGTCTCTTTTTCGTCAATTTTTTTCTCACACTCTCTTTTTCAAAACCCTTGTTGAAGCGTCAAAACAGTAACAAAAATATTACCTTGATAACAAAATAAATAGCTCGATGAATAACAAAATGGGAACTTGTGTACAAAATAAAAATAAATAAAAAACGTCAAAATACGACATAAACTGTTGATGTATAAAGTAAGTTTTCCCCTAACCCATGAATGGATTCAGTGATAACCCTGGGGTGTTACTAATGAGCACAGTTAACGGCGGATTAGCTACCAGTGATAACCCTGGGTGTTACTAATGAGCACAGTTAACGCGGATTATCTACCAGTGATAACCCTGGGGTGTTACTAATGAGCACAGTTAACGGCGGATTAGCTACCAGTGATAACCCTGGGGTGTTACTAATGAGCACAGTTAACGGCGGATTATTACCAGTGATAACCCTGGGGTGTTACTAATGAGCACAGTTAACGGCGGATTAGCTACCAGTGATAACCCTGGGGTGTTACTAATGAGCACAGTTAACGGCGGATTAGCTACCAGTGATAACCCTGGGGTGTTACTAATGAGCACAGTTAACGGCGGATTAGCTACCAGTGATAACCCTAGGGTGTTACTAATGAGCACAGTTAACGGCGGATTAGCTACCAGTGATAACCCTGGGGTGTTACTAATGAGCACAGTTAACGGCGGATTATTACCAGTGATAACCCTGGGGTGTTACTAATGAGCACAGTTAACGGCGGATTAGCTACCAGTGATAACCCTGGGGTGTTACTAATGAGCACAGTTAACGACGGATTAATTACCAGTATTACTCTGGTGTTACTAATGAGCACAGTTAACGGCGATTACTAACAGTGAAACCCTGAGGGTGTAAATGACACAGTTTAAACGCGATTAAAGCTACCAGTAAAACCCTAGGGTGTTACTAATAGCAATAACGGCGGATTTTATACCATGATAACCCTGGGGTGTTACTAATGAGCACAGTTAACGGCGGATTAGCTACCAGTGATAACCCTGGGGTGTTACTAATGAGCACAGTTAACGGCGGATTAGCTACCAGTGATAACCCTGGGGTGTTACTAATGAGCACAGTTAACGGCGGATTAGCTACCAGTGATAACCCTGGGGTGTTACTAATGAGCACAGTTAACGGCGGATTAATTACCAGTAATTAGTTCTGTCCGCATTACGGCAACTGCGGAATATCCGTCTAAATATCTGTAGTTCACTAACAAGATGTCAAACTGACCCTGAGGGCTGATAAAACAAAGATTTTAAACATGTTTCAAATTTTCAAAAATCAGTTATCAGTAAACTACCTACTAAGGAGTTTTTTTACCCCAAAGTAAAAACTACAAAGTGATATTTGTAATACAACATAATCCCAGATATAAGTACATTTTAAAACAGAATCGTTAAAGCCATTTTAGAAAAATGTGTAATTCAAAAATAGTCTCAAGGCATCTAACGGCACGTGTATTCGTCCCAGCGTCCTTGGTTCGGATCCTGACGTTAGTATAGACTTGACCGTCCTTGGTTCGGATCCTGACGGTGCTAGTATAGACCTGACCGTCCTTGGTTCGGATCCTGACGGTGTTAGTATAGACCTGACCGTCCTTGGTTCGGATCCTGACGTTGTTAGTATAGACCTGACCGTCCTTGGTTCGGATCCTGACGGTGTTAGTATAGACCTGACCGTCCTTGGTTCGGATCCTGACGGTGTTAGTATAGACCTGACCGTCCCTGGTTCGGATCTTGACCGCCCCGGATTCACGCCACGTCCTTCACGTTCCCTAGACACGATTATAATGGCTTCTGATTGAAATTAAAGATCACACATTAATAAATAAATATCACCGGATGATCCTACAAACAAACAACATCCCACATATGAGGTTCAGGAATGTTTTACTTGACTAACAACTACTAAGGGCCACTAATAGTTGACGTCAGCAAATGCACAATCATCTTTATCTGCGTGTCCATTAGCGTTTATTTTGTGAAACGTGATCTATTTTATAACAGGACAGTTTGGTCCTTCCGATATGAATACGATATCTCCCACGAAAAAGTAAATACGTCATATGTAAAGCATGTGTAGTGTGTTTCCGCCAGCTGGTGGCATCTAGCGAGCGGAGGAGGAACCAGGTAGAACCACGTGCAATGGTCGCAGTGCAAGAGTGTTTCAAGTGACATTGCAGAACAAGGAAGATAAGTGGATACTGGTGG
Source organism: Timema cristinae (assembly GCA_039000515.1). NCBI lineage: Eukaryota > Metazoa > Arthropoda > Insecta > Phasmatodea > Timematidae > Timema > Timema cristinae. Next base: position 72,608,926 of record JBCFYV010000935.1, on the reverse strand, counting down.
GAGGAATTCGCCCAAAGCGTCAAACTGACTTGATTGACTCCCCTTGCCAGACATCAACCAAGTCCTCCAGGAGAGGCTGGGTACTCCTACTCAATGGCTGGGCCAGGGGTTAGTTGGAATATTAGAACATTTAGAACATTTAGAACACTCAAGTATGTTTTAAGAAAAGCTTTAAACTACTTCAAAAGAAACAATACTAAAATATGTCCTGTAAAAACACCGGCATTCGTCTGGTGGGTAGATTACCCCGGCATTCCTCTGGTGAGTAGATTACCCCGGCATTCATCTGGTGGTAGATTACCCGCATCACATCTGGGGGTAGATTACCCACATAAATCTGGTGAGTAGGTTACCGGCATTCAACTGTTGAGTAATTACCCGACATCATCTGTGTTTAGATTACCCAGCATATCATCTGTAGTAGATACCCGGCATTCATCTGGTGGTAGATTACCCCGGCATTCATCTGGTGGTAGATTACCCCAGCATTCTCTGGTGGGTAGATTACCCCGGCATTCATCTGGTGAGTAGATTACCCCGCATTCATCTGGTGAGTAGATTACCCCGGCATTCGTCTGGTGGTAGATTACCCCGCATTCATCTGGTGAGTAGATTACCCCGGCATTCATCTGGTGAGTAGATTACCCCAGCATTCATCTGGTGGGTGGATTACCCAGGTATTCCTCTGGTGAGTAGATTACCCCGGCATTCCTCTGGTGAGTAGATTACCCCGGCATTCATCTGGTGGGTAGATTACCCCGCATTCATCTGGTGGTAGATTACCCACTCTGGTAGTTACCGCATCATCTGGTGGGTAGATTACCCCAGCATTCATCTGGTGAGTAGGTTACCCCGGCATTCATCTGGTGGGTAGATTACCCCAGCATTCGTCTGGTGGGTAGATTACCCCGGCATTCCTCTGGTGAGTAGGTTACCCCGGCATTCATCTGGTGGGTAGATTACCCCAGCATTCGTCTGGTGGGTGGATTACCCAGGTATTCCTCTGGTGAGTAGATTACCCCGGCATTCATCTGGTGAGTAGATTACCCCGCATTCATCTGGTGGGTAGATTACTCCAGCATTCATCTGGTGGGTGAACTAGTCTGTCAGGAATTGAGCAGGATACACTTATTTCAGTTTGTAACATTATGTTGTAATATGTTACGATTGGACCCCGCCCCATGCTGACAGACGCAAGAATCGTAGTAAATCATACTACCCGCTCTGATATGTACATCTCAATTAGAATCCCTACAATAGTAATCTTCGCTGTTGTAGTTCATGTAGGTTGATAAGACATAATTAACAATGCTGGACAATATATTTCACTACCAAATCCAATTCTATGTTAATAGTTTGTACGTGTACTCACCAAATAATTCTGCCTGTACTAGTAATCTGCATGGCTGGCCTACACCGGACGGACTAACACGACAAGTGGGGCAAGCGTGTTTCAATGTATCTACTAGACGTCCCGACGCCTTGCTTGAAACTGGCGTATACAAGAGCTCTACAACTTTGACAACGACTGGGATAAACTACGTTTCTGACCTCTGGTGGTGAGAAGTAGAACCACCTATACAACATCGGAAGATTGAAGAAACCGGCGAATTTTCTGATGGCACCTTGTAAATATTTGTGTACGTGACCAAATCAAGACATCTTTGACGTCACCTAGTGTGTTAATGCTATCCCACCTCCCCTTTCTGTGCAAAGAAACTACTATATAACGGCTACGTATGTGTGGCCATATTGACTATCTTACCGTCGACGATGGACGAAGGACCATTGTCTCCGACCTGGACAATGGCAGGATGAACTTGTAAATCTGTATCAAAACGTAACTATGGTGATGCGTGTCACGGACTCTAACTTATTTTCGACTCTGTTATATATTGAATATAAAACTTTAAACTTATCTCTTATAAATGGATATTATGTTTGTTCTAGTTAAAAGTTAATATGTTTCAATTTGCTGATAGTTGTATTGAATATAATACTTTAAATCTTCGAATTTACGTTTCTTATTTGAATAATCGTAAAGTAAAATAATTAATAATTTTTGGTTTTGAGTTAACGATGACATTCATTAATTATTTCTCATATAAATATCTTTTTCTAATGTATGTCCCTTTAAGACATTTGAAGTATTGTTTATTATTTAGGTTCGTATTCTGAGTCAGGTTCAGATAGTCCCACGGGAGTTTGACTAATGTCTGTAGCCAAACTATCGTGTTATGTAATTTTCTGCGTATTATGTTTTCGAGTTAAAGTAACGTAACTTATATCGTCGTTTTCTGTGTACAACGAAATTTTCGTAACCGTTTCAAGGTGCCCATTAGGCCCTTCTATTCTATTATATATATATTGTTGTTGTCTCATATAGACTGAACCATCCAAATAATGATTGGATTTCAAGTTTCTTGTCAGTAAATATACCTGCGACGAATTGTTGTGTCGCCGAGTTTAATTTCCAACATAACTCATTAAGATATAATGAGACCATGTATTGTTATCTGCGCTCTTGTTATTTAATTGAATAAACTTCACATATTGTTACTCTTTAATATTTCTCACAAGTTCCCTGTAACTTGTACCTTAGGTTCACTCTCTCCCTTTTATTATTTTCATGGCCGGGTAGTATTAGGACTCAGAGAGGGTGCAACACAGTGAGCATAGCGCGGATGAGTGAAGCAGTCACTCAGCTGTTATCAGCCCTCAACCTATCATCAATCATCGTGACAGAAATATCATTCCACTCAAAGGGCAACGGTGTCGCAATCAATAATCAATCCCTGCGCTTAATGATGATAATGTCCATGTGTAGTCTGTACACGAGAGACTGGTGTAGCGGTCAGCACTCCTGGCTCAAGGTAAAGATCTATTAGTTGTTTTCCATTCTCTCTCGTGGCTAGTATTTGTGCAATTAAACACATTATCTTCATAAAGCCTCGATGGCAGATGGGGAAGTGAAGTAATCTCTGTGAA